>JANHMN010000014.1:62864854-62891110 GCA_030674055.1 Rhabdomys pumilio
TTTGAGACAGGGTTTCTCTGTGTAGTCCTGGTTATCCTGGAACTCACTCTGTAGACCAGACTGGCCTCTAACTCAGAAATCTGCCTGCCTCTGCCTCTCAAGTGCTGGGACTAAAGGCATGCGCCACCACCACCTGGCCCTTACACACTTCTAATGCCTCTGGCTGGACTACAGACATGCCCTTAGTACACACATTTAATTACAAACAATGAAGGTAAAGTTAGTTTGTGGAAGGAAGCACTCATATTTAAAAGTGATGTCTAATTGAGCGGTAGACAAAATGATGTATCATAGAAAGATTTGACAGTATAGTTTGTGCCCAACTCTCAGAAGAGAGAGGAAAGGGACGTTACTTAAGAGACTGCAGAGAAAGAGGCAGATTTACTGAGACAGTCATACACAAACAGATTGCAGAGAGAGAACAAACTAGATACAGGTGAAGACAGAATGAGCCAGAGAATGAGAAAGATTCAGAAGATCAGAACATATTTCCAATGTTAGTTTGAGGCCAAGTAGAGCAATTCATGAGAAGCTGAGAATAGCCAGGTTGAATCAGTCATCACGACGAGGAGTTTTAAGCTAGATCAGCTGAGTTAAACCAGCTAGTCAGAGGTCAGAAAGAGCAAGAAAGGATGATCTTAGTAAGCAGTAAGCTTCAGAGGGTTGAAGCATTTCTAGGACTAGATTAGATTATATGGAGGCCAAATTAGCAGATTGAGGCAGGAAACCTTGGAGAAAACAATTAAAACAGAAAAATAAAAGTTACTTCTACACCATGACAAAGTCAACTCTTTTATAGGAAAACATTTAATTGGGGCTAACTTACAGTTTTAGAGGTTTGGTACTTTATTGTCCTGTCATTTATCCTAAAATTTGGAAACATGGCAGTATGCAGACAGACATGGTACTAGAGAGAGAGAGCGAATTGAGAGTTCTACACTTTGATCTGCAGGCAGCAGGAGACTGTGTGTCACAGTAGGAATAGCTTGTGCACAGGAGACCTCAAAGCCTGCCCCCACAGTGTCACACTTCCTCCAACAAGGCCACACCTCCTAATAGGGCCACTCTCTATGAGCTAAGTCTTCAAACCCATGAGTTGGTGAGAAGCATTCCTAGTCAACCCATTACAAGTGATGATGGTTAAAGATGAAAAGAAGATACTTTAAGGGATACACATCTTGACCTTAATATTAACCTGAGCATCTCTGTATTCCAGGAGCTATGCAAAGAGGCTGCTCAGATGCTAGGGTCACTAGAAATATAATAGGTTAGCAGCAGCTCCAGTGTCACCTTCTTGACAACTTGAGAGTGAGAGACTCTTTGGATCAGGAGGTCAGTCTCTTAGGGCCATGAAACAAAAGCGTCTCAAAGCTATAGTATTTGGAAGAGACTAAATAAGAAAACCACATATTTAATACGAGTTGCTCTCTGACTACATGGTGAAACTATGTGCTTAGTTACATCAAATGACAAAACCCTAAGTTATTCTACACAGAGGTTAGTGTAAGACAGGTAAATAAACAATACTACAGTTGGAAAATATAACCACTTAATATAAATTTTGCTAAGTTGATAGACTCTAAGCTGAGCAAAAATCTATTACAAAAATCAATAAGAATCTGCTAGGAGAAAAATGAATATATAGACAATTATGCATACATTTACATTTATGAAAACATACACCATTCAAAGATTTTGAAGAGATACTATTATACAATGAGAAGAAATAGAAAGTTCTAAAAGTTTCAAAATTGTTTAAATTTTAGGATAAATGACAGATAAGCATATGTATGTGTTTAAAGTACATATAAAACACAATATATATATATGTATATACATATATACATATATATAATATATATGTGTGTGTGTGTGTGTGTGTGTGTGTGTGTGTGTTTGTGTGTGTGTATATAATAAATATAAAATACATTTAAAATAAATACAATGACAAATTTGGAACACGGCCATAGGCCATGAATATAGTTCTCTTGTAAACATTTGCCCCTGCATGAGATCTTGAGTCATGAATTCAGCCTCTGGTATTAAAAACACAGAGAGGTAAAATGAAATTTTAAGAAAACCATTCACAATATCAAAATAAGTATACCACACAAAAAGACTAAAAGATTCCTAATCATAAGGTTGTCAGCAAAATTTTCATTTCCAAAAACATTAGAGGAAATGATCTCAATGTTTCCAAACCTGACATTCAGTGGGTTTGTGATACAAGAGAGATGTCATTCCCTATCCTCAAGACACTGGTTCCAGTACCTCTTTCATACTATATGCCACCATCCACAAATGCTCAAGGTACCTTGTTATGTTTGGATACACAGTGCCTCCCAAACGGTTGTGTGTTAGGACTAATTGAAAGATGCTAGGATTGGGGGAATGGACTATGCAAGCTATGTCTTAAAGAATAGATGGATCCATCTAGATTTATAATGTGATGACACAATTGAGAAGCATAATAATCCTGAGTTGGGGCTGTGCTGAGGGAGTGCACATTTTGGATATTCTTGAATATTTAGTTGTGTGTCCCTCTGCTGCCTGGCCATGACAAGTGAGCAGCCTCAGCAACCACTGATCTCCCTGATACTCTACTTTTTCTTTTTTTATATACCCAAAGCAATGAAGCCAGCCAACCATTGGCTGAAACATCTAAAAGCATGAAACAAAATGGTTCTTTCCACATTTTAAATTGCTTTTCTGAGTACTTGTCGCAGTGAACAGAAGCTGACAAACATGCCCTTAGATGTGATAAAATTGCATAGCGATTTTGTCTACCCATATACATCCTGAATTACTTTACCCCATTTCTAAATGACTTAGAATATCTAATGCCATGTAAATGTTATGAAAATCGTTACATTATATTATGTACAACATGATGGGATTATTACTAAAAGAGAATCGTAGTCCATACCTCTACCTCAGCAGCACCATACTCCAATACCACAGCACATGCTTATTATACTAGCACCCTGTGTTCCATTGGCATTTTGTTTGGGAGGTATACATCCTTCCAGCTGTACATTTACTCCCCATCTTTTTATGGTTCAATGCCAATAAACATGTTCTTACTTACTAAAAACAATTTCAGTTGACAGATTTATTATGACTGGCTTGAACTATCCAGGTCTGCCCATATGCAGAAAATTTTGTTCCTACTTGTGATGCTTACAGAAAACTTTCATTTAAGTTGTATTGCTCCATATTCTAAATAAAGTTAGAAAGGTAATATATCATATATATGTAAATATACATGAAAGTATTATAAAATAATATTATACCGCATCTCGCACCATTAAGTATGTAATGTTATAAAGTAAATCATACATTCATTTTATAATATAAATATTTAAAATAAAGATTTACCAAAATTTATAGACATAGACACAAATGATACAGTAAGCAAAGATCTAGCATTAAATTATATCTTCATGGATAAATTACAGTGCACACTATACCCAGCACCATCTGTCTTTTGTTGTTGCTCTTGTAGAAAGATCCGGTGTTGTAAGCCTCTGATTAGAACATGGGATGAGACCATCCCCTCCACGTGAGCAGCTGCTTTTACCAGTAAATTATAAACCTGTTAAAAAGTACCCTGACATGTTGTTTGGGTGTCTCCTCTATCTCATATTATATATACAACATATGAATATGTATTAATTGATTTATGTCACTGGTAAAGCTTGCAGTCCATAGTCCACAAGTAGTAATTAAATTTTTAGAGTCTCCAATGTTAATTTGAATTTTGATGGTTCAATGGACCTGGGGTCCCTAGTCGTATGTTGTTCAAGTATTAAGTATAGTACAGAAATAGCCACATTTGCATTATCTTCATTTTCAGAAGAGACTGAGATATCTAGACTCCAGAAAATTTCTTTGCCTTACAAAAATGTACTAATAGGAAACTGTGGAAAAAAACTGAATGAATAATACTAAAAACATGGAACCCAACACTGCAAACGTCTGTGAGGGCCATACTGCATGACATTCTGAGAAGGGGAAAACTAAGGCAGCAGGTGAATTGTTGGCTATCAAGGTTAATAGGAAAGAAAGATAAAAATTTAATATAACTAATAAAGTATAACATTTTATAATTGGAATATATGGCACTATAAATTCTTCCAAAGTCATAGGAAGTCTATCAAGTGTGAGCCCTAATGTAAACTGTAAATGACATAACAGTTGTCTTAGTACAGGATCATGTATTGTCATACATGCACCCATTTTCCTTTGGGAGACTACTCATTCATGAGATCATGGGTAAATGAAAATTTTCCTCTGCCTGTCTCTTACCTTTTGGGGAATCTATATATTTCCCTTATTATTTAAGACAAAAATATGAATAAGCCTTGTGTTTTAATAGGTTTTCCCCTTACTATTTGTATTCTTGTAATTTATTTTCTAATTGCTAAGTTAATCAATAATACTCTAAATTAAATATATCTTGACTTTCGAAAATTAGTTTGACTTTGTAATTTGAATGATTATCTAAACTAAATAATCTATGTAGCTATAAAAGTTCTGTGTACGTTAACTATTTGGTTATAATAAGAAAGATTCTGGTCTAAGGCTGGAATCCTTATCTCAGAAATGAATATGGAACCTCACAAGTTGAAAATTCAAGATTGTCAATGAAATTTAGCCATGTGGATTGTTGCTCCTACTTTGAGAGGAGTCCAGGTATGAAGTGCTTGGGGAGCGTAGAAGCACCTCTGTCTATTCCGAGATGCCAGAAAGCACTCACACATCACAATCCAGCCCACACAGCCTCTAGACTTTGAAAACTACTGTCACCTAACCCCATGGGATGCTGGAATGATTCTATTATCAATGTAGTTTTTCATCCATCTTAAAATAAGCCAGTCATCCCAGGACTTTAGTCTTTAGCAATCTTTCAGAGAGCAGATTTGAATATTATTTTTGTACCTTCTTACAGAAAACCGATGTTTTTGGTTCTCCTAG
Organism: Rhabdomys pumilio; assembly: GCA_030674055.1. Taxonomy (NCBI): domain Eukaryota; kingdom Metazoa; phylum Chordata; class Mammalia; order Rodentia; family Muridae; genus Rhabdomys; species Rhabdomys pumilio. The sequence goes on from JANHMN010000014.1 coordinate 62,869,832, forward strand.
AACAAATTATGATGATATAGTAATAGGAATAGTAGAAGAGAAGGCCTAAAGCCTTTATCTAAGAGTAATTGGTAAAAGTACCAGGCAAGCATACAAAGATCCTGACCCCGATGAGCAAATCCAAGGTCAGATGGGAAATACTATGAGACCAGGTCATGTCAGACAGGATTCACCAGAGAAAGTGAGCCAATGATACACATTTCTTTGAGACTATTTGTGTCTATCTTTATCTGTGCCTATATTTACCGGAAGGAGGCTTATATTTTGTCAAGTTGCCATGTGTGATGTGACTGTGGGGTACTAGCAAGTCTAATGTTCACCGAACAGAAGGCCACCTCCTGAAGCCAGAGAGGAACCTTAGTGAAGCTATAGAGACACCAACCTCGCTACAAAAGTTTCAGCCAAAAAGTATTTTTTCTACAAGTAATGCAGGCACGGGGGAGAGAGAAGACTGAGGGAATGGCCAACCAATAACCAGCCCAACCTGAGACCCATCCCATGGGCAAGCACCAATCCTGAACATTACTAATGATACTTTGCTATGCTTGCAGACAGAAACATGTTGTCCTCTGAGAGGCTCCACCCAGCAGCTGACTCATACAGATGCAGACACCCACAGACAAACAGTGGATGGAGCTTGGGGACTCTTACGGAAGAAAAGGAGGAAGGATTGTGGCTCCCAAAGGGGAAAGGAACTCCACAAGAACACCAACAGAGCCAACTAACTTGGACTCTTGGGGCTCTCAGAACCTGAACCATCAATCAAAGACCATACACTGGCTGGACCTGGCCTTCCCCACTCATATGTAGCAGATGTGCACGAGGATGCATAATCTGGGTACTACTTAGCTGTAGGTACAGAAAAATGTCAGAAACTTCTATATTTACATTTCCACAGTGGGATGAAATTATTGTCTGTAGTTTCCTTCTTCATGTTTTAGGGTAGATTTGATAAATTGATGTTCTGCTAACACAACTATAAATCAGCAAAGGATATACTGGTGAATAAAGGATTGACACAACTTCTATTTATAGTGTGACAAAAACAATATTCTTACCTGTCTATCATGCCATGTTCTGACATGACAATTAGATTAAGGAAGGTACTAAAGGAGACTCTATGACCCTGCTCATACTCACCAAGATGCAGGTATCCAAAAATCATCTTTTAGTGAGAATAATTTCATGCTACTACTGGTGATCTTGGTGAATTTTAGAAACCTGGTATACTTATACTCAGAAAATTAAGTCTGACTTCTTAATGATAGGGGGAATTTCAACGGATAGAATGTATAAAATTTAATGCATGCAATAACTATACCTCTATTATTCTTTACCACTGGAAGTAGTCCTGATATGTTCTAAATGATTCTAATGTTGGCTCTCTTCATGGTTAGAATATCAGAAGAGATATTTCCATGTATTTGGTGACTGTTGAGCCTAATAAACTCTAACACTGAACAACTTTCCAGAACCACTCTCAATTAACAATGGAGTATCATTTATTTGAAACCAAAATTTTTTTATGATACAGTTGCAAAATATTTGGTAGAACTGTTGCCAGAATAAACATGCAGTTCACCAGAGAGCCAAATGAACATGTGGCTCTAGTGGGAATGTTTGGGGAACAGAATGCTATTAGTTATGTTTTCCACTCCATTTGAAAAGCCACTGAAAGCAAAAGAACAGAATTACCTGTTGTGTGCAATCAGGAATAAAGAAAACAGATACTGTAGTTAATCAGGTAGTGACAGATTTAGAAGAAATAACTCCTTTCTGTCCTTAACAGTAAGTGAGTAAGTTACTTTAACAACAAAATCAGATTAAACTTCTGCCTAGAAGCAACAATAGAATTAACAGAAAAGCTTTCAAATCCAATGTTCTTTCTTCAAATAGTTTAGTTCAAGCTTTTTTTAATCCTTTCAATTGGACAAGATAACAAAGGAGAGAGTTGAGTGTGATTCTCCAAGCGAAATAATACAGGCTGCAGTTACTAGCAATTATGTTCAGGGAAGGAGAGTTAAAAGTCTTTTGATTAAAAAATAAAAAACAGTATATGAGGCTCTCAGGACATGCTACCAGATGAATTAATACATAAAAATTAAGAAAGCAATATTCATAGTAAAAGTGAAACCCTAGTATAAGTCTGAATGTTTGATACATTAAGAATTTGTTTTACATTTTGTTTTATATTGTAAGGAATAATACCATCCCAAAATGACACCTTGAATATGTGGTATTATGTTGTCAAGCACACAGTGCACAGGATGAGTGTCTGAGCTCAGCTGATGCCTTGGGGACTGAGCTCACACTCTCAGATAGATTTTTCTAGGTAATGACTGGGTAGTCAGGACTACTAAGGCATACCTCTTGGTGAGCAATCCCCAGCGTGACTGTGGCTGAAGTATTCACAGATATCCTTTCCAAAATGTCCTTATCATTGCCCTGCCTCTTAAGATGCTTCAATCCTTTGGTTTCTTTTCACCTTCTTTATCTCTCCATTATGGCCCCAGACCTCCATTGTGTTCTAAAGCCTCTACAGTTCCCTATATAATAAATTTTTTCTTTTTTTCTCACAGAAACCATTCTTAAGTTATTGATTTAATTTAATAATAATTTTTAATTTAATTCTCTCTTGAGATCCATTTGTCAGAGTGTCAGACAAGCAGAAAAAGAACATTCTAAATACAGTCTTCAAAGATGATCACATGGAGAATGGCTAATTAAGACTACTGGACAACAGAAATAGTGTCAAAGCAATGACCAGAGGATGACTCTAAAGAGCTCCAGGAAGTCAGCTGCCTAGGTTACTATGTTCTTCCTAAGACTGATGAAATCACATAGAAGCCTTTACTAAAGGTATTCTATTCCTGATTTTTGTAGGAGGGGGTTGGGATCTATAACTGACTTTCTTCTTTCTTCCTTTCCTTCCTCCCTTCCTGCTTCTTTTCCTTCATTCTTACCTCCTGTCTACCATTTCTTCCTTTCCTTGTTTCTTAATGATTATTGGGATTAAATTCAGTTCCTTGTGTATATGAGGCAAGCCCATTATCACAGAGTGGCTTTCTCATCCACTTTGTGTCTTTGTGTACATAAGCCTTTGATTAAGTGGTGCTGGTTATAACCAAAAGTACGATCAAAAATAAAGTTGGGACCCAACCTGCAACAGTGATTTTTTTTTAACAGATAATTTGATGGAAATATGTTTAATGTGGTGTTATGGAACTGAGAAGACAAAAATAGAAGGCTAAATTATATAGAGTATCTCTAAACAAAAGAAATCTTATTCTTTGGAAATTGGAGGAAATGTTAGAGTTTCTGCTCTGCTTGAGATGCGTGCCCTGTGACTGGTGAATTGAGGTTCTCTGGAAACTTCATCAAACTTGGAACTGATTGCAGGAGGCTGGAGTTGTGGCTCTGAAAGAATGGAATAAAACTCTTTTGAGAATACAGAAAAAAACAAAAACTGGAAGCAGCTCCTCTTTCTAGACTAAGCGAGGCTGATTATTAAAGAAGAATTAAGGAACTGATTTCCAATGAATCAATAACAAGTTGCAGGTATTTTTCCCTCTAGTTTTCTATTATTCTTCTGGTAGCCCCCATGAAACCTTGACAGCAAGCCAGCCAGTTGGATGGGCAACATAGATGCCAGGATCTTGATGTCATAATACAGAATGGTATATTAATCAGGATACTGAAGATGAATACAAACAACAGAAAAAAAGCACAGAATTTATGACATGCTTTATGACCAAGGTGATAATAGTCCAACTATTTCTATAGGGATACTTGAGTTGTTTCAAGACACAGTAAGACCAAGTTCTTAGGACAGGAGATTTATTTGATCTGGAGGGACAAAGAACATGAAATAAAAGACAGGAGATAAAGAAAAAGGGAGAAGGAGAAGAGACACAAATGAGAAGGGGAAGATGTATTCGTCCTAGGGAACAAATCACCCTTTGCATAGAGAAGAGTCAGACATGGCCTATAAATAAATGGCAATTTACAAATGTTCAAGGGAAATCCCTGTGTCAGGCTAAACTGTTTAATTTTAAGTTGGCCTATTAGTTAGGTGAGCCAAAGGGGAGCTTTTGATTTCACTTCTTCAATACTTTGATAGCTGAATCTTGGTAGTCATCCTCAGGAGAAAGTGAACAAATAAAGGAAGAGACTTTGGGGGCTAGTTTTAGAAGTGTAATGTAATAGTCTTTTGCAAGACAGAGGGATGAGAAAGGCAATGCATGCCAGAGCCATGTTTGCCATGTTTTGGCTGGTTAGAGTCCTTCAGTTTCCATCTGTATACTGGAGGAGGTGTAAACCTGGTAGACCAGGAAACTAGATGCCTTCGCTGCCCCAATCTGGTGACCTGTGATCAGATGTTACTGAAGATGGGAGTGGGTTCAGCAGTGGCAGTCGCAACAGGATAGAGGCAACCAACAAGAAGAAACAAGAAGCAACCTCTTTGTATCTGGGAAATTGCTACACACTCTAGGAGCAGAGTTTTTCTTCTTTAAGCATTGTTAGAGTTGTCCTCTTGACAGTCCCAGAAGTTCATCTTTTTGTTGACGATAGAATCAAGGTGACAAAATTTACTATCTCAGAGAGGCAAGATCCAAGCTATGACCTGATAATTTAACACAAGAACATGCTTGATGTATAGCCTGCTGTGCCTCTCTTCAATGGTACAAGCCTTAGGCGTTTCTGTCATGATTAGTTGAAGAATGTTTCCATTGTGTCCCTCAGGGAGGCTGAGTATATTGTTAATGAAGAGTGTAAAGAGAGTGCTAGTTAGAAAGGAAGACACTGCAACTTTTCAAAGCTATTAATGCCTAGTATTTTTTTCATTGATATTGAGTAAACAATTGGATAATTCTCTTCCTTTGTTGCTGACAGAGCCACAAATTCATTTCTGATCAGTGAATTGAGACTGGAAATAAGGTGTTTCATTTCTGGGCTGAGAATTTCTTGTTAATTCAAAGGTCAAAGAACATCTTTGTTTCCCTCTGCACTGTAGCAACTCTGAGAGTTGAGATGGTGTCGACTTCGTCAGCTTGGATTCTGGAGCATCACAATGAAGAACTCTTCTTCATGAATTATAGGATCCAAAAGGGAAGAAAAGAACCTTTATTCATTGTACTGTATCACCGACATTTTCAGTATATTTGTCACTTCAACATAATGCCCATCTGAGTGACAGTGTCTCTTGTTTGCTTCAAGACTACATTGTACTGACAAAAATAATCTGCTAGTAATATAGAGATTGCTATATTTCATGTTTCTTTTGAGAAACAAGAGTTTCTAGTTGCTCTAGTTCAAAACTTTGAAATCTCACAATGAGAATACAATGAAATGTAGAGGAAGAAAAGAGAAGAGAATAAAGGAGTGGGGGAAGAGAACAAAGATGAGGAAAAGAAGATGAGGAGAAGCAGGAAGAGGAAAAAGTCTAGCAGCAGCAGCTAAATAAAACTTTAACATAGAAAACAATTTAATTTGAATTGCAGAACTGTGTGAATAACCGAGAAAAATGAGATCATCATTATTATTGTTGTTGTTGTTTGTTGTTGTTGTTATTTCTAGCCAGAAAACAGTCTTAAAATACTTGAAGAAATACAAGTGCCTTTGATTCTCATATTAACGGTAATATGCAATGTGAGGTCTTAAAATCTTATCATACTCCAAAAGAAGCTTTAACAGAGCTAAGCATAAACATATGAATAATTCATTACCAGATACAAAATAATCTTGTTTGAAATGTAAAATATCCTCATTCAAAGGAGAGACTATAGCTATGGTTTCAAATCTCTGTTTTCAAAATAGTAGAGTAAACTGTTATTGTAAGTCATCCTGCAAACCACCACGTGGTCTTTGAAGGCCTGCCTCTCACAAAGACATACTGAGTGTTTCTCAAGAAAATATCATTGTAAACTTTCAGAAAGATAAACTTTGATTATTAGGTTAAAATTGGAGAACTTGCTTCCTTGTCTTATTGCCCATTTGTGCAGACTCTCAGTCAGTCTGAGTATGTGTAGAATGGGCTTTTGTGACAATCATGATGTACCGGAAGAGGATTTAAAGTAACGGCGTCCAATCAGTGATATTTTTAATTTATGTTTAAATTTCTCCAAGTAACCATGCTCTACATGGAAAACCTAAGTTCAAGAAAGAGCAAGAGATCAAGAGAGAGGAGGGGGCCAGGCCTACCTGGCAACTTTGGGGAAGAGCATACCTAACTGTTGCCAGGTAACTGTGGAGGTGGAGTTTAGACAGAATACTGACATAGTAAGCTAAATAGAAAGACACTCCACACTTAAGTCCTGACATTGTTGAAGAACTTGATCAGAGAAAGTCTTTACAAAATGTGACAAAGATAAAACTTTCCATCTCCTGCACCACCACCACCACCACCATCACCACCCCTACTCCCAACAACTGTAAGAGGTGTTTCTCTCTTCTATTTTCAGTTTCCAGTTCAAAAAATAGTGAAGCAAAATTAATGCATGATAGGTTACTGATAGAGATGGAGCGGAGAAAATTTCTGTCGGTCATTCTTTAGTGGTAGGTGAGGTGTCTTCTTATGACGTTGTATTTGTAGAAGTCTATGAGACTTGTAAGCACATTTTGGATATTTATTTTCTTTCTTAGGACACAAGAAAGGAAGTACTAGCACTTTATATTATTTATTTTTATTATTTAAATTAATACGACTTGAAAGTTGAAGTTTCCAAAAGAACCTTTGATCTTCTAATTTAGCAACCAATATTTGCCCTTCAATTCCATACAACAGAGATTATGGACATCACACCTTGATTATGGCATGCACACCATGGGCATGAGGCTAAAATCCATTACGATCAGAGTGGTAGAGCAATGGAACAGCAGCTGGTTGCTCCGCAGTGTTTTTGTAACGGTGAGCTTCATTTCCTAGAGATCTGAGGCGCTCACAGGCTTTCACCGTGGAGCATGATGACAATGGTGTTGAACTCCAGCAGCATAAAGCTGATGTGCTATTAAACTTCTCTTGACAAAACCCCTTTCCTGTGTGAAATGAAAAGATCTTCAACAATCAAATTCTTCAACAGTGCCACGACGTAAGTGTGGAGTCACCTCCAACTTCTAGTCTGTGTCCCAACCATCCTTCCTCTACCCACAATCCTCCCAACCACCCTCCAAAGGAAAGAGTCTGCAAGGCTAAAATCATATGTAGCACAGAACTAAGGAAAGCAGTATCAGTAGCTGTAGCTTTGTGTCAAAATGTGGACAGAAGGGAGGTGAAGTGGGTGAGTTGAAAATCAAGTAAGTCCGATTAAAGCATAGCAGCCTGATCTCCGCAGAGAAAGAATCATAAGACGATCCGTAAACTTGATGCCGCCATTCTTAGTCAATAGGCATTATAGGTAATCACCTCCAGATAATAATATATGTTTCAATCAGCAACCACCCTTTAAGGAAATTGAGTTCTCATAAAATTAGAATAAAATCTAGAGCTGTGAGCAATGATCTGAATGTCAGGTCTGTGAACGTGGTGAATGGGTGTGCACACAAAGCCTACGGAGAACTGCAATGTAAAGCAAGGAGTAACAGTATTCAGTAACACATGGTATGCAAAGACTCATGGTCTGGAATGCTTGGCTTTAAGGCTTCAGAGAACTCCTACTGCGGCCCCATTGGCATGATCTTCCTTTCCAAAGCTGCCTCACCTTTGATTGCCAACTAGCTTTGACTTTGAGCCATATTAGTCTATAAAAGCATAAAGGTTGCCTTCCCTCTACAGTACTGCATAAAGGAAGTGCAGGAGCAAGGCTGAGATCATAAAGGGAATAGTGCCAATATGTCATGGGATTGCAGAAACGTAAAGGTACAAAATTAATCAGAGAGCTCTTTCATCCTGTCATCCTAGAGGGCTGAAACAAGAGACACAGGAAGCAACGCCCTTCATTTCCCCTACTGCTTGCCCTTTGTGAGAGCTTCAGTCAGAGTTCCCAAAATGCCACCGACAGAAGGTGAGGGAGGCCTCTAGTTAAAATGCAAACCAGCTTTTACCCTGAGGCGTTCTCTGGTGACATGATGGAAGGCAAGGCATGAAGAAGTTAATCTTTGAAAAAAAAAATCTTTTCAATACAAGGCAAGAAGAAACCCTTGTTTTTGTTTGGTTTGGTTTTTGGGTTTTTTGTTTTGTCCTTTTTGTTTTGTTTTTGGTTTTTTTTTGGTTTTTTTTCAGAAGTTAAGCCTTGAACTCTGAGGAAACTTCAGTGTTAGGTAGAGAGCCAAAGATGACCCCACTCCTACTGAAGATAAGTGTCAGTAGAGCGTAGTGATAAAATCCTATGGCCTAGCTGAGCAGTGGTGGTGCATGCCTTTAATCCCAGCACTCAGGAGGCAGAGGCAGGCAGATTTCTGAGTTCGAGGTCAGCCTGGTCTACAGAGTGAGTTCCACGATAGCCAGGGATTTACAGAGAAACCCTGTCTCGAAAATAATAAATTGTATGGCCTAGTGTTTAAAACATGGTTTTAATTCATTACATTAACACTGTAGGTTTTGTTAATTGAGTCTTCTAAGACTAACATAAACAAGACAGTTATTTTTTAGGGGACATCAACATAGATCTGTAATAATGGACTTTGTAACTGTATGATAACAATAAAATCTCCTGTTCATTTTTTTTTTTTTTGCCATGTGTATATGGATTGCTCTCTTGAAAGCCCTTTATCTACCGTTCAAACTGCTCTTTGAAGTAAGATACATTTTTACCTTTATTTATAGAGAAAAAATGAAAAAGAAATTAGGTAAATGGGCCACAGTCATACAGGTGGTTGGGGATCAAAATGAATTCCAGCAGGGGATTCTAGAGCTGACCTCCTGAACAGCATCCTTGGGCAGCTTTTATAACTCACATAACATCTGGAAACTGCTAAAGTCTCTGTCATACAGCAGTGGCCCAGAGGACATGCAGCTCATTTCACCTATGAAGAACTCAAAGCCAGCCTTCCAAGTCAATCTGATAGTTTTGGATCCCCGCTCAGTGTCTCCGGAGAAGAATCAAGAGCTAAGGAGTTCTACTGTGGTTGGTTTTTTTTTGTTTGTTTGTTTGTTTGTTTGTTTGTTTGTTTGTAGTTAAGTGTACATACAATAATATGTTTTTGCTGGATTATACTAATCCCTTCACAAACATGAAATAAAATTTTGGTGTTTTAGTAAAGTACTGGGTAATTGTTTTGCTTGGATGTTTGGATGTGCTTGCTAAGGCCAGCTGATTGTCACACTGCTAAGTGCATAGATAGAAGCAGAAATCTTCTTTGGTAGCTACACAAACATGACTGCTAGGTACTTCTAAGGGGATAGAAATTAGTTACCATGTTCACCAGGAGCACACACTTAGTGTCTGATTTCCTGTTATCTGCCCTTTGAATCTTGGGTGTCCATGGGCCTCAGTGTTCATTTTTAACGAATTCGTTTGTATATAAAAGTGTCTAATCACATCTAAGAATTTCAAACAAAATCGAAAATACGCACACTGAAGAACAACAGTGCCTGAGAACAATAATCATGGGGAAGTCTATAACATTTTCAATCCCAGACTCACGTCCTCTAAAATTTACTCCAGGACTGTCTCCTTTGAAATACTATCATGGGTTTGAGTCTGCTGGAGTCTCTGGCCTAAAGGAGCTCTGACTAGAACTTGTCACTCACAGGGACCCCACAGTAACATGTTGATCTTTACACATACAGGGCCTGGGGAAGCTGAAACCATGAAGGGTGAACAGACACACGCATGTGGGGAGGTGTGAGGAAAAGTGCGAATCTTTGGAACTGTGAACGCCATCATGGAGACTGCTAGTGCTATAGTTAATGACATTAGAGGGGATGGGTGTCCTCAGTAAACCACATCAGAAATTTACATCACTTTGCATGGCTCATTTGACAAAGGAATTTTTTAGTCATACAAAGAGACAGTCTTTATGGTCATAGATAAAACGATGCGGGAAGAACCTGTGTTGAGAGCAAAGGCTTCTGACTTCTTGCTGCACCTGACAGCTGTTTAGGTCACATTAATCATCCCTCTTCTCAGTTCTCTGCTTTCTAAACTTCTCTTCCTTCCGTTGTATCTACTCAGCAGAGCTGAGCCTGGAAGTCTTGAGCTCAGGAAAAGTATATATTACAATATGTCTAGCTAAACAGAGGTCTGGTTGATCATGAATCTGTACAAGGTACCAAGATCTAGATGGTTAAAAAGGCATTAAGCAATGTGAACACCAAGTAGAAATCCTTCCAGATGCTCGAGATACTCTTCTATGGGCTGATCTGTTCTTCCTGAATTCAGATGCTCATATTTTTAAGTCACCAAGTCTCTTTAACTCACATTCTTACTTCTTTATGTTGCTAATTTGTTATTTGTTTTCTGCTGTCAATTATAGTATAGTTATATATTATGTGTACGTTATAATTATATTGACAAAGGAAATATTCATGTTTATAACCTTACCTAATTGAATAGTGGGAAATGATGCAGAAACAGAGAACTAAGCATGAAGAATGTACTCGGGTACATCGAATGTTTGAAGGGCCCTGGGACATTGCTCAGTGGGTTCAGAAACCCCAGCACCTCACATCTGAGGACAGTAGGTGAACCTTTCTCTCTGTGTGATCATCTCCTTTTGCAGTGGAGACTATGTTTCATCTCTTCAATCTCAGATGGCCCTATGAAAAGACTGGATGAGAATTGTTTGCTTGAGAGCCGTGTAATTTTATAGGTTGTGACCCAGGATAGTTGGTTTTATATTCCTATGTAAAAATACTGGATTATCTACTCTAAAGGGAAAAGTCTTACTTTTTTTTAACTTTTTTTGGGAATTCAAAGACCACACTCAGACAGGTCACATTTCTTTTGCCCGTGGTAAGTATAGCAGATGGTGGAAATTCACAGTATACGCATGTGTAGGAAGAAGGACTTATATTTTTATGACTAGCAAAAAGGAGGTTGTCAGGGTCAGGCTTACTACAAAGTAAGTTTCTTGTGGTGTGGTTCTGTACTCCATGCACTAATACATCATTCAGGGGTGCAACCTAAGATGGGGACTCCAGCCTGCAGCGGAAGATAGGAGTTCCCTAACTGCTGGGGGTCTAGTCTCCACTGGAAACTGTGGAGAGTGGTTGGAGTAGGGCCCTTGGGCCTGCAATGAGGCTGGAGCAGGGGGTAGCGTAAGGAACTCCAGCTTAGCTTAGGGAGTGAGTGAGTGTCTGGGAGTATAGAGGGAGCCCTCTGTGAGAGACTTAGGCAGAGGCTTTGTACAACAAAGACTTACCCGTAAGGTGGTTCTTGATGAAAAGCAGTCCATACTGTTTATACACTGTACCTCCTGAAAAATGGGTGCTTACAACTTCCTCAGGGTGGACCCAAGTTTAAATGCCTTTTGCAGGAAGGAATGTTTGAGCAGGGAAGCTCAGTGGTTAAAACCTCAGGGTCTGTCTAGATACCCCATTAGCACGGAGAACTCTGTGTTCTGTGCTACATGAAGAGTGGTCACTTTCTTTATGGGAGGATTTGTGGTCATGTGTTGCACATGAAACACGTATTGTCTGTCCTCAGGTATGAGGTGTCTGGGATTTCTGAACCCACTCAACCTTACCAAGTTTCCTAGCATGGCCCACTGCCCCACATTGTAGGAACTGAAGCCATTCAGGAGAAAAATCAGAGCTTAGACTGTGTATTGTTACAGGTCTCCAGTAACTTAAGTTACAGTAAACACTCGAGTCTCTTTGTATCTTTACAGTTTCTCCTGGATTTCACCCACCTCCATGAGAACATGCTGTAGGTAACTTGCTGGAAAAACAATGAAAGAGCAAAGCTGAGTCACTAAACATCTTGCTGGCCATCATGGGCACAAAAGTGTCACTGGCTGCACTACTTGATCTCTTCACAGATTCACAAAAGGTTCTGTATACATGAACTGTAAACCCTTATTATTTAAGCTGGTCATGTTTTACATTGTCATCATTATCTTGGTGATAGGTACGTGACACAGTATGGGATTGATAGGGATTTTAATGAGGGCACAAGGGAAAATGATTTGCCTGCGTGGAATGAGGTAGAGAGATAATTAATTGGATCACTCATTTGGCATGTGTGTACATACTTAGCCAGCGTAATACCATTGCTAAAAGCAGATTACATCCACATTTGATTTAGTCTTCCTGGAGGTTCCAATCTTAACACCCTTCTTGCAAGAGATTATGTATTATCAGTTAATTATATCTGTTGGGATTTATCCCTTGCCTGTATTCTCCCTTCAGTATCAACAAAACATTGTTTTCAAGACATTTTTATCTATTTTATTAATCATTTGGAAGGAACCTCTTGATGTATATTTTTCACTTTCATTAAAATTTACTGCTTCCTTCCTCACACCCACTGGCCAGGCTATTTCAGTCAGAGTGCCTAAAGAAAACTGTTTAGATGTTCAAAAATATGATCTTTTAGAGAATATTTATGTGACCTGTCCACATAGACTCAGGTGAAGTAAACCATACAGGACCCGAGGTAGGAATAGGAGGAGAGATGTTGTGGAAGGCTAGTGATTCCTCCTGCATCACGAAGCCTTTTAGAGAAAGCCTTGCAGTCAGGAAAGTCTGAGCATAAACATTCAAGCTCATTCCTCTTTCTCCAAACGCCTTTACCAAATCTCCATTAACCAGTGCCAATACGTGAACAGAAAAGAGCAGTGATGTTGTTGAAACAAAGAATCATCGGAAAACAAAGTATATGAGGCAAGAATTTTAGAGGATCCTGAAGGTGACCCCACCCTAGAGTTACTGAGAGACTCATGGATTGTCAATGCTGACTGAAGGCCTCTTAGATGCTGCTCAATGTTGCCATAGTGACTCCTGACCAGTGCTGTTGAAATAGTTCTCACAGTAACATTTCTGTAGTCAGTTCTCTGCTCATAACATAATTCTTATGGGTGTAACTATAAGACAGGATGAAGGCTGAGATCCAAGAAGGGACTATGGAAAGCTAATGAGATTATATTATAAATAATGAACTTAGTTCTCTAACCAGCCACTCAGTACTTTACAGACAATCAGGACTTAAAGCTAGAACTTACTTTTTTATCATTTTACCAGTGTCTATTGATTTACAAAATGTCTCATAAAACGTTTCTATTCATACATGTGATTAATCATAATCAAATTTTAATTTCTTGATCATCCTGTCCTTTCTTCTTCCCAATAGATATCTATATTTGGTCCATTTTTATATTCATCTCTTTTTCCCCCTCTTTGTTCCACATGTGTGGGAAGCTCCTAGTCCTTGCTTTAGTGGGTCAGACCTGTCTCTGCTAACACAATGATCCCCAGTTTCAAACATTCTCCGGCAAATTTAGGGTTTCATTTTGTATAAATGACAACATAATTCAGTCATGTATTTATTCCACATTTGCTTTATCTATTCATATTTTGAATTCTTGATACATTGTTTTACAGTTAACTCACCTTGAAGAATTCATCTAGAACTGAAGGGCTCAGGGTGACTTTTCTCTTACCTGGTTTTCAAAATAGAAAAACTAATGTGTTGTTTCTATTACTCATGTTACAGGAGCATGGAATATTCTCTCATTACTGTACACACTCTACACAACAAAACATTGCTAAAGAATCTTGAAAGAAAATTGAGAGGACTACCTGATGGTGCTTTTAATCTCAAAACTTAAATTATAGTAGGAAAGGCACAAATTCAAAAGAGTGAGACATACTTTTTATACATAAAATAGTGACAAATACTAATGCAAAAAGCAAACTATGAGTCAGAAGTGTCAAAGGCTAGCTACACACACACACACACACACACACACACACACACACACACACACACCAATTTGGTGAATGAATAAAACTCCATTTATTCTAAGCCTAATTTTACCCCCAGTACAATTCGTGTGCCCTTTTAAAAAATTCTTTAATATTTCTTTACAGTCCATGCTTTATCCCCCACCCATTCTACCCTCTGACTGTTTTACATCCCACACATCCTCTGTCCCCATCTCTAAAAGGATGTCCCCCACCCTCATCCTACCAGACCTACCCACACCCTGGGGCCCCAAGTCTCTCTAGGGTTAGGTGCATCTTCTCTGACTGAGTCCACACCTAGTAGTCCTCTGCTATATATGTGTTGGGGGCCTCATATCAGCTGGTGTATGCTGTCTGGTTGGTGGCCCAGTGTCTGAGAGATCCCTGGGGTCCAGGTTAGTTGAAATTGCTGGTCTTCCTGTGGGTTCTCCCTCCTCCTCAGCTTTTTCTAGCTTTTCCATAATTCAACCACAGGGGTCAGCATCTTCTGTCCATTGGTTGGGTGTAAATATCTGCATCTGACTCTTTCAGCTGCTTCTTGGGCCTTTTGGAGGGCAGTCATGATAGACCTCTCTGGTCACATGAAAGCGTGTTGAACTTTTTATTCAGGCTTTGCCTACTATTGTATGGGGGGGCACATTCTATTCTTGACTTTAAATTTATTATATTTTGGCACTAATCTGTAGGTAGCTATCTTGCAGTGGAGAGACAGTCTGAGCTATCCTTTGTGGATATCCTGTTGTGTACTCAGAAATATCTTTTTAAAGAAAATCCAAAGGAGAGAGATAGATGTGACAGCGAAAGAGACTGAAGTGATCACCTCGAAGAAGGGAGGATGAAAGGCAAGCTGAGGAATGTATCCACCTCATAAAACTGAAAAGGAAAAGAAATAACGTGTCCATGATGCTAATGAGGTGAGCCCTGTTTCAGGCTTCTCACCTCCAAACCTGCAAGAGAATAGAATAGTTTTGCAGCACATTTGTTCAGATTCATTCTAAAGGTAGAATGAAAATGATTGACAGTGAAGGTCACGTACCTTGTGTGTAACGTTACGGATTATACGGCATTTTATAGAACGCTGCAACATTAAGATGCTTTGCTTTTATTCTGAGTAATCTTGTAAATTCTTGCACTATTTTGGGGGGGAGCATTTCTGGCTCTAGCTTTCAGCAGCTATTGTTAATGAATGCTTTTTTCTGTGATCCAATAGATCTCTATAGCATATTTTCTGTCTTTTATTTATGGACATTCTTGTTTTCCTATTCAGTTGCATTATGCTGGTATAGTCATGACGATGAAATGGTCAAACTTCCCCTACCTTATAGAGCACCTTAGAGACATAGTAAGCAACACATTAAATTGGAAACTGGAGAGTTTGAAGAAGGAAGAGAGGAGACCTCTTCATATTTTTTAGTTAACTTTTGTATCTTCTTTGCAACCTATTATAGATTACTTATAATAAAACGCAAGAAAAACATTACAGAATTCTAAAAGAGACTTGGAAAATAACCTATACCACTGGACCATCTCTTCAGTCTCAGAACATTGACTATAAAAGGTTATGGTGGTAAGTGGAAGATTTTTTTTGTATTAGTTATCTTTATCCTCACATGAGAAAGCACCCTAGTGTTTCTCTATTCAGATTCTTTCTGTTTTGAACACTATATCACAGAGTTTTAGTCTAGGCGGGACACAGTATGAGCAAGAACAGATACCTGATTCTTCATCCTGAAATAACAGTGTAGACTAAAGTTTCTCTGATACTTTGTAAGTTAACTGAGAGGTTTTCATCCTTTTTTTTTTTCTCAAAGTATGATGAGGTCTCCAGGTAGTATTTCACTACATCTCAGAAGTCATTGGACTTAAAAACAGTCTTAAATCTGTTAAATTACCAAGAGAAAGATGATATTATACACTCTTGTGAATAGTGAAGAATAAAAACATATTTTAGACTCAATACTGTGTAAATAAGAATACTGTGTATTCTATTCTCTATTTTCAATTTTTTGAGGCCAGAAGTTCAATCTAACTTTCACAGAGCTGACATTAAGGTGCTGGTGGGCCTGTAATCTCTTTGCATGTTGTGATGAAGAGACTTTTACCCATGTGCAACTTCTAGGTGCTTTCTGTATCTCCTGGGTTATGGTGCCTTCCTTTGTTCTCAGCCCAGCAGCCTGGAGGACAATCACTCCTGCATGAACTTCTTTCTTTCCATCATAAAAATACTCATGATTGTATTGGGCTTGCCAGGGAGTCTAGATTAAATCCTCTGTCTCAGGATGCTTGATTACATTTGTAAGTTCCATTTGTCATAAATAAGAACATATTTTTTCTTTTTTAATGCATATTTGTTAAATGTATACACATGGAAAAATATATAATATACCCGTCACTGGATTATACATTCTTTTTTTCTGTAATCTGCTTTTGTACCATTTTAATTACATACAAGTATTAAGGTCAGTTCTAGGTTGAGGAACTAGCAAAACAATAGATGCAAATAGCCAAGGAACAAACAAGACAATAAACAAAGTCACATAATCCCTCCTGTGATCACTGTCTCTAAGGGTTTATCAGGATGGCCAAAATATCTGAGCCTACTCCCCTGTCTTACCCCAAAATCCAGAAATTGGGATGTCGTATGTTTTACTTAGCTTTAGCATAAAAGAGAGCTTATTAAAGAATTGAACCAGTAACAATATACTATATTGACTTTTGAGGGGGTTAAAATCCTGTATTTGCTTTTACTTAAAAGATTTTCCTGTCTTAATGAGGTGTTTTGGTTTGATTTAATATACTTTTAGTGAAGGAATTCTGCATACTGCTGCCACCTCCAACAAATGGTAAATGGTTACATTAATTCTTTGACTCCTGAAAAGTTCAACTTTTCTGGCAAAACCTGGAACCCAGGTGGATACTGAAGTCTGTGTGGTATTTTATACAGAAACATGTCAAACCCAATATTCCCAGACCATCCATCGAAAGCCAGAGACCTCATCCACAGGGCAATACTGACGCTACTTTGTAAGTATTATTTTGCTTTCTTTTGTTATCTCTGAGAATTGAACTTAGGGCTTTCTTGTGTTTCTATCACTAATGTTTCACTAACATCACCAGACCAGGTTTTACTGTCTATTTTGAGACAGTCTTACTAAATGATCCAAAACTGGCCTTGAACTAGTCCATAGCCAGGGATAGTGCAGGCTTATGCTTGCTGTTATCCATCTCCTCATCCCAGCTTCTCACCATTTATTTAGGAGGATCTGAACTTTGGATATTTGGGAATTATATGTTGAAGAACTTAGGATTCTTGATTTCCAGCAAGTGTTTCATGTTTCTTTATGTTAATAAGCATGAGTTATGCATGCACTTAGGGAAGATTTATGAGTTTAATGATCTAAATCATAGAATGATGCCTGCCTACTTTCTTTTCTTTCTATTTTTGATTATAGTTTTACATTTCAAATGTTGTCCTCCTTCCTCCATAATGCCCCATTCCACCTCTTCCCTTTTGCCTCTATGAGGGTGCAAAGTATAGTCACTGTGTCTACTTATAATCATATGTATAATTAGTAGAGAAAGAACTACATATAAACATGTATAGGCATCTATCCACTTACATATGACTTTGGGTGTGGGCCTTTCCATCAAGCATTATAATTGCAGAGCTGTGAACATGCCTAATGTGTGGGCAGAGCAAGTTTGCTGCCTTGCCAAGTCTTACATGTTGAATTTATGCTTCTCCAAGGACATTTATAGAAACAATTACTGGGCTCCTGGATCACAATGTCAAGTGCCCATAACCTCTTATGTATGCAAAAGACTAGAAAAGGCTAAGCCTAGGGAAAAAAAAGGTGGAAATATTTGTATTATTTCAATGAACCTTGAGCTTTTATTGCTTGTTAACAGTCAGGCCATAGATCCAAATGACAGTTTATTATCATGTTAGGTCTATTTGTTTGAGTCATTGAAGGGTGAGAGTAAATACCAAGTGCTTTAGAGACGTGTGAGACTGTCAAAAACAAAAACTAAAAAATAAGAAAATTCAGTAAAGCTCAAACTAAAATAAGATGAAATAACCTAGGGTTGTTTCTCTGCCAAGAATCTAGAAGACTTTGGAAAGCAAATTATAAAATGTTTATTCCATTCTGAATGCATAAGGGAATGTTATATTTTTACTAACAACAGAAAAAATTTACTAGAGGAATTGAATTCATTACTCTTAATTACTAAATTGTTGTCACAATTTACAAAAGTAGAAGTGATATTTCTAATTAACGTTTCTGTTTCAACTCTCTAGGAAGGCTTATAAGTTAGGAAAATGTGGAATAAATATTTTTTGATTTCACAATATAGTTAACAAATTACCATCAACATAAATATATATCTTTAATGAAATAAATGGTACCTCTGCAGTTCATTACCAGTCTCATCTTCGCTACAAGCTGTGCCAATGGGAATTCTTCCCAACTGTAGAAAGAGGCACTTCCATGGATCATATGTCAATAAAAAAGCCAACGGCCAATGAGCTGAGGCCAAAAGTAGGAGGTGGGACACTGGTGAGGATTCTAGGATAAGATAGATTCAAGAGGATGCAGGAGAGATAGAGAGAGACTCAAGAAGACAGATGTAAACAAGCAGGTAGATGAACTCAGGGAGATGTTGAGAGAGACGCTGAGGAGACGTGGAGAAAGAAGCAGAAGAGACTGAATGAGAAGTAAGTAATTAAATGGCAGGCATAGAATAGTTTAAATGAGTTAAATAAATTAAGAGCTAGTCAGGGAATGAGACAAAGCTTATGGCCTAGACATTTGATAATAAACTATTAGTCTTGTTCTGGGTGCTGTGCTGGCAATAGAAAAACAAATGTAGAAATTATATTAACATCCAGTCTTACTGTTTATATCTCTACGTACTTAGATATTAAAAAGAGAAGGCAAAGGTCAAGATACATGCAACTCAGATTACACCAGTACCCACGGGTTTGTGGAGATGAGCTAGTTGATGCCTTTGCTTCACGATGAGCATCACAGCTTAGGCAGATGGCCTTCAGTGCTCTGGATTTGAAGGCAGTCTGTCCTATGGATGTGTCACACAGCAACAGACAATGACTATGCCACCTCTGTATCCCCTTCTTTTTGTGGCATGTTATCTGACTCCTGTCTCTCAGCACTCCTACATTTGGTTTGAAGACTCAGGGGCTATGTAGAGAACTATGATTTCCCCGGCAAGAGGGATGTGTGAAGCTTTCCTCTAGAACTTCCACAATGATACACAGGCACTCTTGTGTAACTGCCACATTTCCCATTCCTTAGACAGGGAGCTGTGGCTCACTGAAATTCTCGCACTGAGAAATGACTTTTAATTACACCCATCCATTTCATCTTTCCTATTCTAATTTTCCTTCACCAAAAGAGATTTTTTTACCTTATCTCCATGCAATTATTATATTACTAAATCTATACCAGGGTCACTCCTCGCTGATTAAAAACATCTACGATGCCACTCTAAGTCACTTTAAGAAACGACCCCATGATTTGGGTGGAACTTTATGGACTTTTTCATATTTTTAATTGAAAATACATTTTATAGAGTATATTATGATTCCAGTTTCCCCTGGGAATATGATACAGTTCCTTCATTGAATTTCTCCTCAGTCACAGTGGGCTGTGTCCACTGCATTGTTGATATCCCGATGTACCCATGTCTGAATTGCTACTCTTATTCTTCTCCTAATCCTGTTCATACTACTTGAATCTAGGTAAGGCAGCTAGCAAGCATGCAACGGACTACCTCTCCTCTCTAAAAGATTCTATATATTAGGATTCTTGTATATGACACCATCAAACATCTTGATGTTTAGTTACTTAATGCCCTTCTCTTATTTACCAGCATTGTGATGTGACAGCAAACTTGGTATCAGAGTCAAAGAGGGTTTTCACTTTCCTATCTTAGTCAGTGATATTAAGGTACTCTAAATTATGCGTAATGGATGCATGAGTTTAAGGAGAGGATGAAGCAGAAGGAAAAAAGGAAGCCAGAAATGGGGACACATTTGCAATCCCAGCATTCAGGATGTAGATAAGGAAAGTCTACTTGAAAACAAGTTCAGGGAGCTCCATGAAAGAAATCACCCAAAAAGACTGAGGTGTCTTCCTGAATTGTTAAATGAGGTCCTTACGAAATCAAGTCAACCAAGGCTGCAGAGACAAGTTTCAGCTAAGCTGTGATAGTGGTATCTCTTCATAGGGGTGCTGGTAGCACGTGTAAATGAAGATACAGATGCATGATCAGAAGCCTAAGCTTGGTGGATCATGCACCATAGATAAACGCTGGAATATGCACTGTATGATGGTGGATCCTACACCAGTGGATTATAACTCCTGCTCAGCTTTAGAATGTTGCAAATGCTGCTCAAACTGTCTGCAAAACATCTAACCAAGCCTCTTCTTTCACTCATAGAATCCCAATCATTTATTTTCTGTTCTCATTTTTTCAGGCAACATTTTCAACCCTTAACATGGATGTACCATTCACCCTTATATATCATGTATAAAGTCTTCCATCAAACATAAAAGATTGCAAATTTGTGACTTCTCTGTTGCAGTTAAAGTGAGATTTCCATACAATTTTACAGAATGCCTCCTTCCCACCATTTTTTCATCCTGCACATAGATAAGAAGAAGTTTTGATAGTAAAATTGATACACCAGACAGTAAAGGGGTGTACATATTTGGTGTAAGGAATGACCATGAGTCCTTGTTACAAAGAAGAGACAGTGGCCATCAATGGATTTTATTGTGCAAATGTGTTTCCGATATATTCCAAGTTATATTGCTGATGCTTTGCTTCTGTTCCAAGAAAAATTCATTTTTATAATTTTTTACACTAGCAGAATAGGCCTTGGAGAAAAAGGTGTCAGTTTCTTTTCAAATTATCTATCCCAGGACTAATTATGGAAAGTAATTGTTGTCTGGAAGTGCAGCTGAGCTAATTCAGCTGTCCTAATTTGGCCTTTTGACCTCAGATTATGTGTAACTATTTAGAATGTGTTGGTTTATAATTACAAGGAGTAAAAGCTAGTATCAGGTGTTCTGGTGGTTTGCCAGGAACTGTAGTAGAATGCTTTTCCCAGGTGTCAGTGCAGTGCAGCTGGAGGTTTTGTATACATTGCAACTTAGCAATGTCTATAAATCTATGATTCAGTGTGTGATTTGTTTCCCCTGTTGCAATCTGCATTTAATATTCCTGTTGGACTTGTCAAGTAGGGAGTTCATAACAAGTTTTATGTGGTTTGCTTTCTTATAAAAATAAATGCAATAGTTTTAGGTTATTTTTTTTCCTTTCTAATCTTCTATCTCTATAAGTTTCACAAGAGTTTTTCATGACTTTCTGTCAAAGAACCTTTACCATATTATATTTGGATTTTTTGTTTG
>JANHMN010000014.1:62901110-62960065 GCA_030674055.1 Rhabdomys pumilio
AGATACTGCACAAAGCAAAAGTATCACAGCATCTGGACATAGAGAGATCAACAAATACCAAAGGAAAAGAAAACAAATAAAAATCATGTGTGTGTGTGTGTGTGTGTGTGTGTGTGTGTGTGTGCATGTACAAAGGATATGAAATAAAACCCAAGATCAGGAAGAAGGGACAAGTTGGAAGGCAGAGAACGGAAAGATGGTAGTGTCAGGACACAGGTTATACTCAGGTGGAAAGGACTGTTTGAAGACATCCATCACAATGTGCAGGGGTGACATATGAGGAAAAATGTGATTCCTACAAGAACCATTTCCTTTAAAAAGTGATCCTAGAGGTTTCACCCAGCATCACACAAATGTTTGAGATACCCCTGTCCAAGGAAATGATCTTATTTAAAACCCACAGATAACAACAGTATAGTATACCTAGTTTGTACATTTTAATTATGTTGTACACTTTTCCTTTTTCATTATTATTAAATTATTTTATTTATTTATAGTCTGAAAGTTGCCTCCTTTCCTGGTCTCTCCTCCCGGAGTTTTTCACCCCATCCACCACCACCCCACCTGCCTCTGAGAGGGTGCTCCTCCACCAGCTCACCGATTCCTACCTCACCCTTACCAGCATCCTCTTCCCTGGGGCATCAACCTTCTACAGGAGTAAGTTTGTCATCTCTCAGTGAGGCCAGACAAGGCAGTCCTCTACTACACATGTCCCCAGCGCCATGAGCCAGTCCATGTGTGCTCCTTGGTTTTGGTTTAGTCTCTGGGAGCTCTGAAGGGTCTTCTTCACATTTGACACTGTTGTTCTTCCTATGGGGTTGCAATCCCCTTCAGCTTCTTCAGTCCTTCCTCTAACTCTTTCTAATGGGTCCCTGACCTCAACTCAGTGGTTGGCTGTAAGTATATATGTTTTCCTCATTCAGTTGCTGGGAGAGCCTTGCAGAACATAGCTATGCAAGGCTCCTGTCGGCATGGACAATATGGCAGTAGTGTCAGGATGTGTTGTGCATGTATGGGATGGATCCCAAGTTGGGCCAGTTACAGTACAAGACTGCCTGTCTTTCAGTCTTTGCTCCATTTTTGTTCCTGTTTTTTTTTTTTTTTTTTTTTTCTATTTAGATGGGAATTTGGAGGGTGGACTGGGAGGGGAGAATAAAATCTGGAATGTAAAAAAATTAAATAAATAAAAGACAAAAAAGAAAAAGTTTGAACACGAATGGGTGTCCTCCTGCCTCACCTGGGGGGCCTGTCTATCTATAGGATGTGGTCTCTTCCTGTTCCATCTCTCCATTATTGGGTATTTCAGCTAATGACATCCCCATTGAGTTCTGAGAGCTTCTGATATCCCAGGTCTATGGGACTTTCTAGAGGTTCCCCCCATGCCCTATTCCCCATTGCTGCATATTTTGATTCATTTTCCTGCCCCTCTGGGCTTCCCTCCTGTCTCTCCTAAAACCAGATCCTGCCTGTGCTTTTCCCCTCCTCCTCCCATCTCCCACCCAGTTTCCTCCCTCATTCTGCCTCCTGTGATTATTTTGTTCTCATTATAAGTGGGCTTCAGCTATCAACACTTGGGCCGTCCTTCTTAAGTTTCCTATTGTCTGTGAGTTTTATCATGTTTATTATGATTTTTTTTGGCTAATATACACTATCATTATCAATATATCGCTAATATATCACTATAAATTATCAATGAGTATGTGCTATATCTGTCCTTTTGGGGCTGGGTTACCACACTCAGATGCTATTTTCTAGTTCCATCATTGCCAGGGTAGATTCAAATCTTTGTACGTGTTTTATTTATTATTTACTTTACACTGTTTATCCCATGTAAGAGGAACATTGTGTTTGTCGATGTAAAAGCCAGATTACCTTCATTCATATAAGTTCGTTTGTAGGATTTTTTCCAACCTGTTTTATCCATTAATTTATGTTGAGTGACATTTTTATGAATGGAATTTTAAATTCTCTCAGCCTTTTCATTTGGAACACCCCTGATTCTATGATGAAAGTTGTTTCTGCCAGCTCTATGCTCTCCATCCCTTTCTTTATTTATGGCAGTTTTAGAAATTGTAGATATTTATTATTTTTTAGAGTCAGAGCTGTTGGAAAGGTTAAAACATTAGTATTGGGAGAAATGCATAGGACGTAGTTAATTCATTCATTGATGATATTTGAAATTTCATGTTATTTGGAGAAGAGCACATGAATATGGTTGCCACTGAAGGGGTCATCACCCTGGAACATTGCTGAGCCAGAGACCAGGTTCCCAACAAGTGAGTCTTTTAGGGACATTCTCAAATCATTTACAAACCATAGCAATTAACATTACTTGTCTTCTAAATTAATGCTGGGATTTACATTTTCAAATAAGTTAGCACATTTTATAAAATAATATGAATAAGATTAGTTGGTTCTTAAAATTTTGAGTAAAATTTCTATAAAACATTTGGAGTTCAAACACTAATTTTTTCACATTTAAAATTTATTTCCCCTATTTAAGAAATTAAGGTGAGAGAATGCTCAATTTTATTCAATGTATTGAAATTTTACTTTAATTCTGAAGAAACTTTCTAAAGATCCTTATGGACATAAATAATTTATTAAGAAAGGCCTATTTATTTCTTATTTATACTACTCAAGGACTCCTTAGCAACAGAATTATACAAAATGAACGTATGTAAAGAGTGCTGCCCAAGTTACCATTTTTCATGTAAATTTGTTCAGCCTGTTAATGCCAGAAATGAGAAAAGCTTTAATTTTTACATATTAAGGTTGTTCTTCTTATAGTTTATTGTAACTTTTGATTTAAGATGTGTCATCTGTTTAGAATAATGGCATCAATAGGTATATATTATAACATTCATCCAACATGCATTAATAAAATCTAGCTTCCTTTATCCACGATCATCCCAAATCTCTGGTAATGCTTATTCTATATTCAGGTTGAGTTTTCTTTAAATATACACATACATGCAGCCCTTGCCTCTCTATGTCTGGTTTCTTTCACATAACATAATGTCTCCCAGCTCAGTCATATTTGTAATGAATGAAAGAACACATTTATTCCTTATGTCAGTACATAGTTCCATTGTGCATACATACATTTGCTTTATCCATTCATACATTGAAGAATATCTAGCATCATTTCATGTCTTAGTTAATGTTGTTACAGTAAACATGGACAGATATAAGACAAATATTTATTACTTAGGCATAATGACTTAACACTTTTTGTATATAAAATGTGAAGTAGAGTAGCTATGTCATATCACATGTAATATATAAAATTTTGGTATTTTGAGGATAAAGCTTTCCACACTGATTGTATTCATGCCACTAACAGAACACCAGAGATCCTTTTTCCCCCCATACCCTCAAATTTAGTAAATTTTCTTTATATCCTCAATTGGATTAAAGGTCACATAAAATTATTGTCATTTTCTTTGCTTTCCCTGGCAGCTAATTGTATTGAATTTATTTTATATATTAGTCGACAATTTGTATTTCTTCTTATAAGGAGAATCATTTAAATCTTTAAAGATTAAAGATTTTACTTTTACATTAAACTTTTTGATTTTTTATACATCATGAATATTCATATTTTTGTCAGCTAGCCAGTATCTTCTCACATGCAGGTTGTATCTTTTTTATTATTATTATTTTCTTTATAAGAAGATTTTATTTCAATCTTTTTCTTGTAAATTTGCTTTGGGAATCACAGAAATCATCTCTTAAGCCAAACTTCTTGGAATGTTTCCTATCCAGTTTTTTAATACTTTCATGTCTTTTATTTTGAGATGATCACTAATATCTTTATAAAAATTATTTTTTATGTTGGTCAGGCAGACCTTAAACTTAAAATCTCTCTCCCTTACTCTTGGGTATATCTGGGATTTTAATTGTTTATGTCTGTTCATGGCTTTGAGTTGTAAGGATACAAGGAAGATCAAGTTTAGTTTTCTTCTGGTGTATGTCCAGTATGCTCAGAACCTGAATCAACGAAGCGAGGAGCTGGTTCAGATTCTTACATCTAGCTTCGGAGCTACTGACAATTGTCTGCTGTTGGGAGAAAAACAGTCACGTTCTGTAAGAGTGCTACACCTATGCCTTTTTGCAAACTTTTGCTGTTTGTTTACTATTTTTCACAGCCAGAGATCTATAGCCCAAACTATTATAGTCATTAAACAAATCCTTTTACATCAATGAAAACTCTACTATCACAGAAGAATGTTCCAGGAGTAACTCATCAGCCTTTAAGCTCTTACCTCTTAATGGGATAATTATAGCAACCTGGATGACTATACAGTCATTCAGTAGGTCACAGATTAAATACTTAATGAATGCCTATGTATATTGACATGTAAGCTAGTGAGCCTAATGTCACTGCAAGATAATCCTGCAACTCTTTGATTCATGTATTCATGGCCATACTATGGGGGCCTTGGGAAATTCTTATATCCCAGAAATACTATTAGAGGTTTCTTAAGTTCTCCTCATTCCTCCAGAGACAGGCCCTGCAGTTCCCAATATTTCAACCAGAGAAACTTTTGTCAAAAAAGAGTCCCTTAGATATCATCTGTTCCCCGGGAGAAAATCCTGAGTAAGGCGTTCCAAATAATGAGCCCCTTCTTCCCTTGAGCACATAGCAGTATACTTTGCTTTCAGCTCCATTGTGCTAGAGAACAGAACATTTGATGCAAAGTTTCTTCATCTGTGCACATTCCCATTCAAGCCTGAGGCTATAGCATTTTGACAGCTACAATCCAGCTGCTTTTCAGTGTGAGCTCACTAATAACTCTATTACAATATTTATAATCCTGTCTATTACACTGCGAGTTCTGCTTTCCCCACTGACACTAGAAAATTATGCTCCATCCCTAGTTCATGCTTAGGCCTTCATTCTAGGCTAAGACATTGCAGACCTGGTGACAGGGAGGATCATTACTGAAGTTCTTTGCCAACATTATACCCACTGGAGCTAAAAATGTGTCCCATCTGGTTTGTCTTGGATTAAAGCCACACTTGCTATTGATTTCAAGTTCTGTTAGATGAACAGCTGGAGTTTTACTTACTGCATCAGCTTGGGAAGGTAGGTCTTAGACTATTTAAAAAGTAATAATTTCTTTATTTTAGACTATATATGCTGGATTTATTCCTATTAAGAAGGCACACAGATTTTTACTGCAATGTTTATCATATATTATATTCTGAATTTCTCATTTAATGAAGATATAATATTATGTTTTGACACTTAAGGTGACCTTGGAAGAGTGATGAAAAGCACAGACTGTGTCTAAGCTGTCTTGGCCTTAAAAGTGGGTCACTGAGATTAGTTCTTGGCAAGATAATTGCTGTAGGAATCTTTGTAATCCAAATAGACATGTCTTACAGCAGAAACAAAGTGACTATTGTGGAGAGCATATGTAAGGTCACATGACATTCAAGATGGATACCAGGAGGTATAAGTTCCCAAGAACCCCAAAAGCTAATGCTTTGTTTACCATCACTGTGGGGAGAGTTTTACAGGTAATAACCTGTAAATATTAATAACAAGCATGGAATTAGAAAGTACATTAAAAATGTTTTTGCTTATGACAGTAGAACAGCAAATCTAGAGGTTCATTAGAGCATGTTGGCTTTGGTAGATCATATAGGTCTAGACATGGGTGTACATTTCAATAGCTTTTAACATGAATCAATGCTTCATTGATATAACCTTTAATTCAGGTACCTAGACAACAGCTTTGGTGTTTGTGTGTGTGTGTGTGTGTGTGTGTGTGTGTATGTGTGTGTGTGTGTGGTGTGTTTGTGTCTGTGAGAGAGAGAGAGAGAGAGGGAGAGAGAGAGAGAGACAGAGAGAGAGACAGAGACAGAGACAGAAAAAGAGAGAGACAGAGACAGAGACACACACACTCAGAGGGGAGAAAGAGAGAGAGAAGTTTATGGAGAAGAAATTACACATCACAAAGTTTGAAACTTTCAGAGCAAAAGCCACAATCAATAACTTGTCACACAGTTGTTTCCTTGGAATGAAGTCAGAAAGGTAAACTTAGATACTGTGTTATACTTTTTGTGTATTATATGTGGATTAAACTTTATTTCTTAGAAAAAATGACACAGAAACTGATGAGAGTTACTAGACAGGTAATGGTAAAAAATAGTATCATCATGAAAGCATAGATGATAGGAGGCAGACTCACACAGTGAAGCTGCTCCAGAAACAAATGGGTATAGCAATCAAGTTATTACATTTATACGTCTCAGTTCTTTGGCCTATGCAAGAGACTGTGGAAATAGTCTACAATGGGCCATTGATTGAATATGTGATGAAACATTCTCACTGATAAGAAGAGCTTAATTAGAAATATTCTACTATAGAGAGTGATAAAATAATGATGCATTTTACAATAAATAGTATCCTACATTTCTGTACGTCATTTTAAGATTACTTTTATATTCATATTTTTGCAGAAACTATACACATCTTTATCAACCATTACTATCTAAAGGACAAGTAATTGGGTAAAAATTGAAAAAAATTAAACAGATAGAGTAGAAAGCAATCAGAAACAATGTAATTAAAATTGAATTTCACTTTGTAAAAAGGCCTTTTTTTATTAGCATGTGGATTCAATGTTTATATGTAATTTCCTGACAAAATTTTATACCTTTCAGCTATTGTGGATGATTAGCAAATTAAAAATATCCAATGGATGGCTCCTGTGGATGACTCTATACCCAAACATAAACTGAAAACTGTAACTGAACTTAAAGGTTTTTTTTCTTTAATCTAAAATGTTTTTAAAAATTACTTGTCAGTTATACCTCTAATGGAGAGTTAGCATGTAGAATATACAAAGAATTAAAAACAACCATAAAAATCAAGACAACAAATAAGAGCTAGAAAGACCATTCAATAGTTGAGAACACTTTCTATTATTATAGAGGATCTAGGTTTAATTCCCAACACCCACATGGCAGCTCACAACTATCAACAGGCACACTCAAGGTACACATGCATGCCAAACAACCATACACATACAATAAAATAAATAAATCTAAAATCATATGAAAACTTTAAGAATGAAAATAAATAACCCAATTAATAATGAGCTGTAGAATTAAATAGTGTTCACCAAAGCTTAAACACAAATATTCAAGAAACGTGTATAAATGTTCGGCATTCTTAACCATCAGGGAAAGACAAGGTAACACTGTTTTGATATTACATCTTATCCTACTCAGAATGTCCAAGTTCAATAAAACAAATAACAGTTCAAGCTGGTGAGGGCATGGGAAAAGCAGAACGTCCGTCCATTACTGGTGGGAGGTTAACCACTGATATGAACTATGGAAACAGTTTGGCTGTTCTTCACAAAGGTTGAAAATTGATCAACCATAATATTCAGCTATACAGCTCTAGGGAATATACCCAAAAGACCCTACAAGGACACTTGCTAATCTATGTTCATAATTTCACTATTCACAATAGCCAGAAATTGGAAACACATTAGATGTCTATCAGCTGATGAATAGAAAATAAAAATGTGGTACATTTATACAAAAGAATATTACTAATTTATTAAGAGAATGAAATTATTAAACTTGCAGGTACATGGATGGAACTAGTGACAGTCACCATGAGTGAGGTAACCCAGAAGCCAAAAGACATATATTCATCTTTACTTGTATAGGTGGATAGTGGGTTTTTAACCTTGGATATATATGTTTCAATTCTTTTAATTAATTAATTAACATCACAAACAATGTCCACATACTACCCCTCAGAGTCCCTCCAACCATTCCTCTGCCTCTTCATCTCTGAGAGTGTGAGCAGTCCCTTAGATATCCCTCACCCTGGAGTTTCAAGTTTCTGTAGGTTTGAGCACATCCTCTCCCACCGAGGCCAGACCAGGCAACCGTATTTGGGAAGAAATTCTAGTCAGGCTACAGCTTTAGGAACAGCACCTGGTTCAGTTGTTGCGGGACCCACATGGAGACTAAAATATAGGTCTGCTATATATGTATCAGGGTCCTCCATCCAGTCTGTGTATGCTCTTTGGTTGGTGGCTCAGTCTCTGAGAGCTCTAAGGGGTCCTGGTTGGGTGACTCTGTTGGTTTTCCTGTGGGTTTCCTATCTCCTTCAGGTCCTTCAATCCATCCCTCGACTCTTTCACAAGAATTCCCAAGCTCTGTCTGATGTTTGCTTGTGAGTATCTACATCTGTTTCAGTCAGCTGCTGGATAGAGCCTGTTTGAGAACAGGTATGCTAGACTCCTGTCTGCAAGTACAACATGGTATCACTGACAGTGTCAGGGATTGATGCTTATCCATGGGATGGGCCTCAAGTTGGGCAGGTTATTGGTTGGCCATTCCTTCAGTCTTCTCCATCTTTATCCTTACATTTTTTAAGACAGGACAAATTTTGGGTCAAAAGTTTTGTGGGCAGGTTTTTGTCCTTATCCCTTTGCTGGGGTACTACCTGGCTAAAGGAGGTGGCTTCTTCAGGTTCCAAGTCTTCACTAGTGAGTATCTTGGCTAAGGTCATCCACGTTGGCTCTTGAGAGCCTTTCCCATCCCAGGCCTCTGGGACTTCCTAGAGATTGCTCCCACCTGCCCATGCCCAGCAGCTGTATATTTCCATTCATTGTCTTGGCCCTGTTTCCTATTTCTTCCCACACCTGAATCCAACCCCATGACTATTTTATACCCCCTTCCAAATGAGATTCAAGTACCCTTGCTTGGGCTTTCCTTCTTGTTTAGATTCTTTGAGTCTATAGAGTATATTATGGGTATGCTGGACTTTATGGTTAATATCCACTTATAAGTGAGTACCTACTATGCATGTCTTTTGGGTCTGGGTTATCTCACTCTGGATGATATTTTATAGGTCCATCAATTTTCTTTTGAAATTCATGATATCCTTGTTTTTAATAGCTGAATAACATTCCATTTTGTGAATGAAACACATTTTCTGTATTCATTCTTCAGTTGAGGGACATCTGGGTTGTTTCCAGTTTCTTGTTATTATGAATAGAGCTTCTATGAATATATTGGAGCACATGTTTTGTGGTATAGTGGAACATATTGAGTATATGCCCAGGAGCAGTATAACTGGGTCTTCAGATAGAACTAACTCTAAATTTCTGAGAAACCACAACATTTATTTCCAAAGGAGTTCTAAATGTTTGCAATACCACAAGAAATGGAGGAGTGTTCCCCTTTTCTACATCCTTGCTAACAATGATGTCCCTTGTCTTTTTTTTATCTTAGCCATTTTGATTGGTGTAAAGTAGAATCTCAGGGTCAGTTTGATTTGCACTTCCCTGATGACTAAGAACATTGAACAGACAGATACCAAGTGCTTCTTGGCCATTCAAAATTCAGCAGATGAAGAGATCTCCCATGCTCATGGTTCAGTAGGACTAATGGTGTTAATGAACATCTTACTAAAAGCAATTTACAGATGCAATGAAATTCCTATAAGAATACAAACATATTTCTTACAGACCTTGAAAGATCGATTCTCAATTTTATACAATAAAAACAAAAATCCTAGGGTAGCTAAAACAGTCCTGAACAATGAAAAAAAAAGAAAAAAAAGGAAAAAACTTCTGGAGGAATCACTAACTCTATCTCAAGCTGTAGTACAGAGCAATAGTAAGAAAGCTGCATGGCATTGCTATACAAATGGACAGATTCATCAATAGAATCAAATCAAAGATCCAGAAATAAACTCAAACACCTATTGACACTTGATTTTTGACAAAGAATCGAAAACTATATGATGGGAAAAGGAAAGCATCTTTAACATATGGTGCAGCTCTAATTGAATGACTGCATGCAGAAGAATGAGAATAGATCCTTATTTTTTAGCCTGCACAAAACTCAATTCCAAGTGGATCAAAGGCCTCAACATAAAACCTGATACACTAATTCTAATATATAAAAAAATGGGAAATAGTCTTGAACACATTGGTACTGAAATCAATTTTCTGAACCAATCACCAATGGCTCAGGTCTTAAGATAAACAATTGACAAATGGAAACTCATGGAACTATAAAGCTTCTTTCTGTAAGTCAAAGGACTCTGTCAGTAGGACAAAACAGCAGCCTCCATTTTGGGAAAAGATTTTACTAACTCTACATCTAACAGAGTGTTAATGTCCAAAATATGTAAAGGACTCAATAAGTTAAATACCAACAAATCAGATAACCCAATTAAAAATGGGGTACAACACTAACTAGAGACTTTGAAGCAGCGATTCTCAACACTTCCTGGCAGTTCCTCTCACTTGGGCTGAGCTTTTCTACCATTTTGCTCACATGTGGAGACAGGTCAGCTCATCATGGCTGGCCAAGGACAGCTCTCCTCATGTCAGGAACTTGGCTACGATCATAGAGACCAAAAGGAGTGACCCTATAAAAGACCCTGTAACAGACTGTTTTCATCGTGTTAGAAGACACAAAGCTTTCAAAATCCTGGGCTTGCATGATAATTACTTCTATTTCATTGGCTAGAATCCAGAATTGGCATGAAGGATACAATTCACAATATATATTCATTTTAAAAAAAAGACCACATGATATGTGCATAAAATTAAAAATGGATAATACGTAAGAAATACACAGTAGAGATTACAAAATATTACTTTGTTTAATTAAAACGACCTAGATATAAACTTGATATATCCATGGTTTTGAAAAATTGATATATGAAAGTATAAATTTTATCAACCTCATTATAGGATCAATACAATCCCAGCAATAAACGCACCATGTCTTATTTTTGCAGAACTTGCAAAGTGACACTAACATTGTTTATGAAAATTTACAGCAAGTTGAAAGGGATGAAGAATGTAAATTGCAGGCGTTGAGAACTGCTGTAAAAGCACTGACTGAACCACATTCCCTACTTCCTGAACATCCATGTGCACTGCAATCAGCCTTGAACTTTAAACTCTTCTCTAAACAAATGGTGGGTCATAGACCTATACTTAAAATGTAAACCAAGAAAGCTCAGCAAATTAGTAATTTAATTATTAGTGTGATAAAAATTTTCCATTATTTTAGGTAAATTTTTCTTAGAAATATAATAATATAATATTTGTATTCCATTTATACATTGTTTCCTGGACTTTGGAGGTAGTGATGTAGATGCTTCAGATGTTTTATAAGGTATAGGTGGATATTATCATACACAGATTAATATATAAATTTTTTTAAAGAAAATATATTGTAAAATTTTTAGACTAGACAACTAAGGTATCATCAAGAAGTAAAAATTTGTCCATTTGTTAGTGAGACTCTTATACTTTCTACTATTCCTTAGGAACTTTATATAATGCTGGAAACAGTACTTGTAAATATGATTGTTTATTTGTTCTATGCAGTAAGTATGATGGTGGTGAACTCACTAATATACAAATACAGAAAGGTAGATGTGTTTTACCAAGGTTTTAATGCCACTGTCACTACTCGGCATTTTGGTATAGTTTAAGCTATACCAAAGAGAATCTAATGGAACAGAATATCCTAATGGGATACGTAATGCAATATGGTGGGAGATTTGCCATTGTATTAAACAACCACTCAATTGGCTCTACCATAATCAAATGGCAGATTATACAGTCATTTACACGGACACCTGTTTAAATAAAATGCAGTCAAATTAGTTATAAAATCTCTTTAGGTCTAGAATAATGAAAAAGGTAAGATCAGACAAAATGGAAAATTAAGAAGGTTTAGATTGGCTTTGTTGGCTTCAAAACTGAGGAAAACATGAGATGAGAAATTTATGAGGACTCTAGGAACTGAGGTTGGACTATAAATATAAGCATATTTTTATTTATCATCACTTAAAAGTCCAGTGGTTATGGAGTTGGGGATTTATTTCAGTGGTAGAGCACTTGCTAAGGCCATGAGTTCAGTCCTTAGCTAAACACACACGCACACACACACACACACACACACACACACACACACCAAACAAACAAAACACCAGAAAACAAAAATCAAATAAGACAAAACAAAAAACAATGGTTATATGACAAGTTATACGAATAAGAAAAACTATTTATTTTGAAAAGAACCAAACCAAACAAGATGGAAGCTATACCAACAAATAACATGTTGCCTAGAGAACTACAAAAAAATTATAAAAAGGAGTTGTGGAACAGCATATTAGACAGGCAGACACCAATGCCATTAAAAATTTGAGGTGGTCAGTTTCTACCATGAATGAGCTACAGGAGATCACTGAATGCTGAATGTAAATCTAAAGAATTGTTACAGCTAAAGGTACACAAATCAATAGTTTCATACTAATTTATTTAAATAAAGAAACCACATGATAATTCAATTATATGTAGAAAGTTTCTGTAGAAAAAAAGTTCAGCATGACTAGTCTAAGAAAATCCTAAAGATACTAGGAATATAAATAATATACCTCAAGAAAAAAAAGGTTATAGATAAAAAAATAAAAATCAATACATGTCATCACATCAAAGGGGAGAGACTGAATACTCTATAAATTTCAGAATAAATAAGGGTTTCCAGTGTCTGTACTCTGTCAATACAGTGCTCTAAAACACAGCTAGAATGGTAAGGCAAGAGAGAGATATAAATGGGATATAAGACGAAATAAAATTGGAGAGAAAGAAGTTAAACTATCTTCATGTACACAAGATTTGATTCTATAATTTAAAGACTTCATAAACTTCACTGGAAATGGTTTAGACACATTAAACACTTTCAGTAAAGTTTCAAGCTATAAAGTTAGCATTAATAGTCAGTAGCTTTTAAATATACTAATAATAATCTCAGAAATAAAACTAAGTCTCTCAAAACAGCATCTATAAAGCATATCTTGGAACAAAACTAATAGAAGTGAAAAATCAACAAAGAAAAAGCAGACACTCAACGATGGAAAGAACTGCCATGCTCTTGAATTGACAGAATTAATCATGTGAATGAGGCTATGCTCCCCAAAATAATCTACAAGTTCAAAGCAATACTTTAAAATTCTAATAACATTCTTCATTTAACTAGAAAAAAATCTACATGTGTTTATAAAAAAAAAGACCACAGACTGCCAAAGCAACTTTAAGGAGGATCATATCTATAAATGTAACATAACTTTAAGCATACTACAGTGCTCTTATGACAATGATTTTATATCACAGTGACATAAACAGATCCATCAAATGATAGAACATAATATACCAGCAAAGACTGAATGTCCACTAGCAGAAGAATACAATCAACTTCATATCCCTCACTTTGCAAAAACAGATAATTAAAATTCCCAATTGGATAGAAGTCTTTACTTTTGGCCGGATGTGGAAGCATGCACCTTTTATTCCAATATTTGAAGTAGAATCAGGTGCATATGTGTGAATTCAAGGACAACCTCATCTGTATAAGACCTTAGTTTAAAATCTGAAATGTTGAAAGTTCAAAAGCAAATCATAGGTAAAACAGACCAATGTATACGGACAAGCAAGAACTCCTGTAATCCCAGTAGCAAAGGAAATAAATAACTTCATAGATTGCCAAGTGGAATAAAAGCTCCTGTGAACTGTTGACCTCTTCCATGTTGAACTATGATCAGGGCAGAATGAACAGCCTACAGAAGAGGAAAATAGTTTTGCCAGTTATACATCAGATAAGGGATCAATATCAAGAATGTCTAAAAAGCTATGAAGATCACCCCTCCTCCCAAAATATGGTTAGCCACCATGGTGATGTAAATTAAACTGTGTTTGTAGTCCCATCTCATTCTAGTCATAATAGCTCACAAGACAGAAACAAATAATGATGAATGCTGGTGAGGATGCAGGGACAATTATTCACTGTTGGCATGAGTCTAAGCTAGTATAGCTTCAATAAACTGTGTTTACAGTCCTCTATAATACGTTAAAGACAGCTATACTACAACAAAGGACTCTATTCCTACCACAAACACACTTGTATGGTCTTTTAAACATTTTTTATTGGTTATTTTATTTATTTACATTTCATATGTTATCCCCTTCCCAGTTTCCCCTCCACAACCCCCTTATCTCCTCTCCCTTTCCCTTTTTCCCTTCCCCCTGCTTCTATGAAGGTGCTCACCCACCCACCTACCTTCCTACTCCCACTTCAACCATGTTTATGGCTGCTTTTTTCAGAATGACAAGGGAATGGACTAAGCTTGGATACCCACTAACAGATGAATGGGTAGAGAAAATGTGGTACAGAATATCAAGGAATTCATTCAGTCACAACAAAAACTGAAATTACAAAATTTTCTGGGAATTGATGCCACAGGAAAATATTTAACCTGCGCTCTGGAGGAAAAATACTTCAGGCTATCTCTTCTTTATAGAACCAAGCTTTTACTGTTGCATGTGTGTATGAAACACTGCAAGTGTTTTTGTGGGATTAAGTAAGAATAGATGTTAGTAAACTATAGAGGAAGGTCCTTCCTTGTTGTAATGAATGGAGGCTCTTAAAAGGGGGGTGTGTAGTGTAATAAATCATATGTGAAATGAATGTGGAAGAGGGCATTTTGGGAACAAAGGTTACAGTGGGAAGAAGGATTTGGAGACAATGAAGAGAACTAGGTGGATAAGGCTAGAGGAAAAGGTGATTGCATGATGTTTTCTTTCCTATACTTATGTAAGGATTTGTGATAAATGTATTTACTTTCACTACTTAAAATTATCAATACAGCCTTTTGGCTGGGGCAGACACCTAGCTGTTATGCTCCCATGAAGACACCATATCCTGAGCCATCATAGAGGAACCACTGTACTCAGAGCAATGGGTAAAAACCCTCTCCCACTACCCTACACCCCAGAGCTACAACTGGGAGCCTGAGGCACTGAGGAACCATCAGCCAAACAAACCCTGCCCCTCCAGAATACCACTCCTGTTTATTAAGTTATTCATTTTACAAAGAAGTAGAATGGATTTGTTTCAGAAAACCACCTCAAGCTTAAAGCAGACTAACGACTGTGAATGTTGTTGTCTTAAGCCAAGTAATATGATCTATCACTGTTATTATGATCAGACCTATACAATTATAAATATTTCTCTGGATTTAGTTGTGAATAATAAAGTTTACTTCTTCTGGGCTCTAATGTTTTCAAAACTGTGATATGAATTATTGAGGACATTGAAGTATGGAATTTTATTTTAATTTTTAGAAAAAATAGGTAAAACAAAACCCAATGGCATAACTAAAATTATAGATAAAAGACCAGTAGTTTATGAGCCAGTCGGAGAAACTTTATGGTCACTAACTGAGTGACCTGGGCTGATGAGTCTGTATGCAGTCGAGATGATGAGCTAATCTACTGTGGTTTGCTGGCTTTTATATTTGGTTCTAACCATGAAGACCAGACTGATTTCCTCCAGGATGCTACCCACATTTCTATAATCTATGCCTGCTTCTTTAGAAAAGCTAGCCACATATATGACACAGTACTATGTTACATATCACTATTTCTATATTCTACAGTAATATATCAGTTAAAATATTATCCCTATTTAAAACCATTGACAAATTTGTCTGACCATTTGATGATAAGAAAACATGTTATTTTTTAAAAAGTACATATAAGACTGCCCAAAATACTGAGTCATAAAAGCATGCTTGACGAAAAAGCAATTTACTTACAGTTATAACATCCACTATACAAGGAAGTCTCATTTTACCATAGGCTATTACTTAACCAACACATTATAGAATGATGAACAGATCAAAAAAGAAATCAATAAGCAAAATTTAAAATCCTGGATTGAGATGAAAATAAAGAAAACTTGAAGCACATTAAAAACAATCAGGAGAAAATTTATGACTTCAAGTATCTACATTAAAAATTTATAAAAAGCACAAATAAATGACTTATTAATGAAGCTTTAAGTTATGGGAAAGCTATGAAAAAAACAAGTCTAATAGATGCAACTAAATAATAAATATCACCATGGAAATTAATTAAAGAGAAGCAAAAGAAACATTACAAAGAATCAATGAATCTAAGCATTTGTTCTATGAACAGACAGATGATAAATAAAAATAATAAATAAGAATAAGAAAAACTAAATTAAGAGAATCAGAAATGAAAAAGGAAAGTTTACAACAGTAAACAGTAAGTCCAATGTACTATAAGAAAATACTTTATAAACTTGTATTCCATAAAGTTAAAAAATCTAAAAGAAATGAATGAATTTCTAGATTGATGATTCATAAAGTTTAACCCAATATAAGATAGCAACTAAATCAGACCCATAGTAGATTAAAAGATCAAAACAGTAATAAAAAGCCCAAGACTAATTTGATTCACAACAGATTTGTACCAGACCTTTAAAGATAAATTGCAACAAATTTTTCTTATGTTGTTAAAATGATAGAGATATTGAAAGATAGAGGGGAAGGGAGAGAGGGATGGAGGAAAGAAGGAAGCAAGGAACAGAGGAAGGAACCAAGGAAGGAAGGAAGAAAGGAAAGAAGGAAGAGAAAAAAACATTTCCAAACATTCCACAAGCCGTCATGTCACTAATTCCAAATCCAGGTAAAGAGAGAACAACACTGTCCCTGGTGAAAATAGAGGCAAGAATTCTCAATAAGATATGTGCAATTCAAATATAAACATGTATGAAAGATTATTCACAAGCTTCA
The DNA here is from genome assembly GCA_030674055.1 of Rhabdomys pumilio. Taxonomy (NCBI): domain Eukaryota; kingdom Metazoa; phylum Chordata; class Mammalia; order Rodentia; family Muridae; genus Rhabdomys; species Rhabdomys pumilio. The sequence continues at coordinate 62,917,780 of JANHMN010000014.1, forward strand.
AATTGGTTTTTTTCCAGATGTGTTGAAAGATTCAAGTCAAAAAAATGTAATAAACCATGTAAATAGACTTAAAGGCAAAATTCACATAATCATCTTAATAAATGCAGCAATGACCTTTGACAAAATTCCACATGAATTCCTATAAAAGTCCTCTAAAGAAGAGTAGATGCTCATTATCTCAACATATTGAAAGCAAACACCATCTGCATCAGTTTAAATGGAGAAAACCCCATTTGTAATTAAATATATAAAATTAGGAAAAGAAAAATTATAAAAGTATATTTAGCTAACAATAAAAATATGCAATATTATATTAAAATTGTGTTATAATTTTAAGTGATATGATGTAGAACCAGTGTTACAAAAAGAGCTATGATAAAACCATAAATATTTCTGTGGATTTCAATAGAACTACATATTCATGAGGTTTACTTTTCCTAGGCTCTAATATGACAAAAAATAGCAAAATGTTCCACTAGAAAACTTTGAAAGATGATCAATACTCAAAGCAAATTGAAGATTATAAAAATAAAAATCAGAACATTGAATATCCTATCTCTATACTAGTATGTATGATGAGGAAGTTCATGGACACTTGGCCTTTTATAGTTGCGCAAGGAAAAACATCTAGAAATAAACCTAATAAAGGATATGAAATACCCCTACCATGAAAATCTCCTTCTTTGAATAAAGAGACTGAAGAATCTGCTAGACAATGGAATAACTCCCACGCCCGTTGATTTGTAGAATATGAAAATGACCATACTACTGAAATCAATTTACAGATTCAATAGAATTTATGTTTTCAGTTTTTATTTCTTTTATTTTCATACATATAACTATATATCTTGATCATAAACATACCCACTCTATCTCGATTCTCCATTGGATGCACCCTGACACCTCTCCCTCTCAATTTCCTGTTTTCTTTCATTTTTTTATCACTTCATTTTTATATATAAATATGTATTTGATTTATCTGAAAATATAGATCACTGAAACAGGCTCTGTGAAACAGGCTATTCCTATTAAGACTCAAAATTATACTGAGACTTGGGATAATGTCATATACTGAGACTTTCAATAATGTCATAATAGTTATATCATTTTCATCTAAGGAGTTCTGGTCCATATATGCTGTTGTAAATCATTTAACATGCTTCTTGGTACAACTTTTCTTTACTATCCTTGATTTATTAATCACACATAAAATTTCTATAGGAATCAAAGATTGCAGAATATTAAGGAGGGAGAAACCCAATAAATACAGGGAATAGATATTACATATGCCAGTCAGCCCAGCAACAGAAAACAAGCATCAAAGTTGAGAAGAGACAAATCAAAGTGCTCGAAGACTGGACTTAAACTAAGTCTAAGGCTTTTCACAGTAATATCTGAGTCTTGATTCTAAGCATTCACTTGTCAAATTTCTCCTTTAACTTAGAAACATGATAATATCACAAGATCTTTGAAAAGCCTAAGATCAATTACAATGACTTATTTGAAATCAAGGTCAGCGAATCTGCTGGTGTTGGTGGTGTTTGCAACAAGGTGGTTTGTATCGACATGGTTTTCTGTATTTGTTGATGAACAATTTCGTTTTTTGCTTCTACATTATCCAGCCTGAGCTGTTAGCTTTCCCCTAGGATTTGAAGTTTCTCCTAACAGATGAATTCTGTTGGAAACAAGAACATAGCTCATTCTTAATGTCAATTCCTTGTCAGTTGTGCAGTATAACTCTTAAATACTTTTTATTTGTGCATGGAGGATATGACAGAATTTTTACAATTTTCTAGCTGTTTGATGTGTGCCCTGTGCCTGAAGCATCTGTTTTACTATTTGGCACGCACACACACACACACACACACACGCACACACACACACACACACACACACACACGCACGCACACACACACACACACACACCCTTCATATTTCCAACATATTTTCCCTTGTGCCCACTTTCATAAGTTCATTTTCAGACACTAGAGATGATATTTTTCTAAAAAACATGCACAGTGATAAATGTTATCTTGCATTCATGGCAATGAGCAGGGGTTTCATTTTTTGTTAGATGAAATAAAATATTTAAAGATGTAATATTCTTAAAGTCCCTTTCACATTGTCAAACCCTAGTCTACAATAACTATTTTTATTTCCTTGGATCATGCTCACAGTTAATGTTGAATGTAATTTTACTACTTACCATTTATGATTCATAGCTAAATGAAAAAAAAATACCACCAATTATTTTACCAGTATTGTTTAATAGTTTCATCATATTAAACAGAAGACATACATGGTTAAAAACTATTGGATGTTTGTATGTATGGCCTATGGCTATGTATGGCCACCACTGTCTTTCATAACCCCAGCACTTAAGACACAGAGAAAGTCAGTTTAACACTAGTTTAAGGTCAACCTGTTCTACATAGCTAGTTACAAGACACTTAGGTGTATATACGTCAATTCTTTCTTAAAAATTAAAGCGAACAAGCAAACCTATAGCACATACAAGTCAGAGCGATTATAATGCTTATGAAGAGGGCACTAATATGTTGCAATAAGCTGCTTTCGTCCATCGTCACAAATTATCAATGACCCTTTCTATATTCACACACATTGATTTTAGAGCTACTGTTGAAGCACGGAAGTCTGGGAGAGCCTCACTCAAATATGTGAGGAATTCCCACAGATCCATATTACATCTATACAGGGGAAGAACAAAATTCAGGAATGGCAATTTTCCTAAGATAAATTTACAGAGATGCCTACCATAGCGAATAGGAATGCATACTGTGCTAGATTTCCAGGGATTCCCAGATCACTGCTTATTATCTGACTGGACACCCCAGAGACAATCCACTCATATGACTATCTTCAGTCAAAAGAGATATAATTCAACCCAGTGTTGCCATCTATTAAAACAACCCAAGGGTTTATGAGCTAGATAAGTGGACGAGTGTGTTTCCTACCAAGCCCAACTTTCTGAGTTCAACCCCTGGAACTTATATGTGAAAGCAGAGAACTAACTTCTGTGAGATGTCCTCTGACCACCACATGGGGTCAGCTGTCTCTGTATCTGCTGCCTGCCTGTGGGTCTCATTTTCCCTTCCATCTTGGATCATCTTGACAGGTCTCAGTGGGAGAGGATGTGTTTATTTCTTCAGTGACTTGAAGGGACAGGGTGGGCTGTTACCCAGGATGCACCTCACACTTCAAAGAGAAGAAGAGGAGAGGGAAATGGAAAGAGAAGTTGTGTGAGGTAGGGAAAGGAAGGAGAGGGGAGGGCAGATGTTGGGATGATAAGCAAATGAATAAATTAATTAATGAAACAAAAATAAAACAGGAACGCATGAAACTAAAACCAGAATAGTACCTTTCAGATTAAATTGCAGACTAAAGAAGGAAAAAAAATATTTATCAACTACACATCAAAGAGGTCTAACAGGTAAAATATATAAAGAACTCTTGGGTGAGTTGATGTCCCCCTGTCCTCCACTGGAAGTCCCTCCTGGCTATAGAAGGTGACCACGTCAGTCTCAATATCTCCTGATGGTAGGAATATCAGCTTTGGGCATCCCTGAAGCCTCTCCTGTCTTATATCTTCATCATTTCCCAGAGACAACCCTACCCTGATTTTCATTCTCATTCCCAGGCCTCTCGAGCCCCTCCCCACACCTGATCCCCATTCCCAGTCCTCTCCTCATCCTTTCTCCCATCCACTAACCTCTTTCCATTCACCTCTGATGACTATTTTGTTTCTCTTTTTGAGTGAGATTCATGCATATTCCCTTGGGCCCTCCTTATTATTTGGTTTCTTGGGTCTGCAGTGTATAGCATGGGTATACTGTACTTTGTGGCTAATGTCCACAAGTGAATACATGCCAAACATATATTTCTGGGTCTGGGTTACCTCACTCAGGATCATATTTTCTATTATCACCCATTTGCCTGCAAATGTCATGATGTCCTTGTTTTTAATAGATGGGTAATATTCTATTGTGCAAATGAAATGCAATTTCTTTATCCGTTCTATGGGTAGGGACATCTGAGTTGTTTCTAGTTACTGGCTATTATGAATAAAGCTCCTATGAACATACCACAAGTGTCCTTGTGATATGGTGCGACATCTTTTGGGTATATGCCCAGAAGCTGTATAGCTGACTCTTGAGGTAGAACTATTCCCTGTTTTCTGTGAAATGGCCAAATTGATTTCCACAATCCCACCAGCAATAAAATAATATTCCCCTTGGTCCACATCCTGTCCAACATGTGCTGTCACTTTCTCTTCTATTAGATTTAGCATATTTTATTTTATGTTGAGGTCCTTACTCCACTTAGTCTTTAGTTTTATATAGGGTGATGAATATGAATCTCTTCGCATTCCTCTATATGCAAACATCTAGTTAGTACAGCCCCATTTTTTGAAGATGTTTTTGTTTTCCATTGTATGGTTTTGGTTTCTTTGTCAAAAATCACGTGTCTGTAGATGTGTGGGTTTATTTCTGGGTCTTTGATTAAATTCCACTGATCAATCTCTCTGTTTCTATACTATTACTATGCAGTCTTTATCTCTATCACTCTGTAGTAGAGCTTGAGATCAGGGATGGTGAATCCTTCAAAAGTTCATTTATTGTTCAGGATTGTTTTGGCTATCCTGGGCTTTTTGTTTTTCTATATGAAGTTGAGAATTGCTTTTACAAGGTCTATAAAAGAATTGTGTTAGAAATTTGATGGTGGTTGCATTGAATCCATGGATTGCTTTTGGTAAGATGTTAATTTTCACCATGACAACCCTACCCATCCATGAGCATGAGAGATCTTTCCATTTTCTGATACTACCTTTAATTTTTTTCTTCCAGGACTTTAAATTTTGTCATACAGATTTTTCACTTGCTTGGTTAGAGTTACACCAACATATTTTATATTATTTGTGACTATTGAAAAGGGTGTTGTTTCCCTAGTTTTTTTCTTGGTTTACATATCATTTTAATAAAAAAGCGCTACTTACTTCTTTGAGTTAATTTTGTACCCATTCACTTTTCTGGAATTGTTCATCAACTGAAGGTGTGCTCTGGTAGAATTTTGGGGGTCACTTATATATACTATCATAGTATTCACAAATACTGATATTATGAATTCTTCATTTCCAAATTTTATCCCTTTGATTTTCTTTCCTTGTCTTTTTGCTCTAGCTCAAACTTCAGGTACTAATTTGAGTGGATTTGGATGGAGCAGGCAGCCTTGTTAGTGGTTTTAATGGGATTGCTTCTCTCCATTATTTCTCTCCATTTAATTTGATGTTGGCTATTTGCTTGCTGTATATTGCTTTTATTATTTTAGGTAGATGCCTTGAATTCTTGATTTTTTTAAGACTTTTAACATAAAAGAGTATTGGATTTGTTAAAAGATTTTTTCAGCATCTAATGAGATGATCATGTCATTTTTTCTTTCAATTTTTTTATATAGTTGATTACATTGATTTATTTTCATAATGTAAACCATCCTTGCATCCCTGGGTTGAAGCCTACTTGGCCATGGTGAAAGATCTTTTTGATGTGTTTTGGGATTCGGTTTATGGATATTTTATTAAGTATTTTTGCATCAATATTTATAAATTAAATTGGTCTGAAGTCCTTTTTCTATGTTGAATCTTTGTGCGGTTTAAGTACTAGGGTGACTGTGGCCTCATAGAATGAGTTTGGCACTGTTCTATCTGTTTTTATTTTGTGGGATAGTTTGATGAGTATTGGCATTAGCTCTTCTTTGAAAGTCTGGTAGAATTCTGCAATAAAAGCCTTGAGGAGACTTTCAATGACTGCTTCTATTTCCTTAGGGCTTAGAGACTGTTTAGAGAGTTTTCCTGATCTTGGTTGAAATTTGGTAAGTGATATCTGCCTATAAAATCATCCATTTTCATGTAGAGTTTTTCAGTTTTGTGGAGTACAGGCTTTTGAAGTAAAGCCTAATAATTTTCTACCCAGTGTCTGTTGTTATGTCTCCCTATTCATTTCTGATTTTGTAATTTAGATACTGTCTCTGTGCCTTTTAGTTAGTTTGACTATGGTTTTGTCGTATGTTATGGACTTTCTCAAAGAATCAGCTCTTGGTTTTGTTGATCCTTTGTATTGTTCCTTTTTGTTTCTAATTTATTTATTTTAGCTGTGAGGCTGATTATGTCGTTCTGTGTACTCCTCTTGGGTATGTTTGATTCTTTTTGTTCTATAGCTTTCTTGTGTGTTGTTAAGTTGATAGTATGAGATTTCTACAATATCTTTATGAAGTTACTTAGTGTTATGAATTTTCTTCTTAGTACTGCTTTCACTGAGTTTCATAAGTTTGGGTATGTTGTGCCTTCATTTTCATTGAATTCTAGAAAGTATTTAATTTCTTTATTACTTCCCTGACCAAGTGATCCTTGAATAGAGAGTTATTTGGTTTTCATGAGTATACGGGCTTTCTGTTGTTTCTGTTGTTGAAGACCAGCATTAATGCATAGTGATCTGATAAGATGCAAGGGGTTATTTCACTCTTCTTGTATCTGTTGAGGCTTCTTTGTGCCCGATTGTATGGTCAATTTTGAAGGTTCTGTTAGGTGCAGAGAAGAAGGTATATATTCTTTTAGGGTGAAAAGTTGTGTAGATAGGTGTTAGATCCATTTCTTAAATAACATCTGTTAGTTTCATTGTCTCTCTGTTTACTTTCTATTTTGATAACTTATTCATTAGTGAGAATTGGGTGTTAAAGTCCCCCCACTATTATTATATGCTCAACATGTAATTTGAGCTTTAGTAAAGTTTCTTTTAAGAATGTGGGCACCCTTGCATTTAGGGCATGTTTCATGGTTTTTTATGTTTGTTTGTGTTTGTTTTGTTTATTCTGGTATTTTTATGTTATTTATTTTATGTTTAGTTTGTCTGTTTTGCTTTTTGTTTTTTGTTCTTTATCTTGTTCTATTTAAAGGGAGAGGTAGGAACAATATGCAATTGGTGGGTAGCAAGATAGGAAGGATCTGGGAGGGAGTTAGAAGAGTGCACGGAAAATAAAGTTAAAGCATGAAAAGTTTTAAATAAAAATTATTTAGCAAGAGTATATTAAGTTTGGAGAGGAAGCTAATGTTTGTGTTTCTGTTAAAACTTGTGTAGAATGCAATGGAGAACAGATTTTTTTTAAAATATTATATACATGTGTGACATTCTCAGCTAATAAGTAAAATAAATTAAAATTATATAAACTCATATTAAGCACTATATATTGCCAAAGTGTTTAATAACTAAATAAATATGTAAATTTTTATTACAGGACTATGTCTTACTACATAAATGAGGGTGTCATCATTAAGCATTTGAGTGGCAGCATTGTTGTAACGATAATGTGGAGTCATAAGAAGGGATGTGAATTTTAGAAGGTATTGCTTGTATCTGGAAAATACTACATTAAAAAGCTACTTTTTATGATTCTCCAAGTGGTTAGAGCTATGATATCCTGAAACCTCCTTCAGAAGCTCACTTTCCAAGTATGACAAATAAATTAGATATTTTTATTTCTTCTCTTTTCTCACCAGGTACTTAATTTAGCATGTAGAGAAAAAAAATCACATTTAAAACTGAACACCAGAGTAGAAAAACTTATTAGAGTTTCAGTGGGAGATTTAGTAAGACATTTTATCTGACAGACTGAAGGGAAATAAATGGCACTTGCAAGCCAAGGGTGGGATTAATGGCACTCAGGCACACTCAGGACGGAGTGCCAACATCTATGCCAATTATAGCACTGTCATCACTTTTGAGACAACCAAATGTCTACATGAATAAGCAGATGATGGCACAGTCCAGATTTCATACTCAGACAGAATTAATCTTCACAGCTATAATATACTTACATTGAAATTATTTCTTCCTAATTTCTTAATAACTGAACTATTTTTGAGGCTTCTTGTTCCACTCAAATACAACAGAATTTCTCAAGAATATCCCATGAAAGAATATATTTAGATTTGTACTAGAGGAAGAGATGAATGTGTATTATTTTTTGTTGATTTATAAATATAATACAGGAATATATTATGCTTATATAGCTTTTACATATATATATATATATATGCACTTACTCTGCCTAGAGTTTTAAACTATATAAATCAATTTAAACTAAGTCAAATAAAAGAAACTCTTGTTTCAGTATTGTTTCTGGAGATAGATTTGATAAAGCAAATGTTATATATATTTCTGAAAATGTCTTATGGAACAGCCAGGGATGTGGTCTACTCCTTGACAAGGCAGACTCAAAAAAGACTGGAATAAAGATGAATCTGGAGGTAAGGACAGGAGTGTATGAAAATGTTAACAGTTGTTTACTCTACATTTATTTATTTCTCTATCAATTGGGGAATATCTTTTAAACATATACTCTCATGATGTAAAGCATTTGACAAATACTGAGGAATGGGGTGATAGAAATTTAATAAAATATGGACCCTCAAGAAATGACGTGTCATGTTCCAGGACAACAAAGCTGCCAAAAGTTAATTACGACACAGCATTGTTAAGTTGCCTTCAGTTACTCCTTCATTTATTTGTCTATTCATCCATTCAGTGATTTATTTGGCTACAAATTATGAATGTTATTGTGTTTCAGTAGTCGGAATAGATTGGGAAGACACAAATCTCAACGAGTCACATTTCTTTAATCAAAGAAAAGAAAGGCTCTAGAGATAAATAACTCAAATGAATTTAATTAAGGAGGTGCACAGAGGTGACTTGAGTTATTATAAACAAATATTCACTCCTCTTTTCAATAAAAGGATTATTCATCCCTAGCTACTGCCATAGCATTTGAACTACTTCAGGTTAATGTAGGTTTGTCTAGGAGATTGCTTTGTTTAATGGCGTGTGACAAGTTGCAGTGAAAACAGAGTCTAAGACACAATTTAAATTCTTGTTTTGTGTTTCTACAGTGATGCTTATTTCTTCCTGCTTATAACAGAAAACTGACTTCAAATAGGAGACCTTGAACTTTGGACTTTTAAACAGTGTTCAGACTATTATAGACTATGGGAACTTTTGACATTGGACTGAATGTGTTTCTGCATTATGTTATGATTATAAGTCTATAGGGGCTAGGGAGAGGAATGTGGTAGTTTGAATACATATGGATCCTATATACTGTCATGTATTTGAATACTTGGCTCATAGGGAGTGGCGTTGTTATGAGTTGCAGATATGTTGAAGAATGTGTATCACTAAGGGGTGGGCTTTGAGCCCCCAGAATCTCAAGTCAGTCTCTTCCTGCAGATGTAGATCTCCCAGCACCACTTCTGCCTGCACACTGTTATGCTTCCCTCAATGATGATAATTAACTAAACCTCTGAACTGTAAGCCAGCCAAAATGAAATGTTTTCCCTTATAAGAGTTGCCATGGTCATGGTGTCTCTTCACAGCAATAGAAACTCTAAGACATGCTTTAAGAAAGGAAGTTGACAAGAACTTTCCAGAAATACTGGTGAGATCCAAGTCAAAGGAGCTATTGACAGAAGAGACAGAAAGGTAAATGAGGTCATGCCTTGTATGGTATTCTAACAAGCTGCCATGTCTCAGGGCAGCTAGAGAACTAACAGAAAAGTCTTAAAGAAAGGGTTTGGTAGTGTTAAAAAATTATGGTCAGTACTTAACAGCCTTTGAGGACACAGTCACAAGCACATGTTTACACAGAAAGAGAAAGTCGAGATAAAGGGAGGATAGTAAGAGGGAGAGATCATGATTGTGTGAGTCTCTTCTGTGTTTAAAGGCTGTACTTCACAGAGCTGTTTGAAGCCATTTTAATATATAAACACAATCTGTGCAACATTGCTTTGGTCCAGGGAGAAACTGGCAACAGTATAATAAAAAGCTGGTGTTAGAGAATTCAAGAAAATGCTCAGGAAGTTTGAAGTAATTTACAGTTCCTACAAACCACAGTAGGTATCAAGTCTAAAAGTTATGTAGGTGGCTGGGCCACTAAGAAGCTTATAGGGACCATACAAAGAGTTTGGGGTTTTATTCATGGAAAATTCAGGCAATGCTAAAATAATTTAAGTAGCGTAGAAGCATAGATTCACATATGTTCTGGAATGATATTTCCTTTGAAAATATAGTAGTAGTGATGAGAGGAGAACTTTACTTATTTATAGGAAATGGTAACTAAAGTATTAGCATAATAGTCCCAGTGAGCTACTCTAAGCATCTGGATAATTGCAGTAGCAATAAAGCTTGAGACAAAGGAGTGCGCACCTGCAGAATGCTCAGCTAGCTACCTTGACACATATTACCGATCATTTAACCAATAAAACACACAAACAAAATTGTCACGTTGATTGAACAACACGTAAATTCTGATGGTTAAAAGTCCAAGATTATAGTATCAAGAGGTCTGATTTGAATGTCTGTTTGCCTTCAAGATAATGTCTTTTTGCCTCCTACCTCATGGGAAGGTGAGACAACAAACTATAGTGTGAAATTGCTTTAGGAACCAAATCCCAATCCCACAGAAGATCTCACTTTCTAATACTTTTTTATACTGACAACATCTGAATTTTGTTGGGAGCACATTAAAGCCATAGTTCAAAGTTAAACACAAAGCTGCCATGTTCTAGTACAACCTAGTTGTGTCCAACCTGTGGCCTGTAACTTCACGTGTTCCATGATATCTATGAATGTATCCCAAGAAACTTATAAACAACAATGTCATATTCCATTGTCAAGCAGGTAGACACCCTCTATGAGAAGATGACGTGGCACGCTGAGTTAGCCAAAGGTTTGGAATGTCTCACATCTTCTTCAGTAGAGGATCTGCCTAATTAAGAAGTTTAGGTTTAAACATTTTTTTATACTAACTGCTATCTTGGGCATGACTGATAGCACACATCATGTTTTGAATCATACGTGTCTTGCTCTAAAACCTAAAAATAATACCACCTATTTTGCAGAACTACCGATTCAGGAGGAGATGGTACAGTCAGTTTCCCACATTTTTTGATTCTGTGTTTGTGAATCCATCCAACCACAGATTAAAAATAGTTGAAAACAGTATCTGTTCTGAACCTATAGGACTGTTTTCTTGCTATTTCCTAAGCAGTTTAGTTACAGCAAATATTGAATTGGCACTTATATTTTATCATGCATCACGGGGAGTCATAATTACATAAATAATATAAGACAAGGCGTAGAAGCTACTTGTTGATGATATATCACTTATATAAGAAACTTTGAACATCTGAAGAATTTATTAGCTGTGAATGATCTGGAACCCAATCCCACAGATATTAAAAGCTGAATATTAAATAGACACCATTGTACACTATATTTCAGAAATTTAATGGTGGTTTATTAAATAATTTGAAATTTGATTTCTCATTGAAATCTGTAAATTGAACATAAACAATTAAGATTGAAGCCAGTATAATTTGTGACTTTTTCAATTAAGAATCCCTTAAATTATGGTTTAGATTATTATTTATAGTAGACAAATATTCTGAATAGTACTTACTATGCAGGAAGTCGATGCATTTTCATGGCCAATACTCAAGTTATTCTAAAATTTATTGACCCAATGAATGCTAAGGCTATGAAATAATTCACATAGTTAGATAATTTGAAAAATTATAAAGTTTTCCTATGGTTCTGAGACTAAAAGTCAATCACACGCTTGCAATTATTGAGAAAAGATTTATTAACTTTTTTTCATGGTCATTAAGTATAGAAAACCATCAGCTACTTTTCATATAGCTCATCTATATTTATATTTATTCTCATATATTATTAATGACTTTTGGATTAAATATATAAAACACAGAAGCTAGGCAATTAAAAAAAACATATTATCTGTGCTTTACAAAGATCTGACTACCCCTAGTTCTTTTTGTTTCTCTTACTTTAATTATGATAGCATTTTTTTATGACTATTACCTATTTATCTTAGCAGTAAGTATTGGTGAACTCTATCTGCATACTATGGATGCTGTGATGGGTCTCTATGCAGTGAATTTTTTTTTCAGCTTCATAAATAGTCTGAACAACGTTTTCTCCTGGGTGAAATCTATTTCATAGATTAATATCCATCCTTTCATCATTTAAATGGGATGCAGTTTGAGATCTCTGTTTACGATGCTGCCTCGGTGTGTCGATGGGTGGATAACACATATTTGCTTTTTTCCAAAGCAACACAGTTATATTATTCACACTGCCGCCTTTAATGAGCTGGCTCCAAGCCATCATCATCAATCCTGACATTTAAACTCCTTTTATGCTACACCAGAGCCTTGCAATGACACAATTGCTGCTTGTTGAATAAGAGATGATGCTAAATATATTAGCCATGAAAAACCTAAAATATAATCCACTGGGCTACACTGACCATTAGCTAGAAGAAAAAGTTAAAAGTTCGCATAGTTTCAAAATCAATAATACTTCAAGACGGATGAAGTATATGCTTAATATCTCACAGCTTGGTGAAGATTGCAAAGTAGATTGAAATGCTTCAAAAACAGCCATGACAGACATGCAGCTGTAATTTATTTCTTTAATATAGTAGCAGTTTGTCATGAGTGTCATAAAAATATGGCTTTGACTTTATTATTGTTTGCACACTGCTCAGCATGAGTGAATCATTTATTTCAACCAGAGAAAACAGAATTATCAAGTTATTTAACTTAACCATTATTGTATTCCTAAAAACTGTATTATCACTGGGCTATCTAAAGAGAATGAAAATAAAAATTTCAGAGAAATAACGAGTTCTGTTTCTAGCATATGTATGTTCCAAATATGTCATCCCAGGTGGTCACTCTGCTCTGAGTCTCACAGTATAGGTTGTGACAGTTGGGTACAGACAGGCATTGTGAGTCTTCATGACCTACATGTAATTTAAATGGAAATTCACTCTGTAGCTTTCCACAAGAATCTATTTAAGTACCCAGAAACAATCAAGAGAAAAAAAAAATATACACTTGGCTTAAGTTACATTATAAATACATCTTTCTCATTTTGATACAAGAAGAGTTCTAATTTCTAATAGGCAGTGTTAAATTTGGTAACATTTTTTCATAAATTACCAGAAAAAAAATCAACATTCCTCCAGAGACATTGTAAGTTAACAAAAGCTATAACAAAACTCTATGCTTTAAATGGTGTGATTAAGAACTCACACATGTTTTTCTCGATTTGTTGTTTTTATTTGAGTAAAGTCAACTGGAATAAAATTTGATCATCTTAGAAAAAGAAAGAACTCACACATGTGTGTTATTTTGAACAATGATTATATGGATCTCCAACGTTCTTAAAAATTTTGAAAGTATCTCATATTAACTGTGAATATAGCCTTTTCACTGGTGTTTATAGGTACACATAAAGGGGGAAATAGAATATTTCAAGAGGGAACATAGACTTTACCTGATTGATTTTTGGATAGAACTCTGCTTAGTAAATTCATTCATATCATCTGAACCAGCAGTAACAGAACATAAGCAATACAATGGTGCAATTGAGAACTCACATATTTGTATGATTTTAAACTATGACTATGTGGGTCTCCCAAGTCCCTAAAAGGTCATGGGTTATAATAGCTGTTCATAGTCTGTGACACTACTAGAAGAGTGTAGTCGGCCATAATGGAAAGAAGATAGTTCATTATTGGCATGTGCTGCCTGACCAATACAGATGCAGATGCTCACAGCCAACCATAGGACTGAGCGTGGGGACCCCAATGGAAGAGTTAGGGGAAAGACTGAAGGAGCTGAAGGGGATTGCAACCCATAGGAAGAAAAACAATATCAACCAACCAGAACCCCCAGACTCCCAGGAACAAAATCACCAACCAAAGAGTACACGTGGAGGGACCCAAGGCTCCAGCTGCATATGAGGCAGAGGATTGTCTTAAAGGCTTGACGCCCCAGTGTAGGGGAATGCTAGGGTGGTGAGGCAGGAATTGGTGGGTGGGTCGGTGAGCAGGGGGCAGGAGTGATGGGATAGGATATGGAGGTTGAGGAGGAGAAACTGGGAAGGGGGCCAACACTCAGAATGTAAATAAATAAAATAAGCAATAAAAAGTATTTTTTAAAAAGTGAAAATATCTGGACCTTTGCAATTCCCTTGCTTTCTGGCCACTCTAAAGCACACACCTTTGCTCCAGGGCACTAAATGATTGCTTTATCCTATGGTAGACTACAAAGACTACTGCCAAATAAGAATGACTGAATCATGTAAGCCCATGAGCCAAAACGAACCATTTATCCTCATAAGTTAATAAGAATTTTTCATTGTTATTTTTTTTTCACTTTAAAAGTGATGGAAAAGAGAAAGTGTGTATCATGCTGTTTTGTAAATATATTATTAATTCTGCTGAATTTCACTCTCCCTGTGATATTTTTGTCATTAATATTTAGACATCTTACATGTTGCTATGAAAGGAAATTGTAGTTATTATATTTGTCTCAAAGAAGGTTTTAATTACTAAGAGAAAGTTTTTAAAATTCACACTCAAATGTTCTTAATCCCAAATACTACTCATATAGAATGTATCAATATAATAGAGAGATTGCTGCAATATGTAGGTAGCATGGCCATTTATATACCAGCAATGATCAACAAAAATTCAAAAATAATTTAAAATGTCTGAGTAACCTTAATGGTTTTTTTTTTAAACATTTTATGTCTAGTTGTTAAGTTGGACAATAAATTTTATTCTCAGTAATCAGTTGTTTTATTGTTCGGGTTGATTTGATATTCATACAAAGAAATCTGTGTGTAAAATATAATTCAGAAATCTCACAGAGGCATGTTCATCTTATGAAGAGGGCTTCTACCTTAATTATTGCTATGTATAATATAATGGTTCAGAGTTACTGCTTGAAGAACAAGATGTCAGAAGCTGTGGGGACTTGCAATATGTAAAACATTGGAAAATAAAAGCATAAAATTTTTTGACTATCTTTTTGTCCTTAATATTTACATGTAAAATTACTTAATCATGAGAAAATAATCTATGATTTAAAAAAAAAAGTAACCTAAATACTGCAGGCAAAATATAGAAAAGTCAAACCTTTATTTTCACTGCATATCCTTTTCTAATTAAATCTCTATTATATATAATTTAGTCTTTACTTAAACCTCTACAGGCTGTGTTATGTCAGACTGAAAGTGAATATGTGTTTGTTTCAGTCAGAGCAGGGGCAGACATGTTGAACTTTCATAACAAAAAGTCTGGAAACACAGTGGCTTAAGTCTGTAGGTGATAGATTGAGGTCGTGACTATCTTGGCTGAGACAATGTTTTCCAGTGTAATATTGGGACTAATTGTAGTTGAAGTAAGCATGTCCCTGATGGGAAGAAAAGATGTGAGGAAGAAAACGGAGAAATGAGAGGAAGAAAAAAATAGCAAATCTCTCTCTCTCTCTCTCTCTCTCTCTCTCTCTCTCTCTCTCACACACACACACACACACACACACACACACACACACACACACATCAGTTTCCATACAGTATATCACATGTTACATTACCTTGGTCAATGAGATTAAGATCCAAATGTTTCCATGACCATCTCTCATGGCTGGTTCTTATTCTTTTTTTTTCTTTTGAAGTCTCTATGAAACTGTAGTACCTTTTGATGTAAATGTATAGCTTTGCAAACTCAAAATAGGAAGCTGAAACTAAACAGAGAGAGCTTTCAGAGTTTGCACACTGTGACTCTTGCCTACCATGTCTACATCAGAAGGTTCGAGGCAGGAGGACTGCTGTTTGAGGCAAGCCTGGCTACATAATGTAAATTCTAGACCATTCTGGAGAAACATAAGGTGACCTTAACTCAATGTGTCCCCCGTACTCCGTGCAGTGGATAGGCATATATATATATATATATATATATATATATATATATATATATATATTGACTTTTAAAAATCTGCTGATAATTTCATATATCCTAAATTCCTAGATTTTTAATGTTTTGAAATGCAAATTTCATAGTCTTCCTCCTCTGGATTCTCCATTTCCCATTCTCTCTGTTCTGTAATACCACTAACCCTTGGAGCTTTGGTTCTTTAGCTTCACTGAAGTATAAATCGTGTTGATCTGTGCACCACAAGGAATGTCTCTAAACCTTGAACTGGGTGTGCATTGTGCAAAATGAAGACAAATACCATGAAAAGACATGTTGAAACACTCAGTTCCACTTTGTAGAATGAGTCTAAATTTCACAAGGATTTCTATATTCTCCTGAGAGTTTAAAGAACCAAAATTTGACATTAAGATACTGACCTTGGTTTCTCGCTGAGAACCAACAAGGCAATTAATGTGCTCTGGTCTTCATTCACACTTGAAGTTTTAGAGACTCAGTACAATGGGTACATCACTGGTGCCTTGGTGTGCTAGACTGCTTTCAACAGCCATTTTCTTTAATGAAGAAATTTTGTTTCTTCCTGTAGCATCTGCCATTTTGTATCACTTTAAAGAAACAGGTTATACATTTATTTGGTCATAAATTGTCATTTGTTTTGTGATTCCTAGATCGTGAAGCCATAATAACAAGTAAGTAATGTAAATATAACCTTTACAAATCCCACTCAGCATCGTATTATCTGCTTGCATGTTGAAAAAAAAAATTTCAGCCTTTTGGCCTTTTTACTAAAATGTTAATTTTCTAGCATTCTGTCAGAAAAATAAAACACAACAATTGATAGTAATTGGCAATTTATATTGCCAGGACTTCTCCTGGGTCAAGACACTCTAAAAAGATAGTCACTGGCAGGAGCACTGGATCCCTGAATTTTTCCATCATAGTATCCAACCCCATAAAGGAAGAAGGATTCAGGCTGATGTCCCTGTATCATGGATGGGATCTGTGCTCAGAAGGACTGAGGCTGAGTCAATAACTTTACTTGGAGCTTGAAGAGAAGTGTGACACCAGGAGTCATGAGCTGTATGCTAAATTCAGTCTCTGGTTCTTTATTGTATACTGGACACCTTATTAGGACAAGTGACAGAAGAGGTGCTTTATTTGCTCCTTAATATACTTAATTTAGAGTATAATGATAAACATGATGGTGAAATGTTTCAAAGAGCCACATAGTATTCATGTCACCTTTTTCATTATTAAATATAATGTTTTTAATTCTTCGAAAATTTCATGCATGCATGCAATTCATACAATTCACCCCTTCTGCTCCCCATAATCACTAAAAAATTCATCCTCTATCCTCCATCTTCTTTTTCCTCTGGCTTATATTTCGGACATGAAGGACTTTTACACTCATAAACTCACAACAGACATGTTTTCTTGTACATGACATGTGTATGATCAGGTCAATCAATAGTCCAGAATGTTGAAGGAAGGCTCACTAGCTCAGATATCTTGCTGAGGAGCTAATGATCATTGATAGCATTTAGGGAAGAAAGAATCGGTTTTTATTAAAGATGAGGAATATGGTATATTGACCATGTTCTGGTGGATTTCACCACACCCCTGAGTATGTGTTCAGCAGTAATTGGATAGCGCGCTATAAAAGGAGTCAATGTTACTTTTTTCCACTTTGTCCTGGTAGTACTGTGAGAATAAAATTTGAAAGCAGTTTGTAACACAAAACAAAAATTCATGGTCAGTAAAGACCACCGATAAATTATTAAATATAGCCATAATGAAAATATTAAGTCCCTCCAGGGGCAGGGTGACCAGAAATGAAAAGGCATGCAAAGACGTGCCCAGACAAGTCCAAACAAGCCCAAGTGAGTAATGGACTATCTGGCGTTTACTTTTCTCTCCCCCCTGTCTGGGAGGTCTGAGGTTTCATGGTCAAAAAATAAGTAGTCATCCTGCCAGCTCAAATGATTGCTTACGAAAATTGCTGATGTTTGAAATATCCAATCATATGTAACTGTGCCAAATTTTCCCTCTCTCCCCAACCTCTATCTATAAATATCCCAAACTTCTTGGGGTCTTGGTCGAAGCCTCTATCCCCTGCGTGAGATATGTTTCGACCCGAGGGCCCTTGCCATTAAACTACCTTTTGCAATTGCATCAAGAAGGTCTCTCATGTGTCCTTGGGTATGTTCTGATCTGGATTTGAGTGAGGGGCTCCCTTTGGGGGTCTTTCAGTACTAAGGTTCTACATCATCACACAGTGCAAAGCATACCTGTGACCAAGTTTCTTCTCTGGAAGACAATCATTCAAGGGGGTAAGCTGAGTTTGTTATAGAAAATATCCATGGAACCTCTTTCCTGTTCACTGGCTATGCAGTTTCCTCCATGAAATAAGTCACTGACTTATTAAAACTCCTTCTCTGAAAACATTGGCAATTTCATTCATGATGATTTGTTTCTCATATGCTCACACATCTTCATATCTCTTAACTGGCTGCTTCCTTTAAAATATATAAATTAAACAACTATTTTTATCTCTTAGTGTCATGACAAATTCTTTAATGACAAGCTTATACACTTCTAGGTGGGAACAGGAAAAAACTTTGGTTTGTGTTTTTCTGGTTTTTTTTTTTTTTTTCTCTCAATGTTGAACATCTTGACATTTTCTAGTTGGCCAAACAGAAACATGTTTGGATTTTGAGTCAGTTAAGTGAACATGTGATGTTTACAGTTTGACAATGACCCTATGGGATGTCTATGTTTCAACAGTTAGCCTGTGTGATGTTTACAGTGTAACACTGAACTGATGTGATGTCTAATGTAATAATTTGGTCTGTATGATGTCTACATTGTAACAATGAGCTTATGAGATGTTTACAGTGTGACAATGTGTCTATATGATTGATACCTATTTAATCTCTACTGTGTAACAATTAGCCTGTGTGATGTCTATAGTGTAGCAATGAGCCTTAAAATGTTTGTCAAAATTCCTTAACTCAGATGCAAGCACAAAGTACACAGTACAGGAAACAGAGAAAATTAAGGGCTGTTCCACATTGCTGGTAATAGCCAGGCTCAGGTGATAATGGTAAAATTTAAGGAGATCAACTAAGCAAAGTGCATCTGAGGCCACAGAAGCTGAAGCAGTAAGCACAGAACTTACACTGGTCTGCACTAGGCTCTCTGTGTATACATTACAGATTTGACCTTAGTACTTGTGTGGGACTCCTGATTGTGAGAACAAGTGGGTCTCAGACTCTTGTGCCTTCTCCTTCCCTCCTGTGTATTTCTTCTATCCAACTTTGATATGATAATTTTTGCTTCATTGTATATTTTGTTTTGTCATAAATGTTTATTATCTTTTAAAAGCCTGGTCTTTTCTAATGAAAGACAGAAGGTGAGTGTATCTGAGAGTGAGGGAAGGTGGGAAGAAAATGGGAGAACTAAAGGAAGGGAAAACTATAATCAGGATATATTGTATGAGAAAAGAATATATTTTCAATAAAAGGAAATATCAAATTGAAAAAAAAGAATAAACAATGAGAATATTCCACTTACTTTCTAGATGTGTCAGATTTCATCAACTGGAGGATGCAAAGACATTTCAGTCCTAGTACTAACAATTTAAAGTTTTATTCTTAAAGTTCATTTTGTCCTTTCATCAATTAATGAGATGAAGTGCGACACGTGACATGTGGCCTACTTCTTGAAATGAAAGAAGATCCCCAAAACATTTAACTTATCTGGAGTATTTCAGTGATATGAGACTCTCCAGTTTACCCAGACTTGTTGGGAGGCGCTAATACGGGAGGTGACGATTCTTCAGTATTAGATCTCTTTGTCAATGGTCAGCTATTTTAATGGCTGCTTGAACACTTGCTAAGGTTAAATTTAGTCTTTGTCGTGTTTCTCATTCTAGATGACACCTATCCTTGTGGATTTTAAGCTTTTCCAGTATGTTCAAACTGTAACAGATATTAAATAAGTGTACCTTACCCATCATCTTGTAATAGTGCAAGAGAGATTTTTTTCATTAAGCTGAAAATTATGTTTACACATGTGTGTATGTGGTACATGTATGATGGTGCCTGTGTGTGCTAGAAGAGAATGTCGGATCACCTGAAGCTGGAATTCCACTCTGTTGTGAGCTGCCTGGTGTGGGTGCTAAGACTCAAACTCTGATCCTCTGAAAGAGCAGCAGGAGCTCCTATCCACTGAACCACTTCTAAAATCAAGTTCTAAGGGTGTGAAAAGTAGTAGTAAAAAGAATTCTTATGGTTGTAGAAGGACTGTGTTTCTTAAGCTTTGTATAGTACAAGACTGATTGTATTTATTTGCGATTGAGTACATTTTATCTGAACTTTTGTAAAGCAAATTTTTAAAAGTTATATTGAAAAGCAGATTAGTTAAGTCATTATGGGAAATGGTATGTAAATATTATAAAATATTAAAAAATAAAACAATCATAATAGTTTAGTAATCCCAGTTCTAGACATATGCATACCCACACACATCACAAAGGCACACCATACACACACAAACATATGCACCACACACATCTACAAACACCACATTAACACACCACACACACATACACTGTACATGTTATAATGGCTGATTTTGTGTGTCAGCATGACACAACTGGAGTTATCACAAAGAAAGGAGACTCCCTTGAGTAAATACCTCCATGAGATCCAGCTTTAAGGCAATTTCTCAATTGGTGGCAAGGAGAGAGGGCCCATTGTGGGTAGTGCCATCCCTGGGCAGGTGGTCCTGGGTCCTATAAAAAAGCAAGGTGATAAGACAAGGGAAGCAAGCCAGTAATCAGCACCCCTCCATGGCCTGTGCATCAGTTCCTGCCTCCAAGTTCCTGTCCTATGTGAGTTCCTGTCATGACTTCCTTTGGTGCTAAACAGCAATGTGGAAGTGTAAGCTGAATAAACCCTTTCCTCCCTAACTTGCTTCTTGGTCGCAATATTTTGTATAGGAATACAAACCCCGATTAAGACACACATGTACTACACACATATACCACACATATAAACAAACATATACACACCACATGCACATAGAAACATCATACACACACTACACATTCTCACACCACACATAGAAACTTATGTATATATACAAACATGCACATATGTAAAATGGAGAAGGTTCTAGGTGAAGAAAAGCTTAAATCCAGGCATGGTGGTACACAGCTTTAATCCCAGAATTCAGGAGACAGCCATGAATATATCTGAGTTCAAGTTCAGTCTACAGAGGAAGTTCCAGGACAACGGACCTTAGATGGTAAAGGAGTTGGAAAACAGAAAGCTCATATTAGAATAAGGGGACCAAGTTACACCTCGAGCAAGCAGCCAAATTCCACATCTTTGGTCATGTGTTTCTGGCTTTACAGTCAAGAGGAGACTGCTGAGACAACTGATGCTGGTTAGCTAGAGCTAAGAAATTACCAGTGATTAAAAAGAGACCAGCATCACTGAGGTGAAATCTGGGAAGTATTTTCTGAGAGCACAAAGAAGCTGTGTTCCAGAGATAGCCAAGGTTGTAGCTCATGTTGCAGCTGTACTTGGAAATGTGTAAGAGTCACCCAGGTGATACTGGTTTTGACTGCATGAAGGGGTCATGAAGAGAATCTGAGGCTTGGCACTTGGTGAAGGTACAGCTTCAGTTGCAGTTGATGGCCCAGGACTGAAGGCATCACACAAAGTAGTTGAGGCTTGGAACCATGAAGAGAACCTGGGAGAAGCTATTGGTAAAGCCTAGTTACAGCAGAAGACTCCAGTGTATTGGAGATGTCAGTACCATAGGATGGTCACCAAGAATAGCAGCAGGAGTGGAGTGGATCAACCTGAGCTTAGACTGCTACAGAGGGCAGAGCTGGAGAAGTGAGACCAGCCCTTTGGAGGAGCTTAAAAGATCATGTGTGCATCCCAGACATTGAAAGGAAAAGTTGTAACGTTGAAGTTGCCTTGAAGATCCCAAGATGTTTGAGATGCCAGAGCCCTGGGCTATCTTCTGAGGAAAGGTGTTAATAAGGGAGTGGGAATAGTCCAGGAGAAAGAAGTTTGATGCAGCTAACAAATATTAAAATGAGTTGGAGATCTGAAGACTGCTTTGACATCAAACATGGAGATGCAGAGTTTGACATTTGCCCAGTTTGTTTCCTGTCTTGCTTTGGGGCATACAGTTAAGTGATTGGATGAATCTCAGAAGAGGCCTCGAACTTTGTTGAGACTTAATGTTGTTGAGACAGCTATAGATTATGAGGGCTTTCAAAGTTGGACTATACATACTTTTTATTATGCTATGAGTAGGTATGTCCCCCATAGACTCTTGTTTGAACAAGCCTATAGAGCTAGGCAGCGGAATGTGATAGTTTGTATATGCTTGACCCAGGGGCATGGCACTATTAGGAGGTATGGCCTTATTGAAGTAAGTGTGTCACTGTGGGTTTGAGCTTTAGTACCCTCATCTTAGTTGCCTAAAAGTCAATCTTACACTAGCAGCCTTCTGAAGAAGATGTAGCACTCTCAGCTTCTCCTGCACCGTGCCTGACTAGATGCTGCCATGCTCCTGCCTTGATGATAATGAAGTGAACCTGTGAACCTGTAAGCCAGCCCCAATTCAATCTTGTCCTTATAAGAGTTGCCTTGGTCATGGAGTCTGTTTATAGCAGTAAAACCCTAACTAAGATAGTATCTGTGTAAAATATCAGGGGGCTGTAGTGTGTGCTTCTATTATATTCCACTGATCAACACTTTTGTTTTTGTGCAAGTACCATGCTGTTTATATTTCTATTCCTTTTCGTTATAACGTGAAACCAGGCATGGTGCTAATTTCAGCAGCATCCTTTTTACTTATCATTCATCAGCTATTCAGAATCTTCTGTGCTTCCAGAGGAATTTTAAGATTGTTTTTCTCTCTATTGATGGAGAATGTCACATGAACTTCTAAAAGATTCATGTATTCTTATTTATGTGTGTGAATGTTTCCCTCCATGTGGATAGGTGCCTCATGTGCACATCCTGGACCACCAGAGAGAGGAAGAGATCAGCAGAACCCGTGTAACACAAGTTATAGAACCTACATGGTATTCAACTACCATGTAAGCTCTGGGGACTAAACACAGGTGCTGTGTAAGAACAGTCAGTGTTCTAAACTGCCTAGTTCTCTCTATCCTCATCACAAAATTTTTTATTGGGATTACAGTGAATCTGCTGATTGCTTTTAGTAGAATAGGCATTGTTACAAGGTTAATTCTTCTACTTCATGTGCCTGCGAGGGCTTTCTAACTTCTAGTACCTTTGTCAATGTCTGTCTTTAGTGTTATAAAGTTTTCATAATCCCTTTTAAGGTTAATACTAAATACTTTTGAAGCTATACTGAATATATTTGTTTCAGAAAATTCTTTCTCACTATATGTAGACACTGATTGACTTATTAATATAAATTTGAATATATGGAAACTAATGTGGTCCCTTCACCATAGACAAGATGATAATTGTAAATGCGTCAGCATCAATACTTCCCTCTTGTTCACTTTTGTGTGAATGGGCTGAAAATCCTTAATGTGGTATCTACTATCTTAGCAAGGGTGTTTGAGGTGTTACTTACAGGCACTGTGCATTATAGAAGATTATCAGGTTTTTCATCTCACACTCCTGACACTCATATGTTCTGAGAAAACACTCTTGATTTTCCTCCAGCCTTCATAGACCTCTTGAAGAGACAGTATTTCAGATCTCCCTTATTAGTGGAATGCTATTGTGTTTGAGTTTATAGGACTGGTGTGGGTTTTTTTATTTATTTATATAAATCAAAGGACAAGAAGCATGACAAGGAGAAAGTGGATCTTTAGTACATTGCTAGTTATAATGTACAAAGACAGCCTTGTCACTTCAGGATACATTATGAAAGTTCTTCAGAAAATGTGATGTGGAATATGACAAGACAACTCCACTCTCAAATATGTAGTCTGAAAAATTAAACTAAAGGATTTAAAGAATTTGCCTGCTTTTCCTGTTTCCTGTAACATTGATTATTCACAAATACAAGGTAAAGGGAAACTTTACCTCCCTTAAAAGATTTGTAGAATAAATAAGAATATATTGTATTACACAGAAGGGGATACTATTTGGGATGAAGGATAAAAGAAAGCCCTCTCTTTTGTGAAACCATGACATTTTAACAGGTTAAATCTGTTATCACAAAATGCCATTTTCAAGATACATGTGCACTTGTTCCCATTTCCCTACTTGTAATTTTTATGTAGATTTTTTAATTACTTTCACTTATGTACACAGAACATGATTAATATTTTATGCTCAGTGTTTGAAAAGAACTTTTCTCTGTACTTGTACCAAGGCAAAGAAATGTAGAATGGATCATAACTTCTCTGTTGAAAGTGCTGTAATTTTAGATACAAATTGAAAATAGTTAGCAGTAGAAATATACCTGAACATTTTGCTTTGAAGATAGTATAAGATGTTCCTTTCGAGACAAGGGGAGTAAAAGAAAGGGGAGTAAAAGAAACTAGGTGGAGAAAATGAAATAAAAACGTACAATTAAATGAAATTATAGGTAATCCTTTATCTAGTCATCTTGCTGAAAATTACAGGGTTTCTCTATCTTGTGTAAAGACTTATTTTCACAGAAGTGTTTCTCCAACTTTATTTTGTTGTATGAGACGCTGCACAGTAGCTAAATGATCCAGACTTAAGGAGATCACATGAGTGTAGCCTAAAAAAAAAATGTGCACTTGCCTGAGTTATTTGGTAAGGCAAAAGGAAATATTTGTAAAGTTCTGCTTTCAGATCTTTGGATTTAGAAATTTTGAGCCTTGTCCTTTAATGGCTGGCCTGTCTTTGAGCCTCAAACCTCATTTTATATGAAGGTCTGGCTATGAATTTGAAGTTAACCTTTTTTCAAGCTAGTATAATAATTTCATCATACTTCCAAAAATCCAATAATTCTGTCTTTGAGAACAAAATCAGGCACTTTACATATTTCCACTTGAAATATTTTACAGTGTGGAAGTTATGATGTAACTCTGCACTCATGATGCATGTCATGATGGAGCCTGTATGCAGCTGGAGCACTGTGGTGTGATTTCCGGGTGTCTTTGGGGAGCTGAACCTAGATTTCTCTCTTGTAAAGTCTTAATACCTCTTATTAAATACATTCCCTTTAGGTTTGGTGGGATGAATTCTGTGTCTACGTATGTGGAGCATCCCTTCACTTGGAAACCAAGTGAAGAACAAATGAAGGCTGGAGAGTCCAAAGCACCAAGAGGAGATCCAAATTGTTTGCTGGGGCAAGATAGTGTCCCTGCATTTGGACATACTCCTTTTACTAGCTCACAAACGACGTGCTTACTTCTTCAGTACTCAGTTCTTCACACATGCTGTGTTCTGCATTATGGAGGACTTCAAGAGACTGAGATATAGATCTCAGATCTTCTATCCCCATTGCTCACCTGACACAACTTAGATATCATATCTTTTCTTTGACTTTCTAGCATTTTCAAGAAATCTGCTTCATAGATTCAGTACTTGTATACACACACACACACACACACACACACACACATACATACATGATCACACACATCACACATGATCACACACATACACACACACACACACACACAGAGAGAGAGAGAGAGAGAGAGAGAACACATGTAATTGCTGCAGTTACAGTGGTTTTCTTTTTGTTGTTGTTGTTGTTGTTCAAACACATAGGCACCATCACTGTTATTATGGTGGTTTTATGAATAGTAAACCATGTATTATCATTGTGGTTACAATGGTTCTATGCACACACATATATGCCCCCTTACTGTAGCTATAGATGTTCTATGCATACATTATACAGTATCCTCAAAAGCTGCAGACTATATACAAACCATGTGGAACTTATTAAAGAGCATGAAACCTTGTTTCTAATAAAATGTCCCCATGAATTCAACGCAGTTGTCACCCTGATTGACAGTTGGTATGCTTTCTTCTGGAGAAACGTCCCATCGAACACTAATTGTTGAATGGCATATCTGCCGTGTGCCACACAGTTTAGTTTTGAATTTAGACTTTACAATAGGCAAGCAAATGGGTAGGTACATCATTACAACAAATTATTTTTATGTAGTTGTACAAAGACATATTGTGTATTGTCATCTGTTATGTCACAGACACGTCATACAACGCAAGCTTATATAGTGTTCATATACTCTATTGGTAGGTCCTAATGTTATTTTTTTTGTATGCATTTGTGCTCCATGTCTATGTCTTCCTTGCTTTATGCTACAGGAGGACAGACATATTTTATATTGACATATACCATCATATGTCACTTTATGTATATCAGCTTGTGTCTAACAATTTGTTCTCATAAAAATTATTGCACTGCACAATAAAGATCCTCGTTAGAGCGTGGAGAGGTAGATCTATAGCAGAGATAGGCTTGCATTTTGAGGCACTGGAGAGGAAAAAAAAACCCAGGAATTTTTAATGGAAAAATACAGAAATATTTATATAGGTAGAAAAATACAGTTTTTGAGAAAGAAGTTTCCGTAAGAAATGATATTTACCTTAATAATTAAGACAATATTGATATTACTTTGAGTACTCTGATATAAGTGAAACATAATAAGACTAACAAAAAAAAAAGCAGGTCACAAAACACAATGGAATAGGAAAAAAAAGAATTGCATAGCAATCAACGTAAAATGCACGCAGATGGGAGCTGCCTGTGAGCTATGATGCTATGATGCGAGCACTCGCTGCAGGCAGCGGGAGCACGGACAGGACAGTGTACAGGGAAAGAATAAGAGATGGACCTCACAAGAAACACACAGCGCACCAACGCACCAAGTTCCTTTCTCGCGGTCTTCTGGCTAGTTCTTTAGTCATTAATATTTCTGACAATCGTTCAAAGTTAAAATTAAATCACACAAAAGTTACTTGGTAGTGCCCTAATTTTTTGAATTTAATTAATTCTTAAATATAAGCATTCTCAATTCTACCTATATTTGCTTTACTATCTGAACGGAAACTCAGGATGACGAAAACATAACCTGTCTCCCCACACCTAAAGGTTTCATTTTCTCAGCAAATATGCTAATGCGAGGTGCCTAAAGTGACTTTCTTATTTTAAATTTGGAAAGATAGGCATTGTTACAATTCACATCTACTTTTACAGTTTTAACTGTTTTATTTTTTTATTCGTGATTTGAAAATGTTTATATATTTGTACTTTCTCATAATATCAACCAAATTCTACCCATTGTCTTAGCCTGAGTCTACCTCCCAATTTAATGTACACATATTTATTGTTATCAGTAACTCTTTGGGAGCAGTTAGGTTGTCCACATGTGCACAGAAGATAGTAAAACTTGTCTATCAAATTCTATTCCCCTTGACAGTCTACCTGATGCACTGCATGCACATCCATTGGGCCCTTTGCTCCTCATGGAAGCATGACGCTGCCTGCTGAAAATGCACTTCTGAGCTCACTGAGTTCTAAGCAGATATCATACTACTCTTCTTTCCACTCTTCTTTCTTGAAAAAAAAAATGACTAAAAGGCCATGACATCTTGTTAGACCTAACTCTTCGTCATGAATTTTCCCGAAAAGAGCCAAGCAAGATTTCATTTGCTAAGGAAACAAAACACAAAACATAACATTTGAGAAAATAGTATATCCTAAACTCTCTAGGAGAAATTAGAATTGTGAAATATATTTTATACATGCCCATATATTCAGTATTTGTTAAATATTATATTATCATATAATGTGTATTACATATATGTGTATATAATATAATATTTAATATATAATGTTTTATATACATACATATATATGTATATAAATTGTGTGTATTTCTTACTATTGCCGATGTTGTGCTAAAACACCACGAACGAAGCAACTTGGAGGAAAGGGTTTATTTGTCATACACTTCTCTCTCACTGTTCATCAGAGAAGGAAATTAAGATAGGAACTCAAATAGGGCGGGAACCTGGAGGCAGGAGTGATGCACAGGCCATGGAGGGATGCTTCTTACTGGCTTGTTACTCATCCCTTGCACAGCCATTTTTAAAAAAAAAAAAAAACAATGGAACAAAGACCATTAGCCTAGGGATGGCAGTACTCACAATGGACTGTACCCTACTTCATTAATCATTAAGAAAATACTCTACCTACAGCCTTGCCTACAGCTTGCTCTTATGAAGGCATTTTCTTAATAGCTTTAGTCATGTAACACACAAATCTCCAGTCACACACACACACACACACACACACACACACACACACACACATCTCACTGTAAATCTGTCAGAATTAATATGAGAAGATTGTCAGTGGTTTTTACAAAGTTTATGTTTCTAGGTATATTTGTAAATGTCTGAAAACTCAGAAGATATACTCAACCCTGTGAACTCATATTTTCTAAATTAACAATGTATAATATTAAAAATATCATGCAATATATACATATCTGTTCAGTGTTCAAAATAAAACAAACAAAAATTAATCAAATGCAATAAGAAATTCTAAGAAATAATCTATAGTTTAATGATAGGGTCTCAGATTTTAAAATTATTTATTGAGTCCAATGTGACATAAATGTACACTTATAAGCTTTTGAACATAATTTTCAGTTGGCAATTGATATATATTTTTAATATTCTTGATATATATATATATATATATATATATATATATATGGTTCATATTCTTAACCACAGTCTATTATCAAAACAAAGTTTTTTTATATTAAAGAGATAAAATCCTTTTGTTCTTTTTGCTATAAAGCTTATTTTGGGAAATATTGATATTTATAAAATTATTTTTATTGTAACATTTATTATGATTAATACTATTTCGAGTGAATTAATATAATATTCAAATATTCTTGGTTTTAATATTAAAATGGCAAATGCATACATATTGATGCATACTGAATATCAATAAGTTTCCTGCTTAAAGTTACCTAAAATAAAGATCTAAATATCAGCTCCTGGTCAGATGGAAGCATTCAGTGGGGAAAAGGTTTGAGGCCACTAAGGACCTGATTTTATCCCTGGGACACAAGGAGTAAAAGGGGACAGATACCTTCTGAAAGATGTCCTCTGATTTTTATTTATATATGCCATAGTGTGCATAACACACACACACACACACACACACACACACACACACACACACACACACATACCACATGCACTAAGATAAAGCAATAACAACATGGACAATCAGCTTTTTTCATAAGACATTATGTATAAGATTTTAGTGGCAGACCTACTGTTCCTCTCCCATCAACCATGCAAGCACAAGCTGAATATCCTCCAATTAAAATTAAAGGTAATTATTGGAAATGGATTCAACATTGACCTGATGAAAAAAGCTTGTGTTTCTCATTGTAGTCTACCTTTATGATACAATGGTTTTTTGTTTTTGTATATGATCTAGATAGAATCTACATTTTGGTTCTGCTTATGAGTTTCAAGAATTGGCTTCATCCACTTGTGGTTACCTAGTTTCTGAGGCTATCCTGTGAGAAGCATAAGGAATATTTCCAGTAGTTAAACCAAAACTTGTAATTGTTAGTGTCATAACATATGCTGAGAACTAAGAGACTTGGTTTATAGGGCAACAGAGCTTATTAAAAAATATATGGAAATAGAGAAAATTAAGAAAACTCGGGCATGAAAATAATATTTTTCCTTCTGAATCACATTTAAAATCCACACAAAGAAGCAATAATTGTTAAAGTGCATGTAGTGAATCAATTTGGACAGTGAGCCAGTAAATTCAGGAGCAAACAAAATTACAAGATGATAAATATGTAAATAGATTGATAGGTTCAACATAATCACATAGAATATTAGGAGTTGCCATAGCAATGTGCAGAATTATTTTGCCAATTTTAAATCCTCTTGCTTAGTAAATGAAGGAATAAATCATTCCGTGCTAAAGAATTACAATATTTTCCTCTACATTCATGGCAAAACAAAAATATATATATCACAATCACGCCAATAAAATCTTCAGAGTATGGGGACCATTTCTCATGGACTAACATTTTAATTGACTTTAAAAAATCCACAAGGCACTGAAAGTTAAGAACACAGAGGAGACAATTTTGATGGATGGCTTGTAGGTAGACATTGTTAAGACATTATTTCAAATAAACACAATCATTGAACATCGCTCTCTGTTGTTGTCATTTTTTTTAATGTTTGTCTGACTTCTTTCTTGAAAAACATACACCTGTCCGTGTGCTTAGATTTTCATCCATTCTTCAGATAGAAAAGATTTCATACTATTTAGACATGAAAAGACACAGGAGCTGCATGTCACCTACTGTGCTAATAAAGAGCAGCAGAGAGATGGTTAGATAAACACCCTGATTGA
The DNA here is from genome assembly GCA_030674055.1 of Rhabdomys pumilio. Taxonomy (NCBI): domain Eukaryota; kingdom Metazoa; phylum Chordata; class Mammalia; order Rodentia; family Muridae; genus Rhabdomys; species Rhabdomys pumilio. The sequence goes on from JANHMN010000014.1 coordinate 62,948,089, forward strand.
GTCTTTCAGACAAAGCCCATTCTCAACTGGGTGAGTTGGAAAGAGTAAGGTTATAAAAATAGTGGTTGTGGCAGTTTGACCCAAATACATCTTCATTTCAATATTTACGTTTCTCTCTCCTTGGCAAATTATTGATTCAAAATTTGGCATTTATGTTATAATAAAATCAAGCCATTTCTATTTATAAAACCTTGTTATAGCTTTATCAAAGTAATTCTAAGAGGGAAGTTCATAGCTCTCACTATGTTAGGAATCAAGGAAATCTTGTGTGTGTATGTTTTCAGGGACGACCATACAAGTAGCATTAGAGTGAGCAGGTTGAATTTATGTATTCAGGAATCATGCCTCCACCCTCCTACCCACCAACCATTAGTGAGAACACGGGCCATGAGTCTGTAACATAGCAAGGAGGGTTTTATTTGAAGGTTTGGAGGGAGAGGAAATGGAAAAGGGAAATGATGTACTTATAATCTTTAAAAATAAAAGAAAGATGAGATTGGGCACGTTCAGGGTGGTATGGCCATAGACTAAAGAACAACAAAAATGAGGCCTTAGAGGGTGTGCTCAGCAGATTGCTTAGTTCCTAAGAATGGGAAATGGTCAGAGGATTTCAAATAGGTAATGACCTGATTGGGTTTGAGTTTTGAAAAACTCATACGATGTCTGTGGGAGCTGTTCTGGGCTACAGAATTCCAGATGTCCCAACCTCCAACCACTCCCGCCCCCTGACTGACGTACAAATAGAAAATATTCACTAGTTGTCTTGCAGGTGATTAGACTGGAACTGAAGTAATTCCTGCTAATCAAAAGGATTCTTCTTAAGGCCCTGGCAGTGACAGAATCTAGTGACGAAGACATTGAAGAGTTAACCATGGGCTTCTGAGGGGATCTAATCAGCTTTTTAGATTGTGACTCTGTGGATGACTGTGAAATGTAAAGGTTTTGGTGGTTGTCATCACATATGGAGCAAAGAGTACCAAACAGAGGAGAGACAGAGCTGCTTCTTGCCTGCGGTCAACACCCCCAGCCCTGCTGATGTCCAGACTTCCTGTTGTCCACCAGCACTCCACAGATTTGAAGTCACAGGCTTACATGGCTTTTCAGCCTTATATACTGGGAGCTAAATAATAAGAAAGTCATCTGCAACGAAGGTATTAAAAAATTTAGCTCAAATATTTTTTATGTACCTGATAATTATTTTGTGCTTTAAGGAACATATATATTATACACACTATTTTTATGTTTATTACAATAAGGAAAATGTGATTTCATAATATTTTTTAGCAGTTCTTATACTGTTATGTTTATTTAACAAAGAAATTAGTAAGAATCATTAATGTTACTAATAAAAAATTAATAATTTTGAGCATTTTTAAATGTAAAATTTTATTAGTATTATTTTTGATTATGGACATGAGTACACACATATGCACTCTACAAGGCACATGCGGATGTCAAAGAACATTTGGGAGTCTGGTTTCTCATTTCATGCTGTAATATAAGGATCAAACTTAGGCTGACAAAGATCACACAACAAGCACCTTTAGTTGCTGAACTATCCCACTCACCCAATTCTTTGGATAATTTGGCACCACAGTTTACGATATACCGTATTTTTCCTGTGTTTGTGTTTTTAATATATTGCATATTTTTAGCCTATTATTTTTAGTATTAATCTCCTTTGTATATTGTCTGGTTTTCAGACAGTATCAGCATAGGTAATGATTTTTGTTGAGTGAAAAGTATTTTAATTTTTTTATTAGAATGATCATGATCTAAGTCAGTAGGTTGAAGATGCCATAAAGATGTTTGTCAATGGGTAATTAGAAAGATATTGCTTGTTACTTGTGAACAACAAATTAACATTTTATGGGCAATGATTATAAGAAATAACTTGTTAGTTGCTGGAAGTGGTAGAAATTGGAAATAAAGTTGAGAATGCAAAGAAAGGAGCAGAGATTATAGGAAGAGCCTCAGCTGGAGTGCTCCCTGCCCAGCCCAGCCTACCTTCACATGTGGTTCGTGAGAGGAATGAGATAGACATGTGGTCACAAAAGGATGCTTTATATCCTCACTAACTCTCACTTCTATTGTAGGATACTTCTAAAGAACATAACTGTTAAAAGGAATAAAAACTCCAATATTACCTTTGTTTTATACACCTGGCCTTCAATCAAGAGTCATCATACAATATCTACCAACTTTCTCTTCAGGTAGAATACCCTTAAGGTTATTAATATTTGTAATTTTTGTGTAGGTGATGGAATAGTGATTTTAAGTTTTAATTACAATTAATAAGGTCTATTTATATAACAATGTTCTGTTGTGTTTTCTCATAGCAGAAGTGCATCATAAACACACAACTATTGGAAAGTTCTTGTGCTTAGAACTGCGATTTACTGAGAATATAGTGAGATCAAGCAGATGAATCTGGTACAGATTCTAGTTTGGGGATATTTTGTGAGACTCAAGGTTTGTTGGAATTTTTTTGAATGGCTACATTATGAAAGTTACAATCATAATCATAATACAAACCAAGGATAATCATCCTTCATTACAGAAATGTCAAACATGAGCTGAGTGATTTGAGTTGGCTGATCTGTGCTAACTGCTCTTTGTTTCTTTTCCAGTTACCCTTCAACAAAAACTTTTGTAAATACATGTGAAAGACTGCTCAGGAATTTTCTATTCTCAGTGAGGGGCACAATTACAACTGTCATATTTTACAACTGTTCTGGCTGCTTATATATTTCCTTTCCTGGTTGGGGGTATAATGGACTCTCTGGATTTCTCATTTAATTAAAAACAAATGTAACTGAAAGTCTTTACTTGTTAGCAAATATTTTTAGAAACCCAAAAGTAATAGAATCAGATTCAGCTATGCTTGTATTTAATGCATTTGAAACAGTTCATTTTGATGCATCCTTAATAGTTTTTTAAAAAGAATATATACTTGTACATGTGCAAAATCTCTAATTTGAGTTTTTAAGCATATGATAAATCATCACAAAATCTCCATATGTCCAGTGTCTGAAGGACTTCTTACACAGGGTAGGTAAAATGAATATGTTAAATAAAGCAGACCTAATGAAACTCTATAAACAAATAATAATTTAAGCTAATTTTAACACAATTCTACTATAACCAAAAGAAAATATGATACGTGGGTAACCATTTAGTTACACGCTAATGGTTGCATGTTAACCATTTAGTGCCTGGGTTCAGTATCTGAAGTATGCTAGGAATCTTCACATATTCCCAAAGAAATGCATTCTCTTTGTACAGTTCACACAGAGCCATTTGTACGATGTGACTTTCACTGTGTTGTATTGACGGCACAGTGCTTGTAATGCCTGTCCCTGGACACAGGCACACCAGAATTTCATTTGCCAAAATCTTCTCTGATACACTTTTTCCTTTACAGGTTGAAAGCTCCATGTTTTCGTCTTTGGCGTATACTATAGTAACCATTTTTATTCTAACTTTTGCTTGATTTTTGCTTTTTCTTTTGTAAAACAAATTAATATTTCTAGAAGGCAGGCTATTGGTTTTCTGGTCCACATATTGTCACTCACTCAGCTGAGTGGTTATGGTTGGTAATCTTCCTTTTTCTGAAAACTTACAACATCTTAGAATTATAAAAATAAAAAATGTATACAGTTATATGACTCTATTTCATTTTGTTTAGAAAAATATTAATTATTTTATTAATTTATATCTCAAAGTTTTCCCCCTTCCTGGTCATTCCTCCCAGAGCTCTCCACCATCTTCCCTCCCCTTCACCCCAACCCCACCTCCAGGCATCCCTCTTCCCTGGGGTATCAATTCTCTACAGAATTGGGTGCATCCTCTTCCACTGAGACCAGACAAGGAAGTCCTGTGTTTCATATGTGCCCGGATTCTTCAACCAACCTGTGTATGCCTTTTTATTGGTGGCTTATTTTCTGGGAGCTTCTAGGGGTACAGTTTAGTTGACACAGTCCTCTGAGAAACTCTACCAGCAGCTGACTGAGACAGATGCAGATACTCACAGCCAAGCATTGGACTGGGTCAGGGATGCCTATGTAAGAGTTAGGGGAGGAATTGAAGAAACTGAAGGGGATAGTAACCACATAGGTTCTTTAGGTTTCATTACTTTATGCATTATATATATATATATATATATATATATATATATATATATATAATCTTTGTCATATCTATCTTCATGACTTAAATAATTTGCTAAGTCCACATAGTTTTGTCCATATAGTTTTGTCCATATGCAAATGTGTGTGGCATCATTACATGGGTCAAGCTTAACCTAACGATAGTTATTCTATACCTTAAAGAAAAGTGATTCTCCTTTCTTCATCAGCCATTGACACAAAGATCTCTGTAGCTAGGGGTAAGGTATTGGAACCCCTTCTCCATCTGTCCTTGATCTTACGGATGTCCCATTGGATTAGATACAGCTGCCATGAGCTCATACCACATCCAGAAGCTGGCTATTCACAGCTGGCCTCCACATTCTCCTGCTCTCATTATTTCCCTCCCCTTTTCTGTGATGTTCTTTCTTTCTTAGGGAGGGAGATGGTGTAGGAACCCCATCTAATAGCTAAGAACTCACAATTGCTTGTCCTCAGGACTTCACAAGTTACAAGTCTCTCTCACCAAAGCTGAAAACAGCACAGGTCTATGTGTGTAAATATAAATATTTCAGAGGGATTTTCACAACATAACCTCATCAATAATAGGTTCTTCTCTAGGCCACACAACTTCCATACCCATGGGTTTTGATCATGTTTACAATAACAGGTATTAATACATTCCTTCCGATAGAGTAGACCTCAAATGTTATCAAGAGAACAGTTGGTTACATTGATAAATGGCCTTGCCACTATTGTACATAAGTGGTCATACTTTCCTGGTAAATGAGAATTGTAGTGAGTAGGGTCCAGTGCTAGTTAACACCACTGATGTCTTTTCTCCTCCAGCATCTAACATTATACCTTCCAGTCCTATGACATATCTCCATTAGGGAGAGAATTTTCTTGTAAGTTTAAGAATGATTTCTCTGTGTTCTACTACCAAAATGTGTGCTAACAGAGTCTTACTTTGTGGTTCTGGTAACACATACAAGTAACAGCCAATACTAGTTTTGCTGAGAAACCTCTGGATATCCATAATCAATCACTCTTAGGAAAGTAGCCTATGCCTGGAAGGAAGGCTACCCTTACTTCCTTACTTAATAACCCATGTCTTCTTGGAACAGCACTGTCTTTCTATGCAGAAAGTTTCTGCTCAAAAACTTCTTTGCCCATTTAAATTATTCATCCATTAGCACTTGAAGTAGGTGTATTTTTCAGATCACTTCATACATTGTTAGAATTTCTTATCATACCACTATTCATTTCTTCTATCACTGGGCCCATCCCAACTTAACCCTTTAGCTTTCAACCCATACCTTCAATTGTTTTCTCATTTATCATGTGTTTCACTATCCTTTGTATTACATGCCCTTAGCTTACAAGATCATAGGTTTCTACATAGATTCTTCATGCACACTTCATTTTTGTTAACTCTTGCCTAACACTCCATTGTCTGCTTGAGACTTTCTGAACCCAGTATTCTTCCCCTCCAGTCTCAACTCACCTATAATCAACCATCTCTCCTAAAGAATGATTCCCTCTACTCACTGACCCATTACTAGTGTCTTGAATTTCACAGTTACTGCAGACAAAATGTATACAACAACATATTTTGGTAAAGCCTTATTATTCTCATTTTGTTGAGAGAAAGTAAAAGTGGAAGGGGTGGGCAGAGCCAACCTGAACTGAGAATGCATGAAAAAGCCAAAGGAAACTTGATACCATGTATATTAATTAAAAATGAAAGAAATTAGAACTTGAATGGATGTCCTTGCACGGGTGGTACTGAAGCTGGACAGAAAGGGTGTGACTAAATGTAAATCCCAGTGTCATGGTGTCCTACCTCCATATGACTTGTTAGTCAGGTTCTACAATACTGCATCTGGGGAGACATAAACAAATTTATATTAAACTCAGACAGGGCACTAGCGATAGATCAAAACACAGATGACATGTAAGTCCAATTTAGTGCTCCCATAAGTTTGACTTAGATTGCCTACAGGACGTTGGGTCTGGGTTTACTTACAGAAGCTGAAATTACACAAAGATTACTACATCACCAAAGCCTACTGGAGTATGGATTACATTTCACAAACATAAGAAACCAAGAGTGAACTGAACAATTCACAGGTAGCCTTAAGGTTGGAGAGTACCTTTTCCAGGTTGTGTAGTTGAACAGTGTCCCTTTAAGGCATCTCAGATGATCTGACACTTTTGGACAGCACAGTTGATCAGAGAGTATCTATCAGCAGTTCATTCTACTTATATATGTTTGGGAGGGATGGGTCTAATGAATTTGGTTGGCTTCAGGAACTTCTTAAACTGTCGAGATGATTTCTTCCTGAGTTTAAGGAGCTTACTTGCAGTGTGAAATATCACACACACACACACACACACACACACACACACACACACACACACACAGTATAGAATAACTTTTTGTTTGTTTGTTTTTCAAAACAGGGGTTTTTTTTGTGTGTGTAACAAAACCCTGGCTTTCCTTGATTAGTTTTGTTAACCAGGTTGGCCTCGAGATCACAGAGAGTTTCTGGAATTAAAGCTGTATGCTAGTGCATCCAGCAATATCTTGTTTTTAAATAAATATTCCTCTAAAGTGAAATGTTTTATCTCAGAATAAATTGGTACACAATTGAGAAAGATCACTCAGCCTTCCTAAACAGTATAGAATGATCTCATTCTTCTTGGTTGTCCATCAGAACCAGATAGTAAGAAATGGTTGCTGTAAATGCCACAGTTCTTTAGTTGTAAGAGAAAGAAGGAGGGAGGGAAAGAGGGAGAAAGGGAGGGAGGGAGAGAGGGTGGGTAATGAGAACCTGGAGAACATGGGGTAACCAAGTTCATTTCTATTGGGTTTGAGGCCTATGATGTTGGACTGTTAACTTTGTCAAAAGCCTATGGTTATGAAGTCATAGGCACTATTGGGGAAGCTACTGGTGTTATTTCTGAAAATGGACATGTTAGAATGCTCAAACCACCTTCTAAAGGCTCACATTTATACATATAGATTAGTGCTGCTATTAGATCTGGTTAGCAAAGCTTCTTGAGGCAGTGGGTAGTGATATTGCTGCAACTCATTAATGGTCAAAGTGCTAAGAATAAGTGATTGCTGAATGCTCAGATGTAAATTAAACATCTCTATCACCCTCTATAAGGCCCTTGCAACAGTGTGCAAGAACATGCCCAAAGAATGTAAGGGATCAATGAGAAGGTATATTTGTAAGATCATTAATTCTCTGGCTCTCAGAAGTCAACAGTGTCCTGTTATTTTTTATATTTGGAAGTAGGGTCTCATGGGCTTTCCTTTGTGCACATCAGCATGTCTCTTAGTGTGGTCATTGTTTGATTCTTCTTTAGGCAGCCATGCTGCTTTGATATGGGTGTAGCTTTCCTGCCATTTCCAGGAGACATTATGTCACAGTAGACTTCCCAGTCCTCCTGTTATTACAGTCTTACTGTGCTCCTCCTCCTTGATGTTCCATGAGCCTTAGATGCCAGGAGTCATGCTATAGATTTATCCGCTGAAATTGCCTGTCCCATGACAAGTTATCCTCTGTATTTTATAACGGGTGGTTTTCTGTGAATATTCAGTTGAATTTCCATTAGTCTTCATTTGCTGCAAAGAGAAGATTCTTGGATGAGCTTTGAGGACTACATTTATTTGTAAGGATAAGGACATCTAGATTTAAGTGTGGAATTATTCTAGTCTAGTAAAGTAACAGTAATAGGTTCTCTTCTTAGAGTTACAATCCTACTACTCCTGTGTAGTTGGCTCATGTACTGTATCTGACAGTACTTTTCTCCTGTTCAGTGGCCCTTAAGTTCAATCAAAGAGCTGCTAATAACTCTTAATTGATTATATAATACCAAGGGATGAGCCCCTAAAGTAATATACATATAACATTAAACAGTCCCCACAGCTTGTATTTATATATTTATACAATATATATTATATTTCACAAAATAATATATATTATATTTCAAAAAATATTACTATAAATATTATATATCAAAAAAGAGGCTATATATTTGAAAGAGAATAAGGGAGAATCAGAGAAGGGGCTGGAGAGAGAGAAGGGAAAGATGGAAAATGACATAATTATATTTTAATTAAAGTAAAAATTATTAAGAAAAACAAATAAAAGAGGGCAAGGGGACCACAGTTTTAGGACAGTCTTCCAGGCAGAATGCACTGCAGTACATTTTAGAATGGCACCGTACTCATGAACTCAGAGTGGCTGGAGTTACACAAGAGTGTGCTACTAACATCCTGGCATGAATGAGGGAAGGGATTCTGTGACCCATACTTTCCTGTAGAGATGCCTGTAGTTAGTTTATCATTGATGGGGAGGGAAATGCAGTGTTTTCAGTGGAACATCCTTTGTACATGACTTATATTCCTGTAAATAACACTCCATCCATGCTAATCAGAATGACAAGAGATAAATAAGTAAAAATAGTCATGAATGTAAATGGCATGTGGTTTGGGAAGTGGAAGGGCATCAATGTGAGAGAAAAAAGAACAATAAAGGGTATTTGAATGGATATGATTAAAGCACAATTTTTGTGTATGAGTATATACTAAAAAAGAAAGAAAGAAAGAAAGAAAGAAAGAAAGAAAGAAAGAAAGAAAGAAAAACAGTGTTCCACATCAATGTGTCACGATGTCACAAGAGCAGCTTTGGAACAATAGAGTAAAATACAATTAATCCTAGACTAACTAAGTGGGCTAACCAAGGTTTAAAATGAATATCAAATTAAGCAAAGCATTTCCCACATTACCTGAGGACTCTACTTGGCTGGGAAATACCAATCCTCTTTTGCTTTTAGTGTTACTATTTATTCCACAGTTTCCTGTTCTGTCTATCTTGTCTACTAACAGCCCACATCTCAGGCTCTGTTTAAGAACTGCCCACAGTAGAAAGAAGTTGTTTTTTCCCCATATATATGTCAGTGTTCTTGGAGTGTGTTCCACACAATAAACTGATACAGGATGAAAAGACATCGCTCTCTTGCCCTATTTGAAAGAAGCTGAAGTGTTCCAGTATCCATCACTGTACCCAGATAAAATCTTCCTTGAAGTTTCATCACAGTTCAGGCTCTCCATCTGCCAATCCAGCAGTTCTCCTCTCTTCTCCTGAATAAGATATTTGTATAAAAACTCCAGTGACTCAATATATTTACCCTCTGGGAATTGTATGTATGATGACTGTTGAGTCAAATCTGAAATGTTATCTGGAACATGAATTATTCAGTGGTTAGCAATGAAAATTTGTGGAAGATGGAAGGCTGACTGGCCATGGCAAATGAGAGTGAGAGAAGACTCCAGCTTTCACCAGAGTGCGTGCAGTGGAATTCTAATGGGATTGAGTGATATGCACACTATATCAGGAACAGGGTAGATTTGAAGGATGGCCATCTCTAGGTGTCATCAATACCCTGCAGACAGATAATCAGAACCTACAATTGAAAAGCTCCAATATAAGACAGTACACTAAGGACTAAAGCTGCTGCAGTACAGAGAGACAGTCTTGCCTCTTTTAACAGTGGTCAGGAAAAGATGAAGCTTCAGGCCAGATACTACTCAGAAGAGTGTCAGAGATCAAGAGAGAGGAGCATCTCTTTTCTCTCTTGTGCACGGATCCAGTGCCTTGATCAGGACTCTCCCTTTAAAAGAATGAAACTAGTAAATCTGAAATGAGAGTGTCTAGAATGAGGTCTTCAAAGTCACAAATCTCTATATTTCTGTGAACCACTTAGTCCTGTAGTAATTATCCACTATTCTTCAGAAAAGTCTAGAAGTCTTCTGTTTCTTTAAGACTTTGCAGTCCTCTACCTCTCTCTCTCTCTCTCTCTCTCTCTCTCTCTCTCTCTCCTCTCTCTCTCTATCTATCTATAGCCATATATATATATATATATATATATATATATATATTCACATTATATACAAATATCATCTACCCTCTTCTCCCAGTCTCCCCCTCTCAGCTTCTTCCCCAATTCCTCCTGCCCCTTCCTCTCTTAGAAGGGGAGAAACACAGGGATATTCTGCCCCTCTCCTGGCACAACAGTCACTGAAGTAGTAGGTGCATCCTTTCTCACTGAGGACAGACAAGGCTGCCCAGTTAGGGAAATGGGATCCTCAGGCAGACAACAAATTTAAGGACAGCTTCCTTTCCAAGTGTTGGAGGAGGGGTCACCTGCTAAAAATTAAGTTGCATGTCTGCTACAAATGTGAGAAGGCTCGGTGGGGGTGGGTGTTGGGGATGGTTCAGCTCATGTTTGCACTTTGGTCATTGGTTCCATTCTGAGAGCCCTCAAGAGTCCAGGTTGTTGGCTCTGTAGGTCACCATGTGTTCAAGGATGACTTTGTCCTCATTTCTTTTTTACTATATTCCATAATAGAATTAATCACTTCACCTCTTGGATTTCTAATGAAAGTTATACGATTGGCAAGTGTCAAGAAAATTTCAGGAAAATAAAACAGTCTCTTCACTAATATAAAATATACTTGAGGAATATTGTGTTCTCTCTAAACTAAGAATATTCACTGTTGTATTTAAAGAGATAAAATTGTTGAAATTTGTGAAGCCATCTTAACCTTATTTATTACACACACACACAAATGTGCACACACACACACACACACACACACACACACACACACAGGGGGAGGGAGGGAGAGAGAGAGAGAGAGAGAGAGAGAGAGAGAGAGAGAGAGAGAGAGAAATTGTATATAATCCTTCTCATTCATAAGGAAAGGAGAAAAATTATTAATACATTCCTGGGTACTAGAATAGCTGGCCCATGTAAACCAGAAGTCCCTATGATGATACAGGAGAATATACTGTGTGGGTTTTGTCATGTTTCAGATATTTAAACTTGCATTGTAAAAAAAACCAAAAAAACAAAAAACCAAAAAACCAGTGATATGAATGTCAGAATTACAGACCATAATAGGTAGCAAAAGTCTAAGAAACCATAGAAAATGCTCATGTAGCATGAAATCATCAGAAGCTGTGTTTGTCAGAAGACTCAAATTATATTAGGTTGATCATGCTTTAACTAGGGAGAAAATGGAAATATTACAATGAAGGTTAGGTGTAAGCAAGGAGGGAAAAGACTCAGGAGCTGAGTGAGTAGGCAGCTTAGATAAACATTTTTCACTAGTGCTTCCTGTTAATTCCACATCTAAGGCCACATCGGGTTTCCTATGAATAGCAAGTAGGTGAAGGAAAACATCGAATCAATGTTGTTTGGCACATGAGTAATATGTGCTAAATGGAAAGGGTCCATTTCATGACTAATGTTTCAGGGAAATAAATGTTCTTATTGACCAACTTTCAGTTAGTACGTCGTGCCTTCTTGTTGTGCAGAAATAAATATAGCCTTAAGTAAAACTGTCTTTGACTTACAGGACAAGAAACATGGCTTGCCTGATTAGTAAGGAGTTAGCAGTGAGAAATGCTAGATGGTCATAGACACGGAGATCCATGGAGAGATAGAAATTTCTAGTTAACTAAAATGAACACGGAGTTTCTGATCTTTATATATCATTTACTATCTGAATATAGCATCCAGCATGAGAAATACACACTAACAAAATCAAGGACACAGTGTGAAAGATGATTTTAAACCATGTTTTACTCCCATTCTATTAATGGCATGCACACATTAGACTAGCATGGTGTTCTGGATTGTAACAAGCATGGTGTTCTGGACTGTAAGGCTCTAATGTGTACCTGTTAGCAGCGTGGTTTACACGACTCACCCAGATGATTTCATGTTGTCTAGACTTTAACCTAGAATCAATGCAAGGTTTTTTTTTT
>JANHMN010000014.1:62965065-63008967 GCA_030674055.1 Rhabdomys pumilio
TCAAAGGATGCTAGCTATGGGCAGAAAAATGTGACTCATGTGTTACCAAACTATAAGGTAAGTTGATACAGTGACTACAATGGTGAGTTTACAAACTCAAAGATGTGAATGTATCCACAAGACCTGAAAAATCCAAAGCCAGACAAAAATCTCAGCATGGAGAAGGGAGGTGGGAGGAAAGCTCACTCCTAGCCATGGAGATATTGGCAGTTGATAGCTACTAGGAAAGGGAGTCTATTTTTTCTAAGATTGTAGCCACTGGTAAACTGTCCAAGCTCCAACAAGAGGTCATACATACGAGAATCATTGGCAGCACACATTGGTGGACTTAATACCTAAAATAGGATTCAATGGGTGGGAAGGGAAGAGTGGTTGGATCAAGAATGAACTGGTGTGAATATGACCAAAATTATTGGTAAAATGTGTGTGTGTGTGTGTGTGTGTGTGTGTGTGTGTGTGTGTGTGTGTGTGTGTGTTCTATTTTGTTTTATAAAGATTTATTTGTTTCTAAAGACTAAAAGTAGACCTGGGTTGATGGTAGGTCAAATATAATTAATGCTTTGAAGAAATAAAAATGACAAAGAAGTAAGAAACATATAGAACTAAGGCAAACCCTAAAGCATTTTGCCCTTTCTGATAAAAGTTAATATTTCATGCCTTAGATCCATGGTATATTTTATTAATTATTGTTTGTTATAGGTATATGTGTTTTTCCTTTCTGAATAATTAGTGTGTTTTGTTAATCTTATTCCTGTAATATCATTCACAAATATAGATCTAATGATTCACAAATATTAGATTTATGATCTAATATTGTTATTCCTATTTTCATTACTTTAAATCAGTTCTCTACTTTAAAATAACCAAGGATATGTCTTATTCTGTTACACTATGTTCCTTACCTTGGTAATGAATGCCATTTATAATCTCAATATTGTAGGTTCATTTTCTACTTGCTGAAACATCTAAATGGATGTGTTTGCTAAATGGAACTGTTAGCTATTTTTTGCACATTCGCTCACTTTCCAGAGCTGCAAATTAATCCCATGTCTTAGCTTTTCTTCCTGTCACTAATTGCCAGTTAGTCTTCCCACACTTCCTGCCAGCCACCATTATAAACATTCGACTCCACTGGAAAGTAGATAGGGACACTGGTTGACTGTCACTCTATCACCAAGAGAGACCAGCTAAGCATGTACAGCCTCTTTAACTTCTCATGTGCCTCAGATATAAAAAAGACGGTCACCTGCACTAGAAATGGACAGTTATCAGGTCGTTGGTATAATAGTGTGGCTGTAGTGTTCATGATTCACACATAATTCTACCATCAATTCGACATTGGGTTTTCCAGGTAATCACACAAGGTGATAATACCACAAATAGCTGCTGTGAACAAAGCTGACATTTTGGATTTTAGAATAAAGTGTGAACGGGTGTTTAAAAACTTGGTTCAGACAAACATTGTTACATTATGTACATAAATTTGCATACTCTTTAATTTGAGTTGGAAAAATATTTTGTAATTTCTTAATGAAAGAAAGAATAGATTGTTTCAAAATGTGCATTTTTTCCTACTTAAAAACTATCAGGTTTTTTTTTTTTAATTTAGTAACAAATATGGAGAGCTTCCTCCTAGAATAGAGTTGAATGTGGTAATGATTAGCTTTTGTTGCGCCATGCTATCCTATTCTTTATACACCATGGCTCTGTATTGATTGTCTCGATATTGTCCCCATTGTTACATTGACATTTTCCCAGGAAATCTTCTCTTGGGTAAGGTACTACAGTATATTCAGATCAAAAAGTATGTAGAACTGCATGACTAAATCTTTAATGAGGTAGTCTTCTGTAGATATGAAAATGCAGGTGTTTCATTCACATTGAAATATAATTCCTTCTTTCCTCTCCATGATTCTCTGCATCATCTTGACCTGTCAGCCAAAATAAACTCTTCCTCAATTAAAAAAATATAAACGACGATTTGTGTGTGCTATTTGTGGAAAGTCTCAGGAAAAAATTCTGGTGCTATGCAAGTGTGGAAGAGAATGACACTAATTAAAAAAAAACCAAACTACCAATTAAGGTTAAACCTTTAAAATAAAAACTAAAAAAAAAAAATAAAATAAAATGCTACAAATTATAAACATATCAACAAAACATCTGAGATTTTATTAGTATTTGTCTCACCAGATGTATGGCATTCATTTACATGACTGGCATCATGGCGTAATCACAGAATTTGGGGGCAGAATGAGCATCCTGGACTTTTAACTACTTTGTCATCCTTTACCCACACTACTGAAAGCTGGCCCTTGCCTATTTGGGCGACACATGTATTATAGCTGACACAGGTACTCAGATGATCTGACTTAACTCCAAGCCCCTTCATTGTCTTCTCAGTCCATGCTGTGCCTCACAAATTGTTTAGCATTTTGAACTAGTAAGATGTTTCATGTATGGAAGCAATATGAAAACCTGAGAGTAGCTTATCACTGCCCTACAGTGCATCTTGGAGACAGAGTAGGAGGTGAGCAGACCTTCAAGGTGATTAGGGCCAGTTAAGCTGCTGTCACCAGGCTTCTCCATTCTTTATGACCCTCCTTCTCTTGCTTTAGCCTGATTTCTTTGCCTTCACATATTTTCTTCCCAGTGCCTTCATACCTGTTCTCTTCAAATACCCCAACATGCATCACAGTCCCCAAAAGTTATTTCTACAAAAAAGAGGGAGAATTTGACTGACTTGCTCGAGTCAGATTTACTCTGTGGGCTTGATAAGATATTACAAACTTAACTAATAGGGTCTGCAATGTTCCTAGTTCTCATCTTTTATTGGGAAATTAAGTCTTCTCAAACAGACTGAATGTCTGATGAAAAACATTCACATGTTGCCCGATACAACTTACTACCCATTATTTGGAAATACGTCAGAATTCATCTAATAGATAAAAGCTTCTTCACTGTCTGGTGCATAGAAGGTTAAACAGAGTTAACCACCTTGGCTCCCTTCAGCTTTTATTTTAGTCTATAAATCACAAATATGGAAGGTGAATGTAAGTGTCTTCAGGATACATTCTGTTTCAGTTTCAATTTAGAGAGATATACACAAATAAAAACCCAAGTCAAGAAATCTCACAATTAAAAAGATTAAACATTCATTATAATTCACCATTTATGACATTAGCAAATCAATTCTATTAACACTTCTGTGTACCTACTGAGTGGAATTAAAGGTCACTCAATGGGATATGAAGGCAGAATAATACAGAGCCTGCTGACAAGGAGATTGGGCACTGCTGGGGAAATAATTTATACAGAGAAGAGCTATAGGATTTAAATATGTATGATTATTAAGTTTGTATTGGGTGGGTGCTCTAAGGGAAGGTATTTGGAAAATCACAAATCTCTGTAGGTTCATGTCACTGATGAAAGGATCACAAGTTACCTGGAATTTAATATGGAATTAATATTTGTATATTTGTTCAGAATTCATTATGAAAATTGGTTTCATTTATGTATTTTATGATTCTATGTGATATGTTAGATGGCCTTTTTTCTACTAGGATTTTTATAAATAATCATGACTAAATATGAACTATTGATACCAAGTTTTGAAAATGAGGTATATTAAAATCATTGAAAATCTAAGATATTGGGCATGTATGATACTCTGGGAAAAGCTATAAGATGCTTGCAGATGTTTACAAAAAGCAGATGTTAGGAATACTGTTAGGATTTCATGCTGAACCACCAATCATCAAGCATACTACTATAAAGCATGGGTTTTAGAGCTAATGAAATTGGACCATGAAATGTACTATCAAGTATATCAAGTTAATGTATAATTAACTTGCATAAAACATTGAGAATGTACTGGAATATTTGAAGTCCTTCCTTGGGTTTATAAATCTTAGGTTAGGACGTGTTTGAGGACTTGTGTAGAGAACGCATCTATTCAGAGTGCAATGCACAATTATGTAGAATGGAGATACTTCCTTTATCTTCTCTATATAGCCGGTAGAGAGCCATGGCAGGAAAATGGTGGACAAACCATGAAGTCCTTCAACTAGGAAAGTGCTCCACACAAAAGTTACAACTTTCTTTAGTGGGTTCTTAGTTTCCTTGTTTGATCCCTAAAATAGAAAACATAGTAACATCTCATGTTGAACATATCATAGAATTACAACTGGATTTTGTTCTGCTTGCTGTGAAATATGCATATAAACAAACCACACACACACACACAGACACAGAGAGAGAGAGAGAGAGAGAGAGAGAGACCATTCAGAAATATATGCACAGATTACAGAAACTTGCTCATCTCTCCACGCATACCCATTTGCACACATGTTCTATTATCATTCTGAATTGAGTCTGATTCATTTTTAATTTTTATTAATATTCTATTTATTTACATTTCAAATGTTATTCCCTTTTCTTGTTTCCCCTCCACAAAACTCCACCTTACTTCCCCTCACCTGCTTCTATGAGGGTGTTCTATCACCTACCCACCCACTCCCATCTCATCGCCTGGCATTTCCTTATTCTGGGGCATTGAGCCTTCACAGGACCAAGGGCCTCTCCTCCCATTGATGCCAGATAAGGCTATCCACTGCTACATATGCAGCTGGAGCCATGGGTCACTCCATGTGTACTCTTTGGTTGGTGGTTTAGTCCCTGGGAGCTCTGGGGGAGGGGGGTGGGGAGTCCGGTTGGTTGATGTTGTTCTTCCTATGGGGTTGCAAACCCCTTCAGCTTTTTCAGTCCTTCCCTTAACTCCTTCATTGGGGACCCTGTGCTCAGTCCAATGGTTGGCTGCGAGCATCTGCCTCTGTATTTGTCAGGCTCTAGCAGAGCTTCTCAGGAGACAGCTATATCAGGCTCCTGTCAGCAAGCACTTCTTGGCATCCACAATAGTGTCTGGGTTTATTATCTGTATATGGGACGGATACCCAGGTGGGGCAGTCTCTGAATGGCCTTTCCTTCAGTCTCTGCTCCACATTTTGTCTCTGTATTTGCTCCAGTGAGTGTTCCTCTTTCTCCACATCCTCATCAGCATCTGCTGTCACATGAGGTTTTGATCTTAGCCATTCTGACTGGTGTGAGTTGAAATATCAAGGTTATTTTGTCACATTAATTTATTAAGAAAACAGAAAAACCCAAAATTGTATAGTTTTCCCCAACCACAAACATAAGCCATTATATTATTATTTGGAAAATGAATAGAGATGATTATAGTCTATTAAGTATATTAAACCTAATTCAGAAGCATAAGTCATACCAATTTTATTTCATTATAAAATTTAATACTTAAGAAGCATATGCAAGTATATAAGTTATAAAGAAGAAGATGGGGCAGAAGGATGAGGAAGAGTGGTTAATGAATGGAATGAAAATCATAATTTATTACATTGCTTTTAATTTTATATGAGTGTGTTGGAATAAGCATGAAAGCACAAGTGTCTGTGGATTCCAGAAGGGGCCAATGTATCTGCTGGAGCACTGTTCAACATAGGTGCTGGGAACTGAACTTGAGTCCTTTGGGTAAACAGCAGGTGCTTCTTCACTGCTAAGAATTAAAAAGTTAGAATTTTTTTATTGTAACATTTCACACTTTATGCATGTTTTAAAATTTATTACAGTAATAGAAACTTATTTGCTTTCTTTTAATCCACAGTTAGAATTATAAATACCATCTCTCCTCTGATTAAACTTATCTGTAAACTTTTCTACAACACATTATCTGGCCTCTGTGCTTACATATTCTTAAGAACATCACTTAAAATGCTTCAGAAATTCCTCTATAATTAAAGGTGTTACTGTTTATGACACCAATCTAGGTATCTTGAAGGAGCAAAGATACACTGAATACATGAGAGCTCCTTGTGTCACACGTGGCCCCAGTGGGATATAATCTTTTTGTTTCTATTCATTTGTTTTATTCACTACTTGGCAGCATCAACCCAACCAGTTCTCTACACTTCATTAAAATATAAGTTCATATTTGCAACTAATTCAAGCAGCTTTAGTACAAAGGAGATACAATTCAACTATGAAGAATTATAAAGATATCTACACAATAAGTTTTGAATACCAATAAAATTCCTTAATAGATTTTGGGGTTGTTGGAAGCAAGCTATTTTGAAAAATAATTAGAAATGTTTGGTTATTGTTACTATATCATATTCATGAAGTGCTAAAATATCTATAAAGTATTTATAGTCTACATATAATATGACCCGGAAGTTTAAGCTATATAATATGTTGTAATCAAAATCAGGCTTGTATTTTATGATTCAAATAATGAACAAACAGGATTGCATAATTAGGCATGAAAACCCCTTACCTGGGGAAATCATGGGCCCTTTTGGAGAATTTATTACTCTCCAAACATTAGCGCTGTCAAATTACCTTCTAAATAATGGTGTTTATGCCCATAGAGCTGACTGATTAAGACTTAGTTGGTAAGGAGAAGGAAGACGTGTAATTAGAAGGGAAATATGTGTACAACTGTTTTACGTTGCTTTTCTGCTACTGTGATAAAGATAGTAACAAAAGTCACGTAGAGAAGGAAAGGATTCACTTGGCTTACACATCCTGGGTCACAGTTCACAGTGGTAAGCCAAAAATGGCAACTCAAGACAGGCACCTTGGAGGTAGGAACTGGCACACAGACTGTGGACATATGCTGTTACTTGGCTTGCCCAGGCTTCTTACTTGTGCCTCCTAGGAACACCCACCCATGGTTTTCAACTCCCCTATGGGCTGAGCCATCCCAAATCCATTACCAATCAGAAATTCCCCAGGAACTGTGTACAGATCTATATGATGAAGGCAGTTCCCCAATTGCTATCCCTTCCTCCCAGGTATATCTGTTTCTGTCAAGGTGACAAAACCTAATCAGTGCACATAGGAGGAGTTCTACGCAGGAAATGCGGAGAACTTGAGCATATATTTGTTGTATATATGTGTAAGATTCTTAAGGAAAAAGAAATTTTGTTTTGAAATTTATAAAGAACAGTCAAGTTACCTTAAGAGAACATATGACCATACCATTTTCCATGATAGAATACTGAGAAATTCTGTCTAAACATTGAATTTTAAATGTTCCTGCACAGAATTCACCTTTGAACATAGTTTTTATTTGTAATAAAAGGAGAAGCAGTAGTGCTATAGGAAAGACAGGGCTATGAGATTTAATTAAAATATCGCTTTAAAGAACAATATTGTAATAATTAGCTTTTGGCTGCTTGGCTTCTTTAATTAGGGTTTCATTTTATTCTCCCTTATTTCAGAGATTAATAATTGAGGAACTCTTGAGTGTG
The DNA here is from genome assembly GCA_030674055.1 of Rhabdomys pumilio. NCBI lineage: Eukaryota > Metazoa > Chordata > Mammalia > Rodentia > Muridae > Rhabdomys > Rhabdomys pumilio. Next base: position 62,972,388 of record JANHMN010000014.1, read on the forward strand.
TAACCTTATAACATCCAGTTTGGCTAGATGGCTACTACTCATTGTGTGTGTGGTATGCAGAATGTCTGTTCTGAGAAGAAAGACTTGTGTGACTGTCACAGTCCTCACAGTTGCTTTCTTCATAGAACACAATGTTTATTTAAACATCAACGTTTGTATTTTCTAGAGCAATTTTCTAGAAATTATTATAAAGTAGAAATGTCACTTTAAGAACAACTGTCATTGGTTATACGTGAAATGTCAAGTTAATTTGGAAATTTTGAAATTGTATTTACATAGAAGGTTCATAGATTCATGGATCCTAACAACTTTTCTGAAAATAATATTAATAATATTAACATGTTTGATGTGTTCATACTCAAAATTGAAATGTATCAATATTTCCATGATTGCATCATTGAGAAAACAAATTTTTAAAATGATTTGTGAATGATATTATAAAATCTTCCATGTGTAAATTCTGAGTTTAAGAGAGGAGATTTTGTTGTAACAGAATACAAATGTACATTACTTAGTTCTGCTGTTTTTCTACTGAGTCAAAAAAAAAAAAAAACCACTCAAAATTTAATATGGTAGCATTTTTCTCATCCTTTTATTAGAGACACAGAATGATAAGACATGATATATTTTACAAAGGCTAAGTTAACATTAGATCTCTTTTAAATTGTAAAAAAATGTATTGATACATATTGATGATTTTCAAATGCAATAATTTTTATTTATTATGTTGGGATATATAATAAAAGAGTGCATAAACTTTTTGAATTAATGGACTTGTTCAGAAGAACAAGAACTTTGGAAATAAACAACCTCTGTCATTTTTTCTTAATAAAATATCTTTTATAAAGTGTCTTTAAAATACAGAAACAAATCATTCTATGTGTCACAGTACTTCCTGGTAGCTGTCTAGGGACAACATTCGCCAAATGCAAAACCCATGACTGTAGCATTGCACAAATGAGGTCCTGAGAGAGCTGACACACTTGTAACCCTGCATTAAATCATGTTGTTACCTGAGTCAGTGGTGAATCAAACTGAATAAACTCAGAATGCGCTGTTTAGATTCATAGAAAGACATTTATCAAACAGCACTTCAGTGATATTTTGAAAAATATGAAGTTCTGTTGCCTAAATTACAAAATCTCAAGATGCGTGTATATATAGTGTCCTAGTCTATTTTGTGCCTATAACATATAACTGCCTTATTAAAATTTTGTGTTCTTTTCTAAAATTAAAAATAACAACTCTCAGAATGGATGTATCTGCCTAGCAGGATGAGATGAGTCTGGTGACTCTTTGTTGGTAGAAATGTACGAAAAGTAGATTCGATTTAGTAGAGGTAAAACTGTTGATAGTATAGTAGTAAGGGTATTGTATGAGAAAACGTTTCATGAGGAGTCACAGTAACAACTATTCATTCCAGAGAGGGAGACCACAAAGGACTAAAATATGGATATCCCCAAAGTCCAACTTGCTGAAGCAGTGCATTTTATTGGGTTTACTTATAAGAACAGAAATGATTCAATGACAGCTTCATCACCATAGCCCATCCTGGCATGGGTGATCATTTACAAAAGCTGCAATCCTCGAGCATTCTACACAGCCTGTAGGCAGTTCAAGAGGTTGGAGAATAGCCTCTTCAAGTGACTTTAAGTAATCAAAGCCTCTTTCAAGCAGTTCCACTGGTTTCTGTTTCTTCCAGTCAGCTTGTCTGTTCTCAGAGTTTTCTTTAGACCTACACTTGTTTATTACTTGGGAAGAAGCCTAGTAAATTTGCTCCATTTTATGGATTTCCTGCAGCTATTTTTAGTTGTCTTCCTCTGGCTTAAGAAACTTCCTGGAAGTTTGGAATGTTTCAATATAGAAGGCAACTTATCCAACAGATGAGAGATAGGGATGTGGTGATCCTGCTGTGAGTCTTCATGTAAAACAAGGTAGCATAAAGTCGTTACTGAAGAATTTTGTTGGGCATACAGACACTCTAACAATTCTAATTTTCCCAATCAGTGACCAGAGCTCTTTCTCATGTTAGAATCTTCACCTTATTTTTTGAAATTTTCTGTTTTTTCACTTAAATTCTTACCTAAATAGTGTGTGTGTGTGTGTGTGTGTGTGTGTGTGTGTGTGTATGTGTGTGTGTGTGTGTGTGTGTGTGTGTGTGTGTGTGTGTGTGTGTATGTGTGTATGTATGTTGATATATACTTTCCATTCCACTGGATCTGTCTATCAGTTATAAATATCTTTGATTGGCATCTTTAGAGCTATCAGTTAACTGTACTTTTTATCTACAAACAGAACTGATTTAATTCCTGTCTTTTAAAATTAACTTTTTGTTTTGTTTGGTTGCTGGTAGTTTTAAATAGTAGTACAAATACTATATTGATTAGAAATGCAAGACTGAGTATTATTATTTCTTCCTCTAAAGAGTTTTATATATGTTTACTGTATTCATGTTATTTCTACCCTTCTTTCTTAATGACTATGATGAAATGGAGAGTTGAGAACATTGAACACTCATTAACATGTTTTGGCCATTTTGGATTTTCTTTTGAGAACTGTCTGTCTTGTTTCTTGCTTGGCATGTCTGTTATCAGAAACTTTGGGGAGCTTTATATTGGCTGTTATATATTGATGAGTCAATGGTATTTTTTCTGTGGATTCTTATATTGTTATTAAAAATCATTCATTTCCCCTTCCTATTTCTTCATTCAAGCCCAGTCATGGACATTCAAGTTAATTCTTGTTGTGGCTGAGCTGCCCCATATTGGGCGCCAAAAATGTTGAGAACCGCTCTACTCCACGTTTGGGGGCCAAAATATTGGGGACTGCTCTATCAATGTTGGACCATGTTGGACCCGCACTGCCAAAAGCCTTGGGGGCTAAATTGTTAGAGCCCACACTGCCAAAGGCTGCTCTGGTCTTCTGGTCAGGGTTCAGCAAGAGAGAGAGTGAGGATGGACTCAAAGAATGGAGACCATACAGAGTGTGATTTAATCCGGTTTATTCTTTAGTCTCTCTTCCTAGTCCAAGTCCCAAGTCTTGAGTTCCTAGTCCCTAGTTCCTCGTCCCTAGTGCCTCCAAGTTCCAAGTTTCCAGTTCCAAGTTCTAGTCTTGAGTCTCATCCAAGCACAAGTGTCTAGTTCCTAGTTATCTGTCTCAAGTTGTAAGGGCTTTCTTCTGAGTTCTCTGGTCCAAGTGTCTAATCCAAGTTGCCTGTCTTGAGTCTCAAGTGCCTACTGTCTAATAGTTTTTTTCTGTCTGCCTCTTGCCTTTTATATGTCTCACTTCTAAGCCACACTTTTAAGTCATGCCCTTAGGTCTTATCTCCAAACCACACCTTTAAGTCATGCCCTTAAGTCTCAGCTCTAAATCACACCTTTAAGTCTTATACACCCAAGGGAAGATCCTGAGTATCTAAAACAAGATGTTATCAGAGTGTGCTCTAGCTGTTCTAGGCTATTGTAATCAAGTCTCTTGTCATGTTATATGGCTCAAGATGGCTGCAATGATGATAACTGCCTTCTGTCAGCTCCCCACAAACTCTCTTTCAAATTCATGAATTCTCTTTGATTGTTATTTGTCATAACACACACGCACACACAATCTTTGGGTGTAAGAACAAACATTTGTGAATTTTTGTTAGGAATTTTGATGGTTTAATAAACTTGCAGTTATAAATTCTCCTCTAGTAATCATGATTTCACTATAACTAAGTAGTTAGTTCAATTTTCTCTACCAAAAATGATATCTCTCTTCTGTAGTGGGTCTTAATTCTAAGCAGAGAGCTGTTGGTTACAACCAAGGTCTATCTGCCACTATTGCACCTGGAGGACTAATGTGCCATGATATTTGTTGATGTGGTTTATAGGTATCAAAGCTGGGTAGGACTGTTGATTGTTTCCCTTCTTTGACAGCTTATTTGGTACCTTCTGCTACTATAAAAGATAGTCTTCATGGAGGAAATATTCAGATCATTTCTAACTCAGAGGCCTCTGGACCCTGTTTCTGAACTATTTGATATCTTTATCAATAGTGACTCATCTTCTACCTCTGGCAGGTAACTATGGGCAACAGCAATCACCTGTATGTTTTATGAGTCTCATGTTATTTTAAAATTTTATATTTTTTTTCTACTTGATTCATTGTCAGTCCAAGAGCAACTGTTGCTTTACGGAAGTTTTAAGAACTTTCTGAAACTATTTTCATTACTCATTTCTAGGATCTTTGGGGAGAGTCTAATATATGATCTCTCTTGCAAATTCTATGATCTTGACAAAAAAATGTGATTCCTACATGTCTTAGAATCATTGCTTTGTGTATGTATATTAGATTCTTTTGTTTTAAAGCGTTAAGTGTTATGTTCCCTTAATACTTCAAAGAATAATGTTTCAATAAGGATGATGCGTTCATTGTGGAAGCAGCGATACTGACATCCTACTGAACTGGTGCATGATGGATGATGTCTTTATGTCCCTTAACATCTATGAATATTTGGTTTATGCCTAGGAACTCAGAGAGGGTGCAGCTGTAAGTATAATCACTAAATCCTCTTGATAGATTGATGACTACATAATGTCTTTGTTTTACTCTTAGGATCGATTTTTTAAACCTAATTCCTGTTTTGTGTGATACACTTGTAGCTATCCGTGTTCTCTGTCTTCTACTTAACTGAAGAATCTTTATCTTTGCTTTATACTTCTTAAAGATGCAGAAGTTCTTTTCCTAAAGATGAACACATGTATTTCATTATTATTCTTTTACATTTCTTTAGCCTCTCTCTCTCTCTCTCTCTCTCTCTCTCTCTCTCTCTCTCTCTCTGAAGAATTTCTAGTCATGAATTTGTTGGATGATAGGATTTGGCATTGCTATTTTTTTAATGATATGTTTGTTAATGATGGTTTTCATACATGACAACAGTACCTAAATATTAACTTTAATGCTGTAGCCATTTCACTATATTTAACTATACACTGATTTGTAAAACTCACCTAATGCTGCTTGCCTTGGGGTACTCCCTACTTTTGCATATGCTATTTTCTATCTGCTTTTAGTATTGCTTGTTTATTAATTTTGTTTCTTCTTTTCCTATTGAACCAAAGAGAATGGTAAGAGCACACTATTTACTGTACCTAAGATGGATACAAGCTCATTATCTGTTGATAGATGCAATGACAAAAAGTTGTATAAATAATAAACTGCTGTTTGGAATATTTAAAAAAAAACTTTACACTATGATTTGTTTAAGTAAGAGTAAACCTATAGGATGCTATACATAGTAAAATACATGAGACATAGAAAAAAAATATAATCTTGGCTACATGTGGATTTTTAAAATATTTTTAAAAATTGAATTAATAGAAAAATCAGAGTTGTCAGGTACTTAAAGTAATGGAAATTAGAATTATCAATAACCCTCTTTCAACAGGAAGCAGTGCAATTATAAAATGTAGATAATTAACATATGGCATGAGTTTGGTTAAGAGCAACATTTGAAATTTGCTAGGAGATTAGAATTATAGATATGTCAATTAGTCTGTGGAAATCACTGCACAATGTATACAAGTAACAGAGTTCAGAGTGCTAACTAATCACTGGAATATGAAACTTGTACACATAGCTCACAAGATGCTATTAATCGCCTATGTGTTTCTTTTCTTGAGGAGATATTTAAACCTACTTTTTCATCATACATAGGATACCAATTATAGACCCAAGAAGATACTCTATCTCTGCCTAGTTTAATCAGTGTATGAGTATATAGGTATTACTAACAGGAATATAAACGAGAGGTTACAGAGTACCGCTCAGTGGTTACTAAGAAGTACAGTTGTGCCATTGTGAACTGCATGCCAGATTGGGGGATGCCCTACAAATTCTGTAATCGTTGAGTCTCCATTGAATGTGTAGGCAGCTTGTTTCTCTCTCCAGCAACTCTTCATTGCTCTTATGACCTTGGGGAAGATTGTGAACCTGTATGTTTCATATGCTTTGTGAATTTTCTAAGCTTAGTTTAGCTTTCTGAGTCCTTCTAGCCTCATCCTTCTCTTTAGGCGGAAATACTTCAAATTCTAGAATGTGGCTACAGAACACATATCTGACTATACATACGTTATTTATCATTTATACTTAAGAACACTTTATAAAAAGGCAAAATACTAGAAAAATATTGCTTTAGAAAATAGACTTAAACTACCCAAATTCAATGTTTCAGTATATCTTACTTATAAATTGTCTTTAAGAAATATTTGAATATGTATTTACTTTATCAAGGTTAAATTTTAAAAACTGAAGGTATCTGTGCCCTCCCCCCAGCCTTGAGCAGGCCTGAACAAGCTGTTTACCACAATAGACCAAACAATAGGACCTAGGAGGCATTGCCAGCCTTGACACCAGGAGTCTGCTACAGGAGTTGAGGAGAATGGACTGCCTGCTGAGCTTGCCTTGACACCTCCAGGCTGCTATCCCCTTACCCATGCTTGCTGAAGAGACTGGAGTTTTGGGGGTGGGGCTTCCCCTTTATATGTGAAAGCAAAATATTAAACTTCGGGCCTTGATCAGAATACATTGTTTTGGACCCATATTTTCTCTTGCCCTCCATTTCCCTTTCATCCCCAGCCTTCTTTTCAGGTGAACTTAGTTACTGGTAGCCACAGGCGGCTACAGGTATCCTTCCCTGAGATCTCTCTCTCTCTCTCTCTCTCTCTCTCTCTCTCTCTCTCACTCTCACATGCAGAAGGTACAGGTAACAATTTCATATAATTTGATAAAATATTATTAAATGTTAAGTTTGAAAGAAATTGAAAATACAAATCTAAATCATAGAATATTTATTAATATGTCTTAGAATTGTTATTTATTATTTATTAATTAGAACTAAGAATTATTTATTTACTCTCATACATTTTAGAAATAAATCATTAAGGAATTAAAATGTACCAATACAGAAAATATCTACACAAGCTAAGAAATATATGGAGACAATATAGATTAGTGTCATTATTCTTGTGCATAAATCTACTGAATAAGACAGCATTATAGCATGCATTGTGTGTGTGTGTGTGTGTGTGTGTGTGTGTGTGTGTGTGTGGGATTTGGGTGCATGAGTGGATAGGGGAGTACCCTCTCAGAGAGTGAGGAGGGGGAAAGGAGTGAAGAAATCTGGGAGGAGGTACTTGGAAGGGGACAACATTTAGAATGTAAATAATTTAATAAAAAACATATAAAAAAGATAGCATTTTATCATGCTCTGTTTTAATGATGTGCTCTCATTTTCTCTTTTAATATAAAGTTATAAATATTTATTTTGCATTCAGTACTTCACTTAAATGCAGATGAATTTCAACAATTGATTCCTAGTATTAGAATTACTGTAGTCAGGTATACTGTGCCAAATTTCTAGGGGTTAATTGCAAATCTCTTCTCTACCTCCTCACCACCGCTAGGTAACTTTTTCTCTTAAATTTAGATTACTTATCAGGAAAAGCAATCATCCTCAATCTATTACAGGTGGATAGTTGTTCACAAAGGAGCTCACCTCCTCTCCTTTCATGATCATGGTACCCATAGAATGAAATTAGTTGGTAGGTATTAGGAGAATGTATAGAATGCTTCTAAGGTTGGTAAACATTAATATAAGGAGGAGGTTTTTAAGATGGAGTGGTGCAGAATAGGCAGGAACAAAAATTTGCCAATTCATGAGTACACAACCAACACAACATTTAATGGTGAAGGTCACTCAGGAACATTATGACATTAGATCAGAGGTGAGGTACTACAGATAACAGAGGAGATACTACAGATAACAGAGGAGAGAGATCATCTACCCACTCACATCAGAGTTATTTACTGTTTTCATGTTGTGTTTACTTTAACAGGGCCTAAACAGGAAAGGGAAAATTTTCAATTCATGTTTATTATAAACATATCCTTTATATAGTAATTAAAGTCAAATCAACATTTAGACACCTCTATTTGAGACAGGAAAAGCCACAGAAGTTTTGAGAATAATTAAAAACAAGAAAAGTCAGTGCATACATAAATGTATCCTACAAGAAGTCTAAGCCAAAGAGAGATTAATTAGGGAATTAATTGAGGATAATGACATTCCACATATACTGAGCCAATGAAATAGCTTCTAGGTACATGTTTCCTGCACATGTTGACTAGTAAAATGACCCCTGGAGTCTGGACTAAAAATACAATGCATTATAGGGCATGAGAATATGAACAATGCTGGGTTTTCTCTTGAAAAGGTTGAAAAAAGAGTTAGAAGAAAATGTTAGCAGGCTTCCAGGACGTAGCCAATATCAGCCAATCATTTTCTTGAACATCATTCCAGCTGCTGAGTTAAGCTCAGCCTTCAATATAAAGATCTGTTTTAAAGAACAGATTCGGCTCCATAGAAGCTACTCACCCCAGAATTTATGCATGTATACATTCAACAATCACTTATCGATCAGTTGTGCTAAATTCTGAGAGTGCTGGGGAAGCAGAAGTTCCATGGTTGTAGTTAAAGCACTGGAGATTTGGAATTTCAGGGGAGATTGCTAACTCGGACAAATTTTATCTTACTTTTATTATAACATAATGGACCATCAAGTTAAAAACATTATTTGGCACAAAAATTATTCATAAATGTCTTCAAATATGTGCTAGTTTGACCTTAATTAATGTCTTTATCAGTATAGAATTTTGTAAAGACAGCACTTGCATCAAAACAAGTCATAAATTATATGTATGCATTTATGTTGTCAAAGATATTGGAACTATTTCAGAAACACATATATTCAGAAACAAAATATTCTTCAATCATCAGAAAGGTGTAAGATTTTAATCTTTACTGTGAATTATTTGTAGCAATTGTACACAAATACTGCTCTTAATTTCATCTGACTCATGGTTGAAGAATGCTCTAAGTTTATTTTTATGGAAGTCTCAGGGCTGTTGCTTCTCCCTTTGTCTGTAAAACATGTTTAAAATGATGATATAAAATTAGATAACATTTTCTTTGTATGCAAGATTACAATGACTCTCTCATCTAAAAATATCAGCATCTAGAAAGGAAAGAAGTCATTTTGCTATAAGCAGATCAATGAAAATTGGAAATATATTCTTTTTTTACATAAGATGGCTTTTGATATATGTTAATGAAAATACCCCTGTCTATCAGGGGATTGAAACCTGAGATTTGTCCTAAACCCCTGAAAGTGAGGCAGAGTTAATAAGGGAGCTAAGGAAGTGTGCTTCTAATTTCATTTTCCTTGTTCACTAGTGACACATTCTTGTATGAAATTTGGCTTTTCTACATTAAGTTTTCTCACTTTTCTCTGATGTTGATCCTGGTATTGCCCATGTCTGAAGTATCTTAGAGGGCATCTTTGAAATTTTAATTAACTCTAGTTCTTTTGTCTATCTTTTAATAATGTAACAACCTTATAATTTTAGAGAGAATTGTTATGGATAACTGACGATTCACAGGAAAGGCAGTTCTACATGTTTTATTCAAATGAAAGTTTGCATCCACAACACAAAAATTAATAAACAAATTTCAGTTTCTTTCCGTCTAGGAAAGCAGTATAAATAAGTCTGTATTGTGGTTAATCACATCTGCATAGTTTGGATATTAAGTTCAATTTCAAAAAAAAACCTCTTCCTTTACTGAACCATGTTGTGATGAATGTGTTAGACTGTGCTACATTTTGATAATAATAGAATAATTGTTACTTTTATTGTGTGGCATCAGTTATTAATTCTAAATTCCTTAGTCAAGGAATAAAACTTATTTAAATTTGTTCTAAAAATGTATCATCAAGTGATTAGAATTATTCAATAAAACTATGACTGAATTAAAAAAATGCTTTTTGCACCATAAGTTTAAAAACAAGATTTCAAATGCACAGGACCTACATAAAATCTGGGCAAGCATTCCAGATATCTGCAATCTCAGGGCTTGGGAAACAGAGACAGGATCCTAAGACTACCTGACCAGCTTGAGTAGCCAAATCGCCAAGTTCCATGGTTATTGAGAGTCCCTGATTCAATAAATAAAGCAGATTGTAGCCAAGCAAGACACTGGATGCCAGCATCTGGCCTTCACAGGCAAGTAAACATATTTGCCTAGTTCCCTCCTGCCACATACAAAGACTCCATGCAATAACACAAGGCAAAAATTATTAAATAGTGAAACTGATGTGTATTAAAAAGATATCTTATTTAATAGTAAAGTCTTTACTTAAATGTATTTGCAATTTTACAAACAGAACTCTAAAATTTCTAGTTCTTAGAGAAAGAACATGGAATAGGTGATTACTCTTACTCACATGGAATATTGCTTTCTTGAATTAGAAAATGGATCAGTAGTGTCCACTATTGATGGAAATCAATCATTCCTGAAATGTGAAAATATTAATACCACTGTGAATGGTTTTCTCCTTGGGTCTTTCAATCTTAAACTGTTCTGTTATTTGGGGAAAAAATTAGGGAATGGATTGAAAAATTGTTGGACATTATGAAAGGAAAGTGATGTCTACTCTCTGGATATCACATCCATGCCATATCACCAATCTCACATTAGTACTTCCTCTTTAGGACAGAAGTTTGAAAGTCTGGAATTGTCCTTTGATCCGCAATGGCCAGACAATCTGTTAAAAAAATAAAAATAGTTTATAGCAAACACAAACTCATGTATTAACTCATCTGTAAGAACTTCAAATCAGTGTCATGCCCAGGTTGGCTAAGTTAGTCGTGGAGGATATTTCCAACATCCTCCTGGAATAGAAATCATTTCATACAATTTTTAGTGTCTTATCTGCCTGCATTTCACATCACATTAAGGACAAATAAACTAAATTCCTCCATATGTTAGTCTCTTCTGCAACACTCCTATTTTCTTTCAGCTTTACACAGGAATGTTTCTCTAAGCCCTGGGGGTGGTGGTGACTGCTGTTATTTTCCTGTGTTTGCTTCAACTTAAGAGTATGCAATATTTTGCTATCATACACTCATTTTGATTTTTGCACAACTTCAGTTTTCTTTTGCTCGATGATAGTCTTAAGCTTAACACATTTCCTATGTTAAGCAACTTTGGGAGTATGTTTGCCTTTACATGCTATAATATGATTCATTTCTAAAAATTTGAGACATTTACTTAACAAAAAAAAAACTTTACAGTAAAAGAAGCAAGAATGATAATGTTTGCATAAACTTTATAGCCTAAAAATAAGATACAAAAGCAAACAAACAAACAAGGTACAAGGGCCCTTGTTTAAAACTTACAAAGAACTGCAAGGCATATTTAGGAAACGATTCAGCCAAGCAGATTCTTCTGAGAGCAGGCCCCGATGAGCACACAAGACACCTCCTATAAACTATATTCCACCTAACTATCTTCTGGGTTGAAGGCAAAGAATGAAGATGATATTGAAGGATATTTGGGTTTTGTGGCATTTTAAAAGAATTATAAAATTATCATTCACATATGCAGTGCTTTATGTTCATATTTACATATATGCCTCTATCTTATCTTTCTCTACTCGTCCTAACTTTTTTTCCTCTCCAGATGATACTTTGATATTTACAGTCTCTCCCCCTTCTCTTTCTCTCTCTCTCTCCATCTTTCCATGCGGGTCTTGTCCATATAGCCACAGCCACTGTGCATTCATGGTTTCATTGGCCATATTTTTTTCTGAACAGAGCTATTCACAATCATCCTTCCCTTCTTCTAGCTTTTCTAATTTTGCCTCTTCTTCTAAAATGTTCCCTAGGATTGAGAAGGTATTCCATACCTGGCCTACTTAAGTCCCGGGATTCAACAGATCCTTATTTTCAGTACTTTGACCAGTTACATTCACTATTTTGATAATTTTCTCTGTAGAAAAAAAAGCTTAAGACTAAGTGTAGCATTACCTCATTGGTATAATCATACATATTTTGAAGGCAGCTTGACTACATGTCTACTTAACAAGATTGCAGTTTTACATTTTCCATTTTGACTATATGTTTCTCAGCAATGGGGTTTCATCAGGTTTGTAGTATTAGGCATTGTGATGGTTATTCTTGGTTGTCAACTTGACTACATCTGGAATTAACTAAAACCCAAAAATGGGGGGACACACTTATGAGGGATTTTTGCTTAATTTATGTGAAAATGATCCATTTCTATTCCAGATCTTTGGGGAAGACACACCTTCAACTCAGAAGTTGAATTTGGAAGACACACCTTTAATCTAGTTCATTGGAGCTGGGAAAACCCACTTTTTATCTGGGTTGTGCCTTCTGCTAAAAGACTATATAAAGACATGGAAGAAGAAAGACTTTCATACTCGGTCTTTCTTCTTCATGAGCTTCATGCGGTCTGTGAGTTGAATCTTGGCTATTTTAGGCTTTTGGGCTAATATCCACTTACCAGTGAGTAAATACCATGTGTGTTCTTTTGTGATTGGGTTACCTCACTCAGGATGATATTTTCTAGTTCTATCCATTTACCTAAGAATTTCTCAAATTCATTGTTTTTAATAGCTGAGTAATACTCCATTGTGTAAATGTACCACATTTTTTGTATCCATTCCTCTGTTGAAGGACATCTGGGTTCCTTCTAGCTTCTGGCTATTATAAATAAGGCTGCTATGAACATAGTGGAGCAAATGTCCTTGTTATATGTTGGAACATCTTCTAGGTATATGCCCAGGAGTGGTATAATTGGATCCTCAGGTAATGCTATGTCCAATTTTCTGAGGAACCACCAGACTGATTTCCAGAGTGGTTGTATGCTGATATGGATGTCAGGAAGAGCATGCTGACAGGAGCCTGATATAGCTGTGTCCTTAAAGGTCTGCCAAAGCCTGACACATACAGAGGTAGATGCTCACAGCTAACCATTGAACTGATCATGGGGTTCCTGATGGAGGAGTTAGAGTGAAGCCTGAAGGAGCTGAATGGGTTTGTGGCCCCATGAGGAGAGCAACAATACCAACCAACCAGAGCTCCCAGGGTCTAAACCATCAGCCTTGGAGCACTTAGGGGGGGACTTATGGCTCCAGCTGTATATGTAGGGGAGGATGGCCCTGTTGGGCATAGGTGGGAGAGGAGATCCTCGGTCTCATGAAGGCTGGACGCCATGTATGGGGGAATTTGAGGGTGGGGAGGTGGAATTTGGGGGGAGGTGGGGGCACATCCTCATAGAAGCAGGAGAAGGGGGGATGGGATGGGGGTTCCTGGGTGGTGGGGGGAATGGGGTAAGGGGATAAAATCTGAAATGTAAATATAATATCCAATAAAAAAAAAGAAGAAAGACTTCTTCTTTGCCTGCTTATTCTTGCCTTTCTAGCATCTTCATTCCTTCACTGACATTGGAGCTAACTTCTTCAGGATTCCAATGTCAGCTGAAGACAAGCAGAGACATTCAACCTTCTGGGCTGAGCAACTACTGGATTCTGAGACTTTATATTCATAGCCAACCATTGTTGGATTAACTAGACCATTGCCTATAAATCACTCTAATATATTCCATATATATATGTATATATATACATATATACAAATACACACACACACACACACACACACACACACACATCATTCTGGAAGTTCTGATACTCCAGAGAACCTTGACCAATATCAGCATGAATTTGTCCCTGAGGAGTAAGCTTCTAATTTAGCCAAAAGTGATTTATTATTCTCCAAAAAAGTTGTGATAAAATTGCATCTGTAGGCATGACTTGGATGACTGGGAGATACGTATTACAGTACACATGGTCCAAATCTGGGTAAGTTTGTTGATGATTTAATTTTAAAATTACTTTCTTTAAGCAAAAGATTAAATAAAGCTTTAATTGTTCTGCCCCAGTGCTCCTTATACTTAGAGCCTGATTCAGAGATTCTGATGCTGTCTGGAGTGTACTACCAATGCATATTCATGCCTGCCTTGACCTCTTGACTCAGCTTTCCAAAGTAAAGTGGTAACAACATTCTGTTTCACAATGTATATCAACTTATATAAAAGTATCATGAAGACTGAGAACACAGAGCTCACCTATATCACCTCTATTCTGAGTTCCCTGAATCTAGACTATTCATTTGTAGGCATTGCACAAATAACATTTAAATTGGTTACCTTTAAAAATATAAATTTTTAAAATTAAAAAAAAATGAAATATGAATAAACTAGGCACATAATGGTTAGAATTGTTAATTCGATAATAGCTGCCTTAATACTAAAAATGTGTACAAAAGAAAATACCTTTTCTATAGAGAATTTGAAGAAAATCTAAATAGTTTTGCAAGCAATTAACATAATTATATACTCCTTTATACAGTCATCTAAAAAGAAAACAGCTTTCTTCATAAAATTGTTCCTTAGCATCCGTATTACCTCATGCAATTCTTTATCTCTTTATACCATCTTCTTAGTGTTGATGTGCAAGGATTTCTGTAACTTTATAAGAAAATACTGTTATTCATAGTTTACAGAAATTCTAAATTGCACAAAGATTTCTCCTAGAAATGCAAAGCTGTGTTTTAGAAGAGACTTGCAGCCAATGAAGAAGTGCTGAGGAATTCATTCCCTACAGAGTATTTGATATGAAAATGTTTCCATTTATTCTGTAAGGATATTATCACATATTTGCTACCACTAAAGAGTAAATCATGAAGCACACATGTCAGAATTATATCAAATTGCTATATTTGATATCATTCCTGATTGTTCAGATTGCAAAGACATTTTAAAGTTCTCCTTAAGGAATGTTGCATTTCATATATGTTGACATTCATATACTCATGTATGTTTGTGTGCATACTTATTCAATTATAATATTAGGCTGCATATATTTCTATAAATTATGTTTTTAATACATGATATTTAATCATGTGTTTAAGTAATGATTATCATAACTGTATATCTTTATGCTTATCTGAGAATTAGTTCATCTAAATATTTGTATTTTAACATTCTGGGATTCAACAGCACTCACTTACATGCAGCTAGTTATCTGCAGAGTTTCTCTAGCTAGTCTCTCAATATGGCTCATAGACATGAGTAAGGAATTATTTTGAGCTCTCCTGGTGTCCCTCATTTTGGATTGTTCCAAAGTCCAATAAGTGTTTGCCAGGGACCCCCCATTTACCTCATATGATCTAGAGATTCATTTCTTCTCCATCCATTTGGGGCTCAGCTGAGTCCTGCTGTCTGCCTGCCAAATACTTCTACTGATTTACAGATAATTAAGACCAAGGAACACTCCAAACAGCTACATAAAACTTACCTCTAGAAACTTAATCAATTGACTCATGTGCTGGAGAATAGATAACATGTAGGAACATCCTCACGATAAAGCTGTAGCAGTCTTTACTAGATGAAAAAATGTCAGCATCTCAATACTACTATGAGATATGACTCCTATGAAGACTGTGAACACTTCTGCACGAAGAAGGTGACTTGAACAAGAAAGAAGGGAAAACTTACTCAAGACATTTACCCTAAGGTTTATATAAACTAGTACAAAATTATCTTGTAACAGAACTTCTCCAAAAATTAGGACTACCAAACTAATGACAATTAATAAAAATAACCCAAAATTTGCAGACCAAGACATCAGAAGAATGGCCATAAGTATGCTCAGACAACTCAATGAAGACATGAACATGCTTCAAGGGACAAAAGTAAGGATAGAACTAAAATAGGAATATTGGTTCAAGAATTAAAGCTAGCATTCAACAAAGAGAATTGTTGAAGAAAGCTTGTATTGAATTTATGTGCGAAATAAAAATCTCAGTAAACTAAATAAAATCTCAGGGTAAAACTTTACTGGGGCAGTGGGTTATGTGAAAAACCTAGTATCATGTCTGGAAGATGAGGTATAGTAAATAGATCATGTTGTAATGCTTATATATTTTAAAAATATGAACATTTGAGATTTCTGGGATACCATAAAATTACCTTCAGATCATGGGCATAGAAACTAAAACGTAGAAGAAATGTTCTAAACCTAGAGAAAGAGATACCTATTCACACCTAAGAAGCTACAAAATACTCACTATATAGACAGAACTCCAAAGTAAACTTATATTATTGTCAAAATATTAAACTCAAAGGAAAAGCAAAGGAGACTGAAATCCATGATGAATATCACGTAAAAATGCTCCATTCAGAACAGTATTCATTTGATACTTTTATAGCTACAATTGTCTAGAAAAGTACATTCCATGTTTTGAAAGGTAACATTTGTCAAACCAGACTATTATATTAGGCAAAACTAACTATTAAAACTTACGGAGAAATAAAACTTTAAGTGATAAAAATAGATTAAATAACTTATTATCACTGTGCCAGTTCTACAGAAGACACTAGAAGGATTGACTCAATATGAAGAAAAGGATAAACACATCTATAGATTACTGTCACCAACAAAAATGCATCTATATGAGGGAAAACAACATTTGTAATAGAAAACAACAAGAGGAGAGTACTGAGAGCTACATGTTTGAGCAGGGTGGGGTTGGGGAGCTTACTAGAAAGGTGGAATAGTAATGGTAATAGTAATTAAAGATACTATGCATAAGTAAACATTGCTGATCCCAGAAGATATGAAATTAAATAAAAATCTCTGTGCCCTGGATGGTTTAACTTCCCTATAAGTTTTTGGTCATAGACACCCCAATTATACCCTCAAACAATACAGTCTATAGACATCACTCTTGGTTGCCCACAATATCTAGATGGTACCTATTCCTGAAGATAACACACATTTTGTTTGTAGGAGAAAGAAATTATCTTGAACTGAGCAGCAAATTTCCTTTTGGCTAGCTTTTGTAGTGCTACAAGATGCTGTGTAGGCTGCTGAAGATAACAGACAAGTATGCTTATATAGAGCTGGACAATTTGCATACTAAAATACCGACCTCCCAGACAAGATGTGCCTACTCATGCAATACAGGCAAGATTGGTTATGGGAAGAAGCCACTCTTAATTGGATTTGAGGCCTGCTTCATAGGAGTGGGTAGATAGAATGTAGAGGCAGGATGCTGTAGAAGAATTCTGTGAAATGCTCGCCTCTGAGCACAGCACAGTAGTAACATAGATAAGCATCAGCTGTGATGATCTACCCTAATGTGATGAATAGAGTTAGTAACCCCATTGTGTGTGACACAAAGGGGCTCTCAAAGTTTCTCCCTTGCATGAGGAGCTATTGGCAGTTGACAGTTGCTATGGGAGGAAGAGTCACTTTAGGTGTGTGGCAACTGGTAGAGCCTCATACCCAGTAAATGACCCCAGTATCATACAACACAGGAAGTGTCAATCAACTCGAAGTGTTAAAGATACATACATACAAACATATATATTCATACATATGTACATACATACATACATACATACATATATACATACATACATACATACAGATGGGGAAGAGATGAAATTAGAGTCCTGAGGGAAATTTAAGGGAAGATTGATTGAGATATATTGGGTGTGTGTATGTATGTGTATATATATGTGACATGTTAGCATACCACAGTTACCTTCCTGTCCATGATTATTAGAACACTGTTCAGAACAGCCAAGATATCAAACCAAAGCTGATCAACAGATAAGTGGGTAAGTACTACATAACATATATTCATAAGGGTTTTATTCATCTGCAAAGAAGAGTGAAATTACCTCCTTCACTGGAAAAAAGAATAGAAGGTGATATCATTATGTTAATCAAAATATTACAGGCTCATAAAAACAAATATAAGATATGGTACTTTGAATAACAATGTCCTCCATAGGCTCAGGTATTAGAATACTTGGTATTCCATTAGTGGTGCAATTGGTAAAGCTGGGGAGATGTGGCCTGGCTGTAGGAAGCACATCCCTGGGGATGAGTTTTTGAGTTTATAACTCTCTCTACTCTGCCCTTGTTCAGCTTTTTAGTCATTTCACCATGTCTACTACTCACCAACATGACGTCCCTCCTTAACCAATTCTTACTTGTTTGAAACGATAAGCCAAAATAAAACCTTTCTGTAAGTCACCTTTTTCATGATATATTATCACAACAGAAAATTAGCTATGTATATTTTTTCATATTCCAAATCTAGACAACACACACATGAAATAAAAAGGTGTTAAAAAGATCTAAAGTTAAGGAGAATAAAAGAAAATAATACATACAAGAAATCTAAAATATTAGATTTTCTAAGCTTACTATGTCTGGAACCTATATTTTTGAGTATTACATGTATACATATATACATACACACACTATATATATATTATATTGTATATGTTATATTATAATATAAAATCAGTAAGGAGTTCATTTATATAAAGAGGAAAGCTGAAACCCACAAAGGCAAGGAAGCTAAAGACAAGCAAGTTTCAATAATTACATATGAATGGAAATACCACAATAAAATATTATTTTGTATCATTTTAAAAATGTTTTTAAAAGTATAATAAAAAAATTAAAAAATTTTCTTTTCAAAAAATGGCTCTGAGTGAAGTGTAGACCAACACGTACAGAGTTTGATATTGACTATGGTTTTTACTATTCATTATCTAAAAGTGATGTTTCATATTTTTAAAAGAGTATTGAGTGATAGATCCAATGTTAATATTTAAATATTTAAAAACTCATAAGGCAGGATTTATCCTAAATGTTTAAGATAATGTGATAATGTAAAAAGCATATGTAGAATCTTGAGATTTAAATAATTTTCAAGGGAATTACTACTTTATAGAAGTAGTAATACTTTCCCTGTGCTACGTGAGTTCCCTTGCCTGGGAGTGTATATTTAATGCTTAGTTATTGTTTAAATATTTTCTATTGTACAAATATCCATCATATTGAAAATCTACATGAGTTTAACAGCTACATTTTTATTTCTCATCTAGCAAACAGAAACCACTAACTGTAGTGGTGGGAAGTGACTGAAGGATTTAGGCAGGTAAGATTGTAAATGACCATTGTCAAGGTCACACATTGCAAGATGATTATTACCACATATGGATTGCAAACTTCTTATGTGCAAAGAAATAGCTCATTCTGTAATTTGAGTCCTAACATTCTAATTATCTTATTCCTTAGTTGACTTTCTAGCTAGTTTTTTATTTTTGCTCAGAGACACAATGATGATGGCAGTTTATAAAAGAGAATTCATTGGGCCTCATAGCTCCATTATCGTCAAGACAGGGACTGGGGCAGCAGGCAGGAAGGTATGGGCCTGAGCAATAGCTGAGAATTTACAACGTAACTCCCCCAACCCAATTTGGAGCCAGAGAGAGAAAACTAACTGGGAATAGCATAGAATTTTAAACCTCAAAGCCTACTTCCAGTCCAACACCTCCAACAGGAAATTATCTCCTAATTCTTTTCAAATATTTCAAATCACCTACAAACAAACATTCAAACATATAATCAAATGGGGGCCAGTCACATTCAAACCACCACAGTTTGTCACTAAACAAGGTATGGGAGGCAAAGATCACTGCATGTAGATTCTATTTAGGAAGGTAGAGTTTCAGGGACATTATCAACCACCATAGTCCGTGGAAGGTTCTGGTAACATCATGCTGGTTCATGCAATTAAATGCTTCCACCAAAAACAATCTCTGCACCTGGGCAAAGCAGAGACTCAGTAAGAGTCATGGCCATGCTTAAGGTAAGTAAATTGTTTTGAGTTGCAGTTGTGTCTGCTGAACAGTATGGAATATACCATAAAATGGAAAACTATTTAGCATAAACATTGTTCTTATACATGCTACAATGCAAATCAACTTTAATACAACACACCAAGTGAAAGAGCTAAAGATAAAGGCTAGCATAGAATTCTGCAGACAGGGTCTGAAACAAGGCAATAGCCGCATGTCAGAGAACTGACTTGTTTACTTAGAGTGATAATTTTTCTTATTGATAGCTTTTAATATGTATGTAATAAAATATGATACTATTCCCTGTTTCTGTCCTCCAAATACTCCTATGATGATGACACCATCTCTCATGATAATAAGACAACGTTTGATCAGACTGCTGAAATTACATAGTGTGCAGTTTATTTCTTCAAACAGGTACGAATATATCCAGAAGAAATGTATAAACTTCCGTGAACAAATAACCGTTTAGAAGGGGCTTTATCTTTAACCATGTCCAACAGATAGGCAAAGACTTGTAGAGAAGAACATTCAACATCTACATAGTGTGTAAAAACACAAACTAAATAAATAAATTGGCAAAGGTGATTCATGAAAATGATAGAGAAATAGAAAATTAAGAGTTTCTATTACTTAAATATATAGAGTAGACATGTTCACTGAGATAGAACACGGATATAAGTACAGTGAGCATGGAACAAGAAGATAGAAGAGTATAAAGTCTATGTGTGAAGTATGGAAACTTCTGGAAATCGGTGGTAGTAGTGCTCATACAATGTTTAAGTGCAATTAATGCCTCCAATATTTTCATTTAATAGTTAATATACTCATTTCATTTATAAATATATGAATATATATATATATATAACCAAAAATTTTAATACAGTTAAGGATGAATCTGGCCACCAACATTACATACATTACATTTTTGCTTTGGATCATTTTGAGGGATTTCATTTGAGGTTCTATCTTAAACACCCAGACAGAAAATATTGGTTAAAAGTGCTTTGTCTTAGCCAAGGAATACACTAGCATCATGCTGTTGCTTTGAGAAATATTATAGCCATGAAGATTATTAACAGATATGTAAACAAACATAACCTATAGTTTGTCATTCGAAATACTGTGTTAGATGAAATTTTATGTTTCTTTTTATTTCAAAAGCAAAGGAGCTGGAGTGATTGCTCAGTAGTTAAAAGCATACACTGCTCTTTAAAACGACTAAAGTGCCCTGGCCCACCCTTGTTTCACCTGCATTATGAAACAAGGGTCCTAAAAAGCTAATGAGTTCCTTCTCTGAATTATCTAACCTTCATCATGTAAAAATTATCAAATGACTGAAATAAAAACAAGTATCTGCATATAGTTTTCTTCATTTCTCCTCTTACATAGGAACTGAATCTTAGTCATTTCCTATTCTTTCTAAACCCGTCTCATGAAACAAAATAAGCCATGTGCCATAGCAGAGTACAGCTTAATTCTTATAACACACATGATTTTTATCTTCATTCTTCTGTACAGAAAGAAGCCTGCTAGTGGAATTATGTCTTCATCAGTTGGTGGTACAGAAAGTCAGGCCCACCTTTGTTATTTTGCAATAGAATTGCAATTCCGAGAATAAAGACAGGTTTGCATTCTGGCTCTGAAAGGTGTGATCTCATCAGGAAGGTCAAAAAAGATTCTCTTATCCTGAGAAGACTTTCCTCATCCTGCTGGACAAACTTCCCTTTGGTATTTACAGTCCAATCTTTATGAGCCCACAAGAAAGAAGATATTCGTACAGTGTAAAAGCTGCTATTAGGTAAACTGTATGCATAGCTCTTCATTTGGTTTTAACCTGAGGTAACATTTGGGGCAGGTGTAATTTGGGTCATTAGCTAATGAATGTGTTTGAGTTTTTATACTAAAGGGGTGTGTGTGTGTGTGTGTGTGTGTGTGTGTGTGTGTAACATCTTGAAAATATCTTAAATAGCATTCCACAAATACATAAATAAAATCTTCTAATTATACAATTGTCTAATTCATTACAAAATAAGCTCTCAGAACCTTGTCAAACCTAAGTCATATCTACAATCAAGACCAGATAAATTAAAAGACGTATTACTTTTCCCTTGTAATAGATGCCTAAAAAACATATCTCATTTGGCTTGCTCAATTGTAATAAAATAGCAGAGACAGGATGATTTAAATAACACCAATTATAAACCAAGGACAAACAGAAAAGTAGTCTAATATTCTCCCATCTGAATGTTACAGTGAACTCTATAGGATGAATGGCCTTACAGATGACTGCCACAGTATAAATTCTACGGCTAGAGCTGTCTATTATGGAAGCCACTGGAGCTGGTTACATGACTAAGGTACAAAGATGAGCACATTCTGTGATTGTAATCTAAATGCAAATCACAATTTAATTTCTTGAAAACAACATTAAATATAGGTTAAAGTGGTCTGCTCATTACCAGCCCTCACCCAGAGTCATTACAGGCTTCTGAGCAGACCAGTCATCAAAAGTAATTATGCTTTGCAGTTTAGTTTGAAATTAGGGTCATCTGGCTTATTTCTACAAAGAAAAAATGCATTCTTTCTAACTTTTAGCTGTGACATGTGACACAGTGACACAAAAACTTGCAAGTGTAAAATTACAAGAATATACCTAAATATATTTATAAAGCAGAGTAAAGCTTTTATAAAAGTGAATTACTTCTCTACAATCACAATAGATAAAAATATTGATAATAGAAAAAGAAGGTCTTTTAGTAGATGAAGAATTTCATTTAGAAATTTGAGTGTTAAACTTATCTTGCTTGTGATTTCTTCACACTGGCAGGACTCTTCCAGATGTGAGGACAAGGACAGGACACTCAAGGGTGAAAGAGATGATTCATATTACAGTTCCCCAGGGTAGATAAAGGAAATGGGAAAGATCCTCTGTCCCTTCCTCCTTCCCTTTCTCCTTTTTTTCCTTCCCTCTGTCCATCTGTCTTTCTCTCCCTGACTTCCTCCCTTTCTTCCTTCATCCCCCTCTATCTATCCCTCCCTTCCTTATTTTCCCTGCATCCTTTCCTTCTATTTTTTCTTCTTCCTTCTCTTCTCCTCTTCCTCCTATGTCTCTCCTTTATCCAGTCCTGCACCATTCAGTGCTATTCCCTTCCCTCTTTCCAGACATCTTGCCTTGCCCTCCCTTCCTCTTCTCTTCTCTTCCTATTCCTTTTTCTTCCCTTCTTCTTCCCTTTCTTTCCACTTCCTCTTCCCTTCCCTCTTTCGCCTTTTCCCCTTCCCCTGCCCCCTCCCCCTCTCGCCCTCTCCCTTTTTCTCCCCCATCCGTCTCTCTGTCCTTCTTGGTACTGGGTGGATCCATTGCATTGAAAATGCTAAAACTACCAACTACTATAGAGTGACAATCCAAACCCCACTTTAATTTGAGCTTGAATTTTTCTACTTTGTAATTTATGAGAATTTATTGCATCTTAAGGGTGACTAAACTATTATGGAGAAGCAGGTTATATTTAAAATACTTTGAAATAAGTTGCTGCCTGTTTCTGTAATTTGAATACTGTTTTTGACACCTTCAGGTCCCCATTCATCCACAAACTCCCTGAGTTTCGGTTTGTTACCAAGTTCACGGCTCAGGTGACAGAGCTCTCCAGTGTTACCTAAAGCAAGATAGACTTCTCAATCTGTGTGTTCATGTTTTTGCATGTAAATCTTTTCAAAATAAAAAGAGAATAGTCTTTCTGCCAGTTATTCGTTCTTTTTATATGAAATGCAACTTTTATTCTATGCTCTTTGAAAGCTTTGTCTGAATAATATTTCTTAATCTCTTTGTGATGCCATCTATTTACATTTCTTATGCTCTTGGGGCTCTATGGAGCCATGGCCTTGGAGTTGGTTGTTTATTTGTGATTAGTATGAGGATGTGATGAACAGTGTCCTTGCTTATAGACGCCAACCTGTACTTTTATCATTCTGATTAGTATTATTGGTACTGTTGTTCTGCATTGATGGGTGTTGAGCTCAGCCTCGCACATGTGCTAGGCAGTGCTCTACCACTGATTGACACCTCAGTGTCAATTTTAACAATGTAGAGCATCTATCCTCATGTTTAGCAACTATGATCATCATGACCTGCATTCTTGATACATCATCCTGAGTGAGGTAACCCAGTCTCCAAAGTGCTTGCATAGAATGTACTCACTTATAAGTAGATAGTAGGCATAAATTACAGGATACCCGTGCTACACTCCACAGACCCAAAGATGCTAAATAAGAAGGAAGGGCCAAGTAAGGATGCTTGAATATCACTTAGAAGTGGGGATAAAATAGTCAAAGGGGCAGATGGAGGGAAGGAACTGGAGGGAGAGGGGATGGGGCGGGAAATGGGTGAGGTGGTTGAGGATCAGGTGTCTGAAGGACAGGAGAAATGGCTAGATGGCCATGAAATGAATGAAAATCTGTAACTGACTGGGTTGTGAGGAGGTGGTGGACATCTCCAGAATGAGACAGAGACCTGGGATAAGGGAGGCATCCAAGACTCAATTAGGTGGTAGGGGGCTGTTTTAGCTGTGACTCACAACACTGGGGATATAAAAACCTAAAGAGGCCACCTTCTGTAGCCAGGCAAGAACTCCAGTAGAGCAATAGAGACAATAACCAAGGAACAAAACTTTCAACCTAAAATTTGTTCTTCAGTCCTGGGCCACCAACTGGCACTGAGGCTGCACCTTCACCAATGGCCTCTCCTGGCTTCTCATAGTGCCAAGCATCAGTTGCTGACCCTTTATGTTTCAAAACCAGTACCACCTGGATGACTCTTAATCATTACCAAATCTGGCTGCCAACACGAGGTACAACCATGGCTGTCTCTGGAACACAGCTTCTCTGTGCTCTCAGGAAAAACTTCCCAGAAGATTTCCCCTTAGTGATGCTAGTCTTTTCTTAGTTACTGCTAATTTCTTAGCTCCAGCTAACCAGCATCAATAGTCCCAGGAATGCACAGGTTTCACTTTAGTAGTTCTGGTATCTTGTTAATCACAGCTGATTCTTCAGCCCCAGCTAATCGAAACCACAGAATTTTCACAATCAAAATAGCAATGGCCCTGATAAGAGTCTTTAATCTTCCGTCTGAAATTTCACAAGGCAGTCCTCCAACGTTTGCACTGTTCTCAACATTATCTTCCAAGCTCCCACAGAACATCCCATAGAGCTCTTAGCACCCAATGACTCTTCTAGCAGAAAGTTCCAAAGTCCTTCCACAGTCCTCACAAAAATATGGTTATGTTGTCACAGGAATACCTCACTAAGCTGGTACCAATTTGTCTTAGAGTTTCTATCCCTGCACAAAACATGACCAAGAAGCAAGTTAGGGAAAAAAGGGTTTATTCAGCTTACATTTCCACATTGCTGTTCATTACCAAAGAAAGTCAGGACAGGAACTCACACAGGGCAGGAACTTGGAGGCAGGAGCTAATGCAGAGGCTGTAGAGGGTTACTACTTAGTGGATTGTTTCTCCTGGCTTGCTTTCTTATAGAAACCAGTACTTCTAGCACAGGGATAGCACTATCCACAATGGGCTGGGCTCTCTCCACTTGGTCACTAATTGCGAAAATGCCTTACAGCTGGATCTCATGGGGGTATTTCCTCAAGGGAGGTTCCTTTCTCTGTTATAACTTGAGATTGTGTCAGATTGAGTGCAACCTAGGCCTCCCTGCATATATACACCAGATGTATGCCTTCGTCTTTTTGTGAGTCCTGAACAACTGGAGTTGGGGCTATCCCAAAAGCTGTTGCCTGTATGTTGGACATGTTCTTCTAGCTGGGCTGTCTTGTTTGGCCTTAGTGGGAGAGGAAGTGCCTAGGCTTGCAAAGACTTAAAGTGCCAGGGTTGGGGGATAACCAGGAGGGTTCCTACCTGCTCAGAGGACAAGGGGTTGGGGGAATGATTGTGGAAGAGGTGACAGGGAGGAGGGCAAACATTATTATAACTTCTACATGTATATTATACAACTCTACATTTAATTATTATTTTGAGTTAACAGCTTTATTTAATCTTTAATTGAATTAACCATTGTGATATAACTCTATATTAAAACATAAGGAATGTTGAGGAAGAATTATGAGGATCTCTAGTTTTTTAAAGTTAACAGAGCATGTTTAGTAGTGATTTGAAGAACTATATTTATGTGATATTTGCTATCATGCTGAAGTAACTTGAGCACTGACCTCACTATCTACAGCTTGCACAACCTCTGAGCCTATTTCTGAACATCTGTATTGGGTTCTTCAATAGGACAATTTTCAAGGGTTAATACTAAGTACATCAGTTAGTATAAGGTACAAGGGCCACTTTGGTTCATGGGATTTATTAGACAATAATTTATTTGAAATAAGTGTAATAATATTAAAAACTTGGAGAATCTTCCCAACCTGCACTTCTTTTTATTTACCGTACTGAGGGACTTGCTGAGAAGGTTTTCCACACTATAGGGAAGGAAAGAGGATGGCAAATGAGATGTGGACATTACTAAATATTACACATAAATATGAAAATGTCAATGATAAAATTTAAAGTTGGTCAAAGGTAATATGGTCAAAAACATGTTGATTTCCCTAGTATATATGAATGAAATTTGCTGTCAGTAACTTCTGAAGGCTTCTTTGTTGATGTGCTTTAAACCACGTCTCACTGTAAAGGGCAACAGCTGGAGAAGTGTTGAGGGAATCAGACCTGGGGCCAAGTATAGTGTGGAATGACGTACAGAAGTAAGAACTTGATTCCTATGTCTTTATGAATGATCATGAAAAATATATTTTTTAAATAAAGAACATAATGATTTATGATTTTTTTTCCTTTGAGTGTCTTTTTTGGTTTTGCCCCATTGTCATGTCAAATTTTCCTGTACTCCTAGGCTGGCATTGAATTCATGATCTTTCTATTTTAGCCAGGCAATTTTATTCATGAAATATTATATTTCTGAAACTTATTTTCGGGTTTTAAAGTTGTACCTAAATATAACAAATTATATCAACTTTATTACATCTATAAAATAAAAAATCATTAAGTATTTGGCATAAATATTTATGTACTGGACTAATACACAATAATTGGGCATAGATAAAATAGTTTTGAATTTAGAAATGCTCATTTTTACATTAATGACAAAACATATCTTTAGACTCACTATTTCTTAAAAGGAAAGAAAACTGCTATAAATCTCCATCTTTTATTTGGAAGATGTCATTAGCTTTATTTATTAATATATTGTACATGAGAAAATAGTCCTTTTGTTTAGTTTTAATCTTAGAATTTCCCAGCTAGCAACATGGTATTATTTTTCATTACTGAAGCAAAGAGGGGATATTAAATGCAAAATATTGTATTTAAATGCAAATGTTACCACACTGAATATAACAGAGGGTAATAATTTGCCATGAGAGCCTATGAATAGTCATTAAAGCCAAACTTCTATCATTTAGGGATTCATTATAAGAATTTCTAACAAGCAGGAATGCTCAAAGCGCTCATGAAATCATCTGTGGATGTGTGTACCCATTCACACTACAAAAATGCTTTGCAGAAATGATAGATTAGCTATCAGCTACAGAGAACGGTTCTGCTTCATATAATATTCCTAGAGTGCAATTTATTTCTCTGAAGACTTAAGACAAAACATCTAAAATGTTACCACACTTTTTAAGCAACTCTGAAACCAATGTTCCACTTATGAACTTCTTTCCAGAATGAATTAGTGACTATCACTATGCAGTATGTGTAGAGAATTGTTCTGACAACAATTGGTACTTTTATTCTGATTCTAGGAATCAGATGATGTGTGTGTGTGTGTGTGTGTGTGTGTGTGTGTGTGTGTGTGTGTGTGTTTGTATTTACATGGTCCTTTTCATTGCTTTTCTACCATTGTATCCTTCCCATGTAAGACCTTTGCTTCTTCTCAAACTCAAGGTCTCTATTTCTTTACTTTTTACACACACACACACACACACACACACACACACACCTATATATCATCATCTAACTAATATATATGTATATACATATACATATACACATACACACACACACACACACACACACACACACACACATATATATATATATTCCTTAATATACAAGCACAACCCATTACATTTTCAAACCTACTAACTCCAAATATTCTAAGATTTCTTAAGGGGAATAAAATACTAACATTTATATGATATTGTACCTACTAAGACTACACTGACGATGATTCAAACATTTATTTTCATAGATGTGCAGTGATGGATGTTCTCTCAAATACTCTTTAACTTATGTAGGAATATTTCCTTGACTTATTTTTTGTAGAGCCTCCTAATTATTCCAATGTACAAGAGTCTCATAAATCAAAATACGCAGAGCAGTGCAAGATCTTCAATGTAACTTGACATAAAATCCACAAAGACAATAAAGGGGTATCTTGTGTATTTTCTTAGAACAAGGTTTTTCATTATTATGTCAGAAACGTAAACTTTTGAAACATTTTTGATAGTTACTATCCCTAATGCCGAAATAATTCTCTTCTATGGCATTTTCTTCTATATGTCTTTGCTAAATCCTTCGTTTGGCCATTTAGATGGGAATTCTGTCAAGAAAGTCATCACTCAGGTTGTGTATGGGGCACAGATTGTGTCTTGGGAATGTTTCTATGACCTTTGCCTTATAGATGAGTAAACCTTGAAGCCTCCTGACTGTAGTTATGATCAACCTTCCCAGGATTACAGACATGAAACCCAATGCATCATTTATCAAGTAGACTCTTGTATATGTAACAAGCTGCTCCTGCATTATGAATTACGAATGTTGTTCAAAGTACTAAAATTAGATTTTATAATGTGATATTGTTCTTTAACAGTTAAAGTCACTGAGAGTTATAAACAAGAAGATTGTCTTGTGCTATAATAAATTCTAACTGCACATATAAATACCCATATTGAGCATCTAGTGACGTGACACGGATACCCTGACTGCTTCTCCTCTGGTCCAAAACATTCCCTCACCAGTAAAGGCGTCTGTTTTACTTGTTTCCTTCAGAGAAGTGGTCACAGAATTATATTTTTATTTTCAAAGTGAGCATTTGATTTTTCATACGTCAGAATCTTCCTATGTGAAAGGAAGAATGGGCTAACTCAGAGGGACCTGATCTCACAGATAGTGATTTTAATTTAATATTAAGCTCATAAGGCAAGTATTGAAAATCAATTGTTGCAAAAATGATATACTCTTCAGTAGGTATGGTTGCTTACACATACAACCCAGCCTTTGAGAAGCTGAGGCAGGAAGACTGCAGGTCTTTGGTCTGATTGGTCTGCTACACGTTGCTTACCTGGGAAGCCCATGATACATAACAAAGTCTTATCTCAAAAATAAATTAATACTGTTCTATAAGTGCCACAAGCTAACCAATTGCGACACTGGAGCATGACTTCAGAAATTATGCTTGTCTATTTGATTAGTTCGTTGAGAAGCTCATGAAATGTGTTTTTTAATTAAAAATATTTTTCATAAAAAATAAAGAGATAAATTAAATAAATAAATAAATAAATAAATAAATCAGATAAGAAAATCGAAAGACTTAAGGAAACATAGGCCTAAAGTGACGCAGCCTTGCTGTTTTGACTTCTCTTCCTCACTCAGCAAAAGAGAGAAGAACGTAGTTGTCATGTACTGCAAAATAGGCAAAGCCGAAAGAGGGAGAGAGACACAATGAAGCTGAGGGTGACTGTAGACGCACCCTGAGTAAGGAGAAATCGCCCTATTTAGTCTTACTGAATGTATGTGACAGCCTATGATGATGGTCAAAAATCACACAACTTGCAGTCCCCTGCATTCCTAACATCTCACATTTCATACGCTCATGTTTCACTTAAAAAAATCTACATAGTATAAAAAAAGAAAGCTTCCCAACAAACAATACCGAAATACTATTTTGAATTTGATGGAAACATGAGTTCATCATCTTTTCTCAGGTCACGATTCATTTGAAAATTATTATAATTATCTAACATGTCAGTAAGGAAATGCAATCTATATGTTTCAAAAAAGATAATTAGGTGAATGAACATGCTGGTTTTACATAAAAATGCACACTGATATATGTAGTAGGAACATATGTAGAATTGCCTGCTTGTAAAAGCTCCTTGATACCTACCTATTACAGAGAGGTGGAAGCTATAGAACTTACAATTTCAAGCTTATGGGACATAAAAGCCTAGAATGAAAGGTCAGAGAGAGACTGTATAGTATTCCTCTCATTTTGAGTGCATTATACAAGTTGCCTTATGTCTATTGGCATTTTAGGCTTTGCTTGCTGGTTCTGTGATTAAATGTTGTTGTGGATTTTTAAACAAATGCATTTTTACGCATATTACACCACCTCTCAAGATGGCTATCTGTGATTTCTCAGACACAGGTTTATGTTTTTTATGTGATATCTCACGACAAATTGTTTTCTCAAGTTGTCATAACAACCTAACTTCTCAGGAGCACTGTATATAGGCACTTACTTTTTCTATACTTCTTCATAATATCAGCTAAAATAGAATCATGATATAAAAATTAAGTAGAAGAAATATAATAACTATGTGGTGGTTTGAATAGGTACAGCCCCACAGGTTTATGTATTTAAATGCCTGGCCCATAGGGTGTGAAACTATTAGGAGGTGTGTCACTTTGCGAGAAGGCTTTGAGGTGTCCTATGTTCAGGCACAGCCCAGTGGAATCCAGTCTCAAATATAGAAGGCAGACTCCACAGCTTGTGTTAATGTATATTTGCATGCTAGCACTTCCTGTGTTCTGTTGCTGTAAATCTACTCTCATGTTGAAATTTGTGGACTTGGCATAAGTTAAGTCTTTGTTTTCCCAGGACACAAGCTCTCATACTTCAGCTCCAGTAAACAAGATATCTTTTCATTCCTTTTAATTAAGAATCATGTATTGGTACCATCACTCCAAAGTCAATAAAAGTGAACAACATTGTTAAATTCAATAAACCTTTTCTTGGTTTGTTTTTCTTGTTGTTTGTTTGTGGGTTTTGTTTTGTTTTGTTTTGTTGTAACAAGCTTTCTTTGTGCAGTGGAGGCTGTCTTAAAACTCCCTTTGAAACCCAGGCTAGTCTTGAATTCACAGAGATACTCCTGACTCTGCCTCCAGATTGCTGGAATTAAAGGCTGGTGTCATCATCACCTGGTAACTTTAAGTTAAAATTGATAGCAGCTTTAATTTCTAGAAGAAAACCTCTGAGATCTCTCTCACAAGTTGGAAGCTTAACTCAGTGGGGTTTTTCCATTCTTCCTATTGTTCCATCAAGAGACCTCTCCTTGACTGTGCTAATCCTCTTAACCAATATAGCCTCTCTTTCAGCACCAGTGTAGGCTGGCACTTCTTAGAATTCTTTTTACATCCAAACTGTACGTGTTTTTCTTTGACTTGTGCTTTTTATCATACCAGACTTCTAAAGTTTCTCTTACCTTTACAGTCATTACTTTCAACACTATTGTCTCCTGGGCTTCTGTCTTATGATCCTACCAAATTGTTATAGTATTCAAATGTCCAAATTCCAAAATCTTCTACATCTTAAAATAATAAAACAAAACAAAATAAAACCCAACAACAGAACAGCAACAAAAATATCATATCCAAGTTTTTCAAGCAACACCCTTTGGGACCAATTTCTGTATTATTTACTTTCCTGTTACTGTGATAAAACAGCAGGGTCAGAAGCAACTTATAAAATAAAGAATTTACATGGGTTTACAGTTCCAAAGGGAGAATTCATGATGGTCAGGGAAACATGGCAGCCAGAATAAGAAGATAAAATCCTCAACTGCAAACAAAGAGCAGACAGAGAGGAAGAATGGGAAGGAGGCTATGTGAATGAAAATTCCTAAAATGTAACTGTGTCTGGCTGTGAACAAAAAGCCTCGGGAAGCAGTCAGTGTCTGTAGATACTGATGGATGGATTGCAGTTTCAGCACTGTGCAGGACTGAGATTTTGCAGGTTAAGATATTACCTATAATTTTGAGGTCAAGTTTTAGCGTTCCAGACCAGTCATTGCTTGACCTGACTCTGTATCTGAACAAAATCTACTGATAACAAACTAAAAATATTTTAGAATCTATTAACATAAAATGAGTTTTTTAATAATAAATTAAATAAGAGACCTCTTAAAAACTATTAACTTAGAAGGACATTAACTCCCACTGTGCCCTTCCCCCAGCCTTGAGCAGGCCTGAGACTTTGTTTACTACAACAGACCAAGTGATAGGATCTAGCTGGAGTTACCCACCTAGGCTGCAGGGAACTTAGAAGAACTGCCCCTGGGTTTGCCTTGAGATATCTCCAGCCATGACCAAGAATGGATTATCGGATTATCCCACCCACCTTCGGTTTAAACCAGAAAGGGTTTTAAATTGGACCCTTCCCTTTAAATTGAGAGCTGAACTTTAAAGAATTGAGCCTTAATCAGAAAACTTGTCTTGGCTTTATCTCTTCTCTTCCTCTGTCCCCTTTCATTCCCAGCCCCACTTTCAGGAAAACCCAGTTGTTTCATGGCCGCAGGCGGCTACATCCCACAAATCCAAGAGCTGAGAATATCATCAGTTTTATATCTTAGGCTCTCTGTCCCTGCCTCTGCCCCATCTCATTGAATCCGTCTCTCTGGTGTACCCAGTGATGTATTTAAAAATTTCTTGGATTTATGAATTTCCTTGGTCTGTGAAAGTCGAAAACCTTCATAAATATGCTTCTACAATGGAACATGGAACTTGTAGCAACCTAGTGTGTAGTCCTAGGCTGTGGTCACTCAAACCAGCTGCAGAATAAGCTCTCTTATTCACTTTAAGATGAGAGCTATTGATTTTTGTTTGTTTTTTATTTTATTTTTTTGTTGCTTTCTTTCCTTTTGTTTGTTAACAGCTGTGGCACCCAACACAGAGCCCAAAGAATGATTCATGTCTCACCTAAGGAATTGTTTGAATGGATGCTATGTACGTCTATGAACTCCTGGAGTCTAGGCCATCTGGACATCTGGAGTTATTTTCTCAGGTGAATTGATGGTGAGGGTTTTTTATTTATTTATTTATTGTTTGGTTGGTTGGTTTTTGGTGGTGGTGGTATTTGGGGGGTGGTCTTTGGGTTTCCCTTTGTTTGGTCAAGAGTACATTTTGTTTATTCAGTGTTAAGACAATCCGACAATCCTTCTTTGATAGGCAGCTTTTGAGGTCTGCTATTCAGGTATTTGGTTTCAGGTATCTCATTTGTTTAAGAGCATTTTAATCCAAGCATTTGGTTTTTCTGCTAGCTTTCAGGCTTCTCAAGGTATTTTGGATCCTGGTCCCTTAGTTATTTTCACTATTTTGTTTGCTTTTGGAACTTTCAAGACGTTTTTTTATTTTTGTCTCTCTTGGTTTTCATTGACTTTGAAATATTTTGACTTATTTTTATTTGGCTTTTGTTTTCAGACATTGCTTCTTAAATACACAGTATTGTATGTGACTGCAGCTTACAGGTTTTATGAGTGATAAAGGAACTTCATCAGCTCACTCAAGGAGACTCCAGGGTCTGAAACCTCCTCATATTTGTGTAAATGTTCAAGATAATTTTGAGACCCAGTGAGAAAAGAATGCCTCAGTGTAAAAAAAGCTGAGAAAGTTCATCCCAAAAGGAGTGCATAAAACTGACCCAATATACACACTCCTTAGCTAACACTGATGACAACACCTCAGGAGAAAAGGAAAGCATACACATACATAC
Source organism: Rhabdomys pumilio (assembly GCA_030674055.1). Taxonomy (NCBI): domain Eukaryota; kingdom Metazoa; phylum Chordata; class Mammalia; order Rodentia; family Muridae; genus Rhabdomys; species Rhabdomys pumilio. The sequence goes on from JANHMN010000014.1 coordinate 63,005,806, forward strand.
ATACATACATACATACATACTTAGTTTTGTTTGCATTTAACAAAGTCCTAGGCAACAGCTTTGTTTTGTTCTGTTTTTGTTTTTAATCACAAACAAGAAGCTCCAGAGTAGAGGATGCTGGAGTAGTGGGGCAGGAGAGTGTGGGTGAGTGGGGGAGCACTCTCATACAGGCAAAAGGGAGGGGGGAGGTCAGATGTAGGGGGGGGGGGGGGGTTAGGCAGAGGGGTAACCAGGAAGTAGGATATCATTTGGGATTTAAACAAATAGAATGATTAGTAACAATTTATTTTAAAAGAAGATGAGTACAGAAAAAAAAACAACTTCTTTAATAAAAATGTAAAATATCTGTTACCAGTATCCAGACGAAAGCCTGATAACCTTGGCTTTGTGTGATAAAAAAGAGCTTTTTAAAAAAAAACTACACAAGTTAAATTAGATGTTGAATGAAAGATTTAATTAAAAAAATTTAAATTTCTATCCTCTAAAAGTAAAGTCTAAAGCAACTCTGTGCTCTTCTTTCTCTGACCTTACTTCTTTATCTCTGATTTGTAGTTTTTCTTGAACACTTTTTTCCTCTGACTCTGCTTAAGATAAAGCTTATAAATGATTGTTTAAAATAAATATGCTTGTAACTAAGTTATATTAATATAAAAGTTAAAAGTTTAAAAGATACTTAATAACCTGAGATAAAATTTTCAGTATTGATTTTTTTTTCTTAATATCTTTTTACTAAATGGTCATTTAAAACCTATGATTAGATACACTTTCTTATTGAACAAAGGCTTTGCTTTCTTAAAATAATCATTGCCTCAAGTATATAAATATTTTTAGAGACTCATGCCCACTGAAAATATTACCACTCAGTTACTCAATGATTGTAAAACGTGTTCTACTGAAGAAGTATTTAAAACTGTTCATAAACTTTGGTCTATTACATAACTAACACATCACATTATAAGAGACTTTTACTTGTGACAACTGAAATTTAAAATTAGTTACGATCTTCTTCAAAGCATACAAACCATAGGATTTCATTACTTAAAAGAATTGACAGGTATAGAAAACTTATGAAAAATATAGAAAGTTTTTATGATCCCTAGACCTGAGCAAAAGAATGCCGGCCATCTGGTTCACTAGTTCCACCAGGAAAGCAGAACTAGATGTGAGATTCTAGGTCTTCACTGCCCCAGGATACATTCTACATTCCGGGAGGGGTGCATTATCCCTGAGTCAGAGGACACTTGCTGGATTAACATTCAGGAGAGGAAGGGAGAGGCTGATTAACATTCCTCAGACCTCAAGGAAGAGACACCACCTGCGGGTGGGGAAGGCCCAAAACACAGATGGTTGGGCAAGGTTACATTTTTGCGGAAGATGAGTGTACAAGATGTTTCCGAATGACTTTGGCTGAATTACGGGTTGGGACTTTTTGGGACTTTCTACTGTTTTTATGATGTTCCCTTGGTTACCCCCTCACTCCCCCCTGGTTTGTGGTTTTACCCTTTAAAATTCCTGCTTCCCTGGGCCGCTGTGTCAATCCCTCTACTCCTGCGTGAGTTATGGACTGACCATCAGCCGGTTGATCCCAAAATATACCTCTTGCTGATTACATCTATATCAGTGTCTTGTGAATTATTGGGTGACCGTGACATCCCAAGACTTGAGTAAGGGACTCCTCTCTTGGAGATCTTTCAGAATAAGAACACCACATCAAATATTCCATTCTGATTTAAAGATTTGAATTTTAGGCAGGTTACTTTTAACTCAATCCTAGAAGGCAATGCAGTTTCTCACATCATCTGAAAGAAAACTCAGTAGACTTTGCTGGATATCTCATCTCTAGTGTTGAGCAACTTGACAACTAAATTTTTCCCATCTTTTATGTTTATTACATAAATTCCACCTGGTATATTTATAAATAATGAAATTTGACTAGTCTTGGTTTTAATGACATTATGAATAAAAATATAATGTCTTTTCATTGATCATATCCTTTTTGTTATGACTGCTTTTAAACTAATATTCGAAATATTAAAGTTTTACCATTGTCTGTATGAATATATTCTAATTATTCAATATGATTTGGCTAAAGCAAAGTGATTTTTAGTTAAATGTTAACTTCATTTTCTCTGTTTAGAGAAAGCAAGAGATTTTGGTTAATTCCCTCTTATCCAAATTATACAAAAGACATCAATGTCTAATAACACTATCTATGATATTTTATACTTTAAAGCTTGATGTTTATTCCTATCTAAAAATGTTCTGTAGTACAATTAGCCAGGATTTCAAAATTAATTAAACAATATTTTAGTAATAAACAGAGGCAATGCTACATCAACTCATTTGAAATTTTCATTTAAATATGATCAAGACAAATACAAATAATTGTAAATGCAGAAGTAAATAGTCACTCTCAAACATTTTGGTTATTTTGTATCATCTGTAATCCTCACTGTATTGGGCCAAATGTTACTGATTACTTAGTTTGAAGTATACAAATCTATGTCACATGGAAATGTCAGGTACAAAGGGTAAGAATTAATTAATATCCAGATCATAATGGACAATAGCTTTTGTTTGATGAAGAACTTACCTTCCTTCTTTTGAAGACTCCCAAATTCGGGAGACCCTTACTCAAGTCTCAGGAAGTCGCGAACAAACTCCAAGACACCGTTACTGGATGCAATCAGCAGAGGTTTATTAGGGAAGAGAGCTGGCAGCCAGCGTTCAAACTACACACTCGTGCAAGAGTACAGTTTGACCCAGCATGGTAGGCTAAGGAACCTTTTATAGTAGGGGGTAGGGAAAGGAAGGAATTTTCGCGTGGTTACACATGATTGGTTATTTCAAATATCAGCAACTTGCAGAGGTGGCAGGATGGCTAGTTAGGACTTGTCTGGGCATGCCTTTTTACTTTTCTTTGTGGCCAGGAATCTGTCTTCCTGCTTTGGGCCTACCCCACCCACAGGTGGATTTTCTTCCCTGAGGCTTGAGGAATGTATGGGGCAGTGAAGGCCCGAAATCCTACATTCAGTTCCGCCTTCCTGGAACTAGTGAGCCTGTATATATTTTATAAAATGGTCTTTATAATTTTTCACTCTACACTTTCCTTTTTTTCCTTCCTTCCTTCCTTCCTTCCTTCCTTCCTTCCTTCCTTCCTTC
>JANHMN010000014.1:63014574-63064926 GCA_030674055.1 Rhabdomys pumilio
GACAAAAAATGAGAATGTTAAGGGTTGTTGTTCTCATATTGTGACCAAATACCTGACAAAAATAACCCCACGGGATGTTTTAATCTCAGAGGAAAACTGTTACACTGCACTGTCTACCAAGGGCAGTGGCTCTTCCTAGATCCAAGTATTTAAACACATGAGCCTGTAAAAGAGAATTGAACTCAAATTGTAATATCAATATCGAAGGGTGTAATACTAGTGCTTAAATAATTCCATATACAATTATTAGCACTAAACCCCTCATTTGTGGGGAATTACCATGTTCTATAAATAAAATACAGTTTACTTTCATAATTCAGTTTCACGTATTTATGACTTTTTCCCCTTAATAGCAACCCCTAATACGATGGCATATTTACAACCATTGAGAAAACTCCAGCACCAACAAACCTTTCAAGAAGGAATTTTGCTCAAATTTGTTGATTTATTATTATGTGTACACGTGTATATTGTCCCTTTTACAGCATGACACACATATGGAGGTTGGTGAATAATTTATGGAATTCCATTATCTCTTTCACAGTGTAGATCTGGGATCAAACTACTGTCCTCAAGCTTCCAGATGGCTCTTGACCCTCTGAGACAACTTGTTAGTCCAACAGATATTCCTTACCCAATATTTGCAGTTCACACTGAGTTTATTCTTGTGTTATGTATATATTTATTTTTTGTATATATAGGCAATTTTTTATTCGCTTTACATGCCAATTGCTGCTCCCCATTACTGGTCCCCCCTCACACCCTCACACAGTCCCTTCCCCCATTCCTCCTTTTCTCCTTTGGGAGGGTGAGGTCCCTGTGGGTATCACCTCACCCTGGCATATGAAGTTCTCTGCAGGACTACGCACATCCTCTCCCACTGAAGTCAGACAAAGCAGCCCAGTTAGGGGAATGCCTTCCAGACAGGCAACAGATTTAGGGATAGCCCTTCTCCAGTTGTTAAGAGAGCTATATGACATACATCTACTACATATGTGTGGGGAGTGGGGCCAGGTCCAGCCCGTGTATGCTCTTTGGTTGGTGGTTCAGTCTCTGAGAACCCCCAAGGGTCCAGGTTAATTGATTCTGTTAGTATTCCTGTGGGGTTCCTATCTCCTTTGCGTCCCTCAATCCTTCCCCCAACTCTTCTGTAAGAGCCCCTGAGCCCCATTATACTGTTTGGCTGTGGGTCTCTGCATCTCTTACTGTCAGCTGCTAGGTAGAGCCGTTCAGAGGACAGTTATGCTAGGCTTCTGTATGAAAGCATAACAAAGTATTATTAATTGGGTTTTATTCATGGGGTGAGCCTTGAGTTGGGCCAAATACTGCTTTGCCATTCCCTCAGTCTCTGCTCCATACCCTGTCCATGCATGGGTAATGTGCCCCCACTGTACCACAGGGACAATTGCTCAATTATGTTCATACCAGCTTTATTTGTAGCAGTCAGAAACTGGAAACAACTTAGATGTTCCTCATCTGAAGCATGGATATAAAGAAAATGTGGTACATCTACAGAATGGAATACTCTTCAGTTACTAAAAACAATGACATCATAAATTCTACAGGCAAATGTATGGAACTTGAGAATATCATCATGAATGAGATAACTCAGAACAAAAGAACATCCATGGTATATACTCACTTATAAGTGGATATTATTCATAAAATGCAGGATACCCACTCTACACTCCACAGACTCAAAGAAGCTAAAGAAGAGAAGAAGGAAGGCCCAATCAATGATTCTTGAATCTTCCATAGAAAGAGGAATAAAATAGTCATAGGAGGCAGACGGAAGGATGGATCTGGGTCGGAGAGGAGATTGGAAGAACATGGGGAGAAGTGTTCATGATCAGGTATGGAGAGAACCAGAGATAGCCAGGGGACTAGGAGAATGAATGAAAATCTGCAGTTAGTGAGAGTGAGGTGGGGTGGGGTGGTGAGTGGCATCTCAAGGTTGTGCCAGAGACTTGGAATGGGACAGGCTCCCAGGAATCAATGCAGAGATTTAGCTGAGACTCACAGCAGTGGGGATATGGAACCTGAAGAGGCTACCTCCAGTAGCCAGGCAGGAACCCCAGTGGAGCAATAGGGACACAAACCCACCCACAAAATATTTGACCAAAAATTTATCCTGAACAGGAAATGCAGGGATGGAGGTGAAGACAAATTTTAGTGATACCCACTGATCACTTTAATATTATACACAGTATTTTCACTGGCTTCAAATTCTGCTTTTGGGTTATACATTCACAGACATCATATTCTCAAGTAAATTAATAAATTTTACTCTTTCCATAATTTTGTCTTCTTAATAAGTCCTTTAAAATCATACAGCGGTCAACATTATCAGATTGTTTCTTGCAGATTTTGACCTAATAATATACATTTAATTTTTTCCATGTCTTTTCACAGCTTGATAATCTATATTTTTTTTTAGTGCAAATAGTATTTTATTGCTGGCATTAACATCATTATATTTATCCATTGACCAACCAGAGCACATGTTAATGGGTTCTAAATTTGGCAGTGATGACTAGAGCTGCTATACATATTTGTATGTGAATATTTGTGGAGACATGAGTTTAAATTCCTCTATGTTAATAAATACTTTGCAGTGTGATTGCTTAGTTGAATGGAAAAGTATACTCAGTTTTATATAAAACCAGTGATCTGTAAACTTGCATACTCTAACATCCACAAAGCTGAGTGTTTTCTGTTTACATTTCTCTCTATCAGCATTTGATATCTCAAATGTTTTAAAAGCCACTATTATGATGGATGTGCTATGGTAGCTAACAATCCGGTTCGTCGACAATTCTGAGATGACATATGATATTAAAGGTCTTCATTTACTTACCTGACACCAGTGTATCATCTTTCTGGTTAAAGTCATTGGTCTATTTATTAAGATTGTACAATTTTCTATTTGTAGATGCAAATGAACATGTGTGCACTTGTGTGTACATAAGCACGTGTTTGTGTGTGGATACTTGTGTGTACAACTGTGTTTACATATACATGTGCTTTCTTGTAGAAGCTAGAATAAAAATGTTGACATCTATCTCATTCTATAATCAAGATTTTTCATTGATCTGCAACATAGTAAAAGGGCTAGACTAGCTGGCCAGAAACCTCTTCTCGTCACCCATACCCCAGCTCATGAATCACAAATTTCACTATGCACATGTTTTCTTAAATGGTTCTCAGGACAGAGCTTGGACTCTCACAGTTACAAGCAAACACTTCTCTGACAACACTGTCCCTATAGAACTTGTTTTAGAAGTCTTGGATGTGTTTTATAAAAGAGCCATTTATCAGGCAGGTCTTCTCACAGTTTCTGGTTTGTCTTTCCATGCTCTTGAAATTTTTTTCAGAACTTTACATTTCAGTTTTAATGAAGTCTATCTGCAAGTCATATCCTTCATATATTATACCATTATGTTCAACTTTTCTAAGGATGTCTGTTATTTAAGTATTTAATATAATCTAATAATCATAATTAGTTAATTAATATATTTAATTAGTTCCATAATAAATTATGTCTGACATAAGTACATCCATTTATTCTAACATAATACCTCTTTTATTGGATATTTTATTTATTTACATTTTAGATGTCATCTCCTTTCCCCATTTTCCTTCCCTAGAATCCCCCATCCCATCCCCCGTTCTCCTTTTTGCTTTTGTACCATTTCAATTACAAGCAAGTATTAAAGTCAGTTCTAGGTTAGGAACTAGCAATACAATAGATGCAAATAGTCAAGGAACAAACAAGACAATAAACTTGTATTGTCAAAGAGCAAGCAAGGCAATAAAAAATGTTCCATGAATACCCCCAGAATTACTGTTTCTAAGGGCTTATCAGGATGACCAAAATATCTGAGCCTACTTCCCTGTGCTAGCCCAAAGTCATTTTCATGTCTGAAGCCTTCTTCCTTGTTCTAACCTAAGATGTAGATTCCTGCCTAAAATTACTTCTTTGTTCTAGCCTAAGATTTAGATTCCTGCCTAAAATTACTTTTTTGTTCTAGCCTAGTGTCAGATTCCTACCTGAAGCCAACTTCCTTGTCTTTGGCCAATGTCAGATTTCTGCCAAGCAGTCTCCAAAGCTCTCCGCATCACCCCCTTTTTTATATCATAAACAAGACTGAGCCTGTCTTAGGTCGTTTAAGATGATGTTTGTTCCTTGTATCAATTTTATTATTATATAACCTACAAATATTTCTGACTCGCTCTGTAGGTCTATAATATTCCATTCTCTTACCAACTCCAAACTGTATGAATCACTGTTTCTTTACCCTACGTGAGAAGTTAGTGTCAATACTCCAACATTATGTTTGTTTGTCTGTCTGTCTTCTCTATGGTAAAAGCAATTCTCGGCTTTTCTATGTGAACTTAGAGTCAATTTCTCAGTGTAGGCAGAACAACTTGCTGCTATTTTTATAGTAATTTCATTTAAAAACACAGCTAAACTTGAGAAGAGCTGACATGTAGCTAAATTGGATATATCTAGCCAAGAACACAGATAACTACTCATTTAAATGTTCTTAGATTTATTCATTAGAATTTTGTACTTTTTCTAATATTTCTTATGCTTATTATGAAAGATATTTTCCTGCAAATGTCATTTTGAGCCAATAATCTTTGTTATAAGCTATGTTTTACTCTGAATTCACTTCACATATGTAAAAATTATAGGTAATTGTCATGGAAACATTGTGCATTGCAAATTACTGTAATTAGTTCTAGCTCATCCATGACTTTCAGATTTTCTATACAGATGACTAAACACGCCACCTGTAAACAGAGCCCGTTTCATTTCTGCTTTCCCAATTTGAGTACCTTTAATTCCTTTTCTTCTTTTATTGCATTAGCTAGCATTTCCTGCAAGATGGAAAGTAGAGGGCATGGTGTTCTGGATTTTTATCTAATGTTCTTCTATTAAGAAGGCTTTGAGTATCTCACTATTTAGTATGATTTGGCTTCAGGAGATGTTGAATGTATATATCTTTTATTAATTTTAGACAAGTACCTTCTGGTCCCAGTTTACATAGTTTTTTTTTTTAAATATGAAAGACAATTGTATTTTTTCAAATCCTTCTACATCTAAGGATACATTTTCATAATTTTGTAGTTTCAAACTATGTATATGATTGACTGTGCCAATTGGCTTGGAGATATTGGTGAATATGAAGATATTGCATTTTTATGACACATGTTCCTTATGTTATATAGTACAGTTCAATTCAGTCACGTTTTTAATTCTTTTTAATGTTTTAGAGTTTCATGTACCAATACGAAGTTTTTTAAATTTCAAATTCTGTCCTTAATTCCTTTTCAATTTCTGGCCTATAACACAGCACTTTTCTTCTCACGTGCTTTAATTTTAAAGTCACTGAGCCCACATTATCTCACCATATGGGTACATGAGTAAGACCACACATTTGATCATGAGTTCCTGCTACAGGATGGGTATGTGAGTAAGACCATATATCCGAGCATGTGTTGCCTCTTCTGAATCATATAACTAAGAAAAATGGACTCTTTGTCCATAACTCCTAAGACAATGGCAGAACTTAAGGAGCCCCCTCTCTTCCCTGTCTTATGGGATTTTACTCGATTTGATTTTGTGCAAGCCTTGAGCGTATAGCTATAGCCTCAGTGATTTAACACGTGCCACGGCTATATCATGCCCAGCAAATACTGTTCCATTGGAGATATCTACAATGTTGGTGCTTATAATCCTGCAGGCACCTCTTCTACAATGATCCTGAGCCTTGAAAAAGGGATGATATGTAGATACCCCCATTGAAAGCATTCAGTCATTTACTCTCTTAATATTCACCAGTCTTAGGTCTCTGTGTGTTAATCACACAAAGTGTTGCTTCTCTGATGAGAGGTCAAAGATGCTCTAAATCGGGGTCAAAGCATAAGAACTCCAGGGAAAGTTTATCACTATGTTTATTTAGCAACCTAATAGTATTAGTTGCTTCTCCTCTATGACTTAGGAAGCCACTTTTTTTTTTTTTTTTTTTTTTTTTTTTTTGGTCCTAATTGCCAGTAGTAGGCATGCTCTCCATCCTGTGACGTTGACCTTATTATAGTCAATTAGATAGTTATTGCTTCCTCTCAAAGTATTTGTGCACTGTTCCACCTCTGGTCATGTCCTGCTAGGCTACTTGTTATTATAGCTTACACAGCTGGGTAAGAGTGTTAACTGCTTTTCATCCCAGTAGAATGCATAGAAACTACCTATGCCATGAACTAGCCAGCAGGGATGAGCCTCCTACAACAGCACCTATTTGTTGTTGGTGGTGGTTTTTTGTTTTTTGTTTTCATGTTCTATGACTCAAGTGTATGATATCATCAGCAGTAGGGTCTATCCTCCAAAGTATCACTTTCCTTATCTGATACTGCAGAAAGCTGGCATTTTAAATTTCAGCCTTACTTTTTTTTGCTTTGTCAAATAAATATTTTCATATTGTTGAAAACAATTTGGAAACTTTCTTTAAATGTATTCCTAACAAGAATTCTTGGATTTCTGTTAAAAGATTTAAGATGAAATTTAGTGTCTGAGAATTTCATACATGCATGTAATGTGTTTTGACGAAGTTCTCTCCCATTCTTTTCTCTCCAATTCTTACCCAATTCCATACAATTTCAATTTCAAGTACTCTTTTAAAATAACCAGTGATTGCTGTGAGAATGTATATTGGAGTGGAGCCATCTGCTAGACCAGTGGTGGCCTTTAAAGGGGCCACAATCTTGAGGAAAACTGATTCTTCCTTCTACAGTAGCCAACAATGACAATAGTTTCTCAACTAAGGGTGGAGCTTCTTGTGCCCTTCCCCATGCATGGTGGGACATTGCCTGGTTCAGTCTAATACAGATCTCTCAAACATAGTATCAGTTGCTATGAGGTCAGACCTGTCATATCTGAAAACAATTGTTTCTGTTGCTGCCATTTTTTTCCATATTACAATGATGAGGCTGTTTCAGAGAGGACTCCTATAAATATTCAGACTTTCCTTAGTAGGAAATAAGAGACAAATTCCTCTAGACATTCATATTACACATTGATGGTCTCTTTAGTTCAGGAAGAACACAGAGAATTACAGTAATTTCCATAATACATAGATGACCTACAACAGAATGGACAAACTCAGTACAACATTGAGAACATGAACATTCTAAGTACATTGCACTATGACAGATTTCAATGTCTAAAAATGTTAGTGTTATTTAGGCATTTTTTTCTTATAGTATTAAGAGGTTCCATGTAGAGAATACAATGAAAAAAATGTAGTGACTGCTTTGTGTACCTTTAAGAAGATATAAGAACATAATTATCAATAAAACTCTAGGGTATTTTAGGATAAGACTGCTGCAAAACAAATGCTATCTTTAATATCACAGCACAAGTTGGTTTCTTTTTGTTTAACAGATAGGTTTACCTCGATTTTGAGTGACATTTGATTTTGCCTTCAAGTTAGTATAGGAAATATTTTAGTAAATGTACTCATTTTTTTTCTAATTAAATTAGTTTGTTATGGCAACAGAACTTAGAGAAAATGAAAGGTCGGTGGGCCAAATAATTATACAGTATGTTTAGGGGACTCACAGACAATTCGGCTCCAGGAGGATCTACATACCACACAGAATCCTTATCACGGAGCTTTGTAATGCTGCTGCATTGCGGGGTATTTCTGTTTTCTAGGTGTGCTGAAATGTCACCTTTGCCTGTCATTACACAACAGTGCTCATTTAGTGGCAGGTTGTGTAGAGAGATGGGGTGACAGAAGTCTCCATCTCCAGAGTTTTGAATTCCCTGTTTTAGGAAGTAGTTTGGAAACAGCAGAGTCTCATCTGTGTTTCCACTGGAAGTCTGGGAGCCGTACAGTAGCTTCTCCATTTATGCCCTGGGTTGGTCCTGCTTCATACTGTGGCTGGTGACCAAATCGAGCTAGTATATACCTCTCGTCTGTTTATTCCCTCTCTTTTGTATTTTTTCCTCTGGTGAAATTTACAAAAGAGTTCTATTCACTCTGAATGGATAGTGCCTGATAGGGTATCTTGTGGATAATACTTTTAAAGTTAGTATATTTTATCATATATTTGTCTGTCATGGTAGAACCAAAAGTTATATGGTGTTTGAATTCATTTATATTAGATAAAAATAACGGTACAGTTATTTAACAAATAATCAAGAACTTAAATTCACAGTTTAAATTAACAAGCTAAATATAGCTGAAATTAGTTTCTTTACTTTATTCTGAAAGAATATGAGTCTGAGTGAATTTACATTTCAAATATTGCATTATTGATTTAACCAATTTTGATGTTCTATATCTGACATTCTTTTACTGTCATAGAGGATGTTGAATCCGGGTTGTCCGAGGGATAAAATTCTGTATGTACCTATGAAGAGAGAAAGGTGATTTTCAGCAGTTCAAAGAATCTAAAGTATTTTTCTGCACAGAAAACAAGTACACATGTAAGCTAATTCTAAGCTTATCATTCCTTTGAAGATTTATAATTGACAGCTTGCCACTAACCTCAGGCTCAACTTCAGGTACTTATTTTGATCTGACAGGTAGTAAGAACTGAAAATGTCTTTATGATGGGAACAGATGTTGCAAAGGGGGCTTACTTGGCTTGCATGGTTGTTTGGATATCGGAGAGGCTGAGAACTGGTGATGCTCAGCCACAGGGCTGGGAACCTCAGCAGTCCCAGTGTGATTGTGAAGGCCTGGAGGGTTCCTAAAGCTGTGTTCATCTTAATCCACATTGTGAGGCTGAGGAACTAGTTCCAACATCAGTGAAGGTTAAGAATAACCAAGGCAGAAGCAGCAGGCAAAGAGTTTTCCCAGCTCCTCTCTCTGTACAGTTACAAGGTACCATAAACTCTGATAGAGAGTCTCACCACCTCTACCACTGTTTGCAAGAAATATCTTCACATGCATCCAGAAGTGTCTCCCTTATTTCCAGATCCAGTCAAGTTGCCAGCCAAAGGCAAACATCATGAGTACTAAATGTGTGTGATTTTAAGTCACCTGGTAAAATTTTAACACTTACTAACTTAACTATATGTTGGGGTTTCATCACTCTTTGCCACCATAAAATGCTTCCTACTTAAACACCTTACCATCTAAAAAAGATATGTGTAATTATTTTTCTGTTATAGGGAAGAAATCCAGTTTCTTTCTTTCTTTCTTTCTTTCTTTTTTTTGGTTTTTTTCGAGACAGGGTTTCACTGTGTAGCCCTGGCTGTCCTGGCACTCACTCTGTAGACCAGGCTGGCCTCGAACTCAGAAATCCGCCTGCCTCTGCCTCCCAAGTGCTGGGATTAAAGGCGTGCGCCACCACCGCAGGCCAGAAATCCAGTTTCTTATGCTTAAACAGACTTTCCATTCATCCTGTAGGATGATAAGGAAGAGCCTGGAAGCCAGGCATTTTCTCTAATGCTCTGTCCTTATCTTGGTGAGGTGATCGTGGGAGAGTTGAAGCTGGAGTGATGGCTATTGTCAACGCCAGTAAAATATCCAAGACGCCGGTACGGCACTGGTTCTCACCTTTCCTAGTGGTTCAACCTTTTATTATAGTTTCTCATGTCGTGGTGCCCCCCAACCATCAAACTTTGTTTGCATTGCTACTTCCTAACTGTAATTTTACTACAGTTGTGAATCATACTGCAAATATCTGATATGCGGGGTATCTGTTATGCGACCCCTGTGAAAGGGTCATCTATCCTCAAAGTGGTCATGCCCTCATAGGTTGTGAACAATTGCTATAGAGCTCCCATAATACCATTAATAAATTGGCTCTGTATTTATACTTGGTCTAAGATTGTTGATTTCCATGTCTGTATTTCATACGGAAAAATTGAATATGCACTTGGAATAACTTTTTTCTATGCATCTCTTCTGATAATTTGAGACTGAAATGAGTTGGTTTATGTCCATGACATTTGCATTTTGTTTTAAAAAATCTATTTATTATTTATTGTCATGTTGTAGACCAGTGTAATAAACATAGAAGCTTTTTAAATAAGAGGCTATGTGTAGCATGAATTTTCATATACAACCTTCAGTGAATACTGCTGGTTACTGGAAGTAATTGGTCTGCCAGGGAATCATGAAGGATTTGGTTTCATAGTGGATCAAGTGAGAGTAGTCATTCTAGAACTGTTGTCTCAAGAATGACACCACAACCCCATTAAAGGGAATCTGTGAAGGTCTCATATGGTGCTACTGGTAATCTCTGAGATAATTCTGTAACTTTCCCAAGGTCACTGAGCAGGAATGTGTTAGAGGAGATGGAGCCAATGGGTGAGATGAGAGCATAGTACCAGTAAGCAAGTAGCTAACACTGAAAGAAGAGTTTGAGTGTTCAGACCCAACTGCAGGGACTGGGAAGGATACTCCCATCATTCAGGTTTGGGGAAAATGAGAACCCAAGTGGCCATTCAATGAATTCTGATCTGCATCTAATTTGTGAACTGTGAATTCTGTTTCTGAGATCCTCTAAGATCTAGGGATGCCTCAAGGCCCTCAGGTAACATTAGGAGGGGTAGTTAGTATCAGAAACTGATTTGTCTTAGTAAGATAATGTAGAATTAGGAAACTTTTGTACTTACTCAAAGGATAATTTTGAAAGAAATAATTTTTATTAAATAGTAAATTATGAACAAATTTTAAATAAACATGTTATTTTATTCTCCTAAATATTCTACTTTTAAATTATGATTTTAAAGAAAATACCAGATATAGGTCACAGAAGACAAAACTTTTTAGTAGTTTCACACATTAGCTACTCAAAGCATTTATGGAGATTTCTATTTCATAAGATTGTGGGCTTTAAAAAAAGTATCCTACTACATAAGAAAAATGACATTTGTCTCAAACTGGACATTTTATCCATTGATCTACAATTCCGACATTTCATAATTACAATACCATGATGGTAAATTATGAAGGTAAACTCAATTTGACCTAGAAATTTTTAGGGATGTATACAATTTGGGGTATATCTATGATGACATTTTAGAGACAATTAGACCTCTAGTACTTAATGAGTGGTTCATCCCATGGTAGATTCATAATAAAGTGACATTATTATAAGTGATGTTATAAGTGGACTGTAGCCGTGCTAGAAGAAATAGACATCTGGGAGGGTGTTACAGAAAACATAGCTTACAACAGGCTTGTCTTACAATCCCATTTGCTTGTTATCCTTGAAGTGAGTTAATCTCCACTACCACACACTATTGACCATTGAAGGACTGAAAACAAGTCTTTCAACTCATACATTGTTTATGTCAAATATTCCCTCATAGCAACTATAAAGTAATTAACGCAGACATGGAACAACAATCAGATCATTGACATTGAACAATACTCCTATTGTTAAGATACATCTCTTTACAGACAATAATGGTTATCTTAAATCTTATTGATGCAGGATATAGCATTTATAATATTTTCTCAAGAGATGAGAAGAATGACAAGTCTTTTTTTTTTTCTCTCTTAGCAATGTGTGCTCTTTTGTTGAGTTTTAAATTTGGAAAAATTAATCTCGGTTATCAGAATCTGAAGAGTCTGTGTGCATTCACAGATACGGTGAATTTAACTTCTTTATCAGAAAGCACAGGGCTTCCCTCCAGCTCTGGGTGTTCAAGGTCATCTCTTAATGGAATATGCTTTCTCATGCCAATATTGCCTCTTTTCTAATACACATAGAATAGAAAAACTTTCTGAATTCTTTCTTGTATTATATACAATTTAAAAATAAGTACAAAAATGAACTCTCTAGCTTTGTCCAGCATTTCTATGTGATGACTAAAATCTGCTGGTACATGATAAAGAATAAATCATAATTTCTTCTAGTATTTCAGAACCTAATGAAGTTGCATTATATCTCTATATTAATTATTTAAACTTTAGTTGCATAGTTGGAAGCAGTTATGACTAAAGTGACTGCTAATTCAATGTGTGTATGTGTGTATATTACTGGGTTCAAATACTACTTTAAACATAATCTAACTTTGCATGATAACTAACTTTTGGCATTTTTCTTTTAATTAATTTTTAAAAAGAATTGATACCTTAGCAATACTTGTCAATATCATAATGGAGTTAGAAAATGTCAAATGAATCCTCAACAAGCTAAACTTCTATCAGCTAACAATAATTGCTAAACAGAGACCTAATAAAACTACCAAGAATTTTTCTCAAAATTTTGTGTGTGTGTGCACGTGCTCACCCACGCTTGATATTGAGGGGAAAGTGTGTATGTGTACATGTGTATTTGTGTGTGTGTGTGTGTGTGTTTGTGTGTGTATCAAGCCTCTTTTGTTCAAAAGTGGATGAAACTTTTTGTAAAATGCAATTTGAAAAGATATATTTTCTTTTAGTATATGATAGCCCAGTGTTTTGCTTGTGTGTCTAGTAGTAGATGAAAACTCTCATTCCTACAATGAACTCATTTCTTGCTGTTCTGCAGAAAAATGAATAACAAAAGATAAAGTTCTTTGGTTTCAGTATAGAAAATATCCAAAAAGAACATGTTCATACAGAGGGAAAATGAAAAGCAAGGCCCCTTGCCCTCATTGGATGATCTGTAAGAAATATTGTCCCTGACTATGGAGAAAGAAAATCCTTAAAAGCACATAAAACAGATGGCATTGCAGGTCACAACACAAACTTATAAAACATGGTGGACTTAAAACACCTGAAAGTCCAAATAAGATTTAAAGTGGATGAACCATTCCCTCCCCTTTCCTAATAGAAACAAAAACTAACAGTCTCTGAAGAAACTCAATTTCAAACCAGGCCAGAGAGAATTGCCACAGAATAGCTCAGGGAACACAAAACCATAACCACAAATCACAAAACACAGGAGAAAATGTCCAACATAGCTGAGGGCTCCAAAATAAACTAGGGAATAGAGTGAGAGCCATACAATATCAGACACTGAAATTTCCATAGGGAGTATAGTATATGAAAATATTCAAATACAGATACGTTCAAAATCCATCATAAAACAAACATGTGTTCTTTAAGCTGAATAATAAGTGTAAAGAAAATAAAGGGAACAATACGGTATTTGAATGTGGTAGTCATTGCTGCGATTCTAATAACAGACTAGATATATCTGGACAACATCAATGAGTTTAAAGATAAATGCCATAACAAACAGAATCAAAATGAAATGTAACAATAACTGTTTCATTAATGCACCATGATGGGAGGGGAGAAAAGCGCTTAGACATGACAATTCTATAAATAGCTGGGTGAAGAAATCGAAGTGTTAGGACCAGGATTAGAGAAGAAGAGGCTTTGTCTAAGGATCTGAGAGTGAAATGGAGGATGAAAAATCAGTTTTGCTTTCAAAAGCATCCAAAGAGAAAGATAGACTGTCTACAAAGATGGAAAGATTATCCTGACAACTCATTCCTCATATGGGACAAATGTTGACAGATAGTGATTTAAAGTCTTAATAAGAGAGAAAATCTAAGACGCAGGAAGTTTAAAAACAATTGCAGACAGCATTACCTCCCTTAAAAAAATATCAAAATCATAGACCCTATCTAATAATATAAATATTGTAGGAGTTTTCCTAAGGCAGACTGAAAGCAGTCTCAAAGAAGATACCTCCAATCAAATCAGAGAAACAAGGTGAAGAGATGTATTAGTAAAACGATATCAGCCTAACAGGCTGTCCCTAAGCGTTTGTGTGCAGGGCAGAGGGGTATTGTCATTGTCATAGGCTGTTGGCTCAAGTGGAGTTTGTGGTTTTCTTTCTGGAATTGGAGTATAGCTACTATTCAGGCCTCACACAAAATGGAGCTTCTCAAAAACAGAGTTGGTTGGGCTACACACACACACACACACACACACACACACACACACACACACACACAGGAAACACATATACACACATACACACACAGAGGCATGCACACAGGAAACACACATACATGCACACACACAGAGGCATGCACACAGGAAACATACACACACACATACACACACATGCACAGGCACACACACAGGAAACACATACACACATACACACACAGAGGCATGCATACAGGAAACATACATACACACACACACAAACAGAGGTATGCACACACACATACACACTAACTAAATGTAAAATAAGTTTAAGTGGTCTCAGAAATATGTTGAAATTCCTAAACATGTATTAAGCACTATATAAAAAAAAAAAAAAAAACAAACAAAACAATAGAAAATCTGCTTTCATAGTGGAAGAATATAGTTTCACTTTCTTAGGAGTTGGGAAAAAAAAGAAAACTGAAAGTATTCTTAAAGCCAATGACAATGAGACCAAGAACACAGAAGTTAGATATGTTTTATAAACAGGAAGCTTGTGGTGAGAGCTGCCTACACTCCAGGACATAAACAAGCCTCTTAAACTTCAAAACATCAAAATACTCACTTTTTTTTTTTTTTATCAAATCATAGTTTTTACTTTTTCACACAGGGGTTATAAACACAAAAAGGCAGGATGTGGGGAAGGGAATGACACGGGAGTAGATGTTCAGGGGGAGTACAGCTATCTTCCAGAACAGGGTATCAGCTGGGTGAAGGTTCAGGGGACATCGCTTTTTACAACATGCTAAAATTAAAAACAAAAGACATATAGAAAAACTACATTATGAAATCTAGAAAAAATAAGAAATGATCAATAATCCTTGGGCCAGATGAGAAACTATAACAAATTATATGTTTATAATTTCCAAATCAACGTCTTAATCATTACAGCCAAAGCAGTTTATATGCAAATACGTAGCTTTAAAAAATTGAAGAATGACTAACTTTATCATACATAATCAAATTCTAAATGATGAGTGCTACAAAAGGCAGAGACAGACCTAATGCATTAGAATTAAATGAATTTATGTTAAATCCAATGTATTTTTCCCAAGTATACCTTGATTATAATCTGCCCTGCAGAATTCAACATGCAATCTTTCTTCACTCTCACCTTCAGCAGCAGGTACTGGTTGTCTGTGTCTTGAAGAGTAGAAATCTAATGTTGCTTTGGCTATGAGGAGATAAGGAAACGTAAAATTGTCTTGAGTATGGAATGAGATATAATATCTAATAAGTACCCACTGCCGTTGATACTTTCTTAGTCATATAACACAACTGTGTTTGGTATATTGGGATTTCTCCCTGACAAAATTTGTTTCTAACTTGACATTAATATTGTAACAAATTTTCTCTCTTTTTCTTCACTTATTTTTCAATTATTAGTTTTGAAAATATGTGCGTGTATATGATGAATCTGATTATTATAACCCTCATGCATTGCCTTCAACTGCCCTACCAGTCCAAAGCATACTTCCCTCCTGAGTCATTTTCTTTAAATATAAAATATTTTTGAAAAGCTCTAATCAACCATTTTTGATGTTTGTCTATTAAAATTAATTCATTTAATAAGAAAATAAATTGAGGACTGGAGAGATGACTCAGTGGTTAAGAGCACTGACTGCTCTTCCAGAGTGTCCTGAGTTCAATTCCCAGCAACCACATGGTGGCTCACAACCATCTGCAATGGGGTCTGATGCCCTTTTCTGGTGTGTCTGAAGACAGCAATGGTGTACTCATATACATAAAATAAATAAATAAATAAATAAATAAATAAATCTTTAAAAAAAAGAACTTTTTCTTATAAAAGAAACAAGTTGATAATTATTAATCTTTTGGGGTCTGTATTTTAAGTTTCACTTTAATCATCATCATCATCATCATCATCATCATCATTACCATCATCATCACAGTTAAATTTAGATTCCCTTAATGAAATGCAATGAGCTATATATGAGTACATCCATGTTAAAATGTTCTTGATTTTTAAATACTTTAAACACACACTTTCTTTTTCCTCTGGCCAGTTTTCATTTTTATTACTCATGTTGTTTGATACTGATTAAATATGTGTGCTTCTAAGCACAATTAACAAGGCATTTTAAAATATTTTATAACTTAATTAAGATGATCATTTTCAAATGATTTCATTAATTTCTGATGATTTGAAAATCAACAAATGATAAAGAATGTTAGAAGGAACTATAATTATTTCTCCTGAAAAATGAGTCTATGTAGGAAGCCAAATTGAGATATTTCATCT
Source organism: Rhabdomys pumilio (assembly GCA_030674055.1). Classification (NCBI taxonomy): domain Eukaryota; kingdom Metazoa; phylum Chordata; class Mammalia; order Rodentia; family Muridae; genus Rhabdomys; species Rhabdomys pumilio. The sequence goes on from JANHMN010000014.1 coordinate 63,030,736, forward strand.
TTTGATTAACAGGATTTCTGCTCTCTTTTTGATTTCTCCTCTGTTTCTGGTTATAACCATCCTCTGGCTCATCAATTTCTTACTGAATTTTGCAATTCTTGACTTTATTTGAACTCTCCTTTCTGCTTAACTTTCCGTTCTGCTGTGTAATTGTATTCTGATGGTTCCAACCAAGATATCTCATTGCACACTGAGTCTTCACTTTGCAAATCGTTTACAACATTCCTTGAAAATCTTACATATTAGAAATTTTATCCCTAATTTTCATGTTCACCTGCGCTAATTGGAAATTCTCTCCATGCCATTATACACCATTAGCTAATAATTAATTTTCTTCTTTTTTCTCTTTATTCCTCCTTTCTTCCTATCTCCTTCCTTCCATTCTTCTCTCATTCCTTCTTCATTCTTCCCCCTTCCTCCATTCTCCTATTTTTCATCTTCTAAGAAGTGAGCAGTCAGAGATGTGAAAAAGACTGCCTCTCCAAAATGGAAAGACATTGTCTATCTTTTGAAATATAATACTGTTTTCTAAATATGCATTTGGGTTTCCAGTTAGTGTGTGAATTTGTCAATAGCTCATATGGAGGAATTTCTGAGTGTTACATCAAGCTGTGAATGAGTCACAGCTTATCAGTTTCCCCAACCAAGGCACCGTGATGCTGGATATTAGGAAAAGTTACACATAAAGTTGTGATAAACTATGACTCATATAATGTTAATATGAACTATAATAATATATTGGACATGCTGAATATATGTTTTAGTCATTTTAGAAGTGACATTTATTCATTTGTGTCTCAACCAGAGTTTCTCCTTCCTCTTCTCCTCCCAGTCCCTCCCACGACCTCCCTCTTCTCCCACCTCATCCACTATTCCTCTGTTTCTCTTTAGAAAAGGGCATGTCTTCCATGGATATCAACCAGTCATGGCATCATAGCATATCAAATTACAGTAAGACTAAGCACACCTTCTATTAAGGCTTGATCAGGAAACCCAGTAGAAGGTAAGGGTCCTAAAAGCACGCAACATAGTCAGAAACAGCACCTTCTTCCACTTTTAGAAGTTCCACTGTGGCCAAGCTATACATATGTGCAGAAGATTTAGCTTAGTCCCACATAGGCTCCTTGGTTGCTGGTTCGGTATCTGTGAACCCCTATAAGCACAGGTTCGTTGATTCTGAAGTGTTCTTGTAGTGTCCTTGACCTATCTGGCTCCTAACAATCCTTGGTCCCCCTTTTCCCCAGGATTTCTCAAGCTCTGCCTAGTGTCAGTTGTTGGGTGAAACCACTCTGATGACAGTTGTGGTATGCACCAATCTAAAAGTATAGCAAAATATCATTAGGCAACAATCTTTTTTCATTTTGCCAGTGGTGTTTGTTTCTATCTTAGGTCTTTGGGCTATCCAGCCTCTGTCACCTAGTTTCATGGGTGGGTCTCAAACTGGATTTCTCAGGGTATGGGTCACAAACTGGTCCAGTCATTGGTTGGTCACTCCCACAATTTCTGTGCCACATTTGTCCCAACTCATCTTGTTGGGAGGACAAATTTTAGGTCAAAGATTTTATGACTGGGTTGGTATCCCAATCCCTCCATTGGAAGTATTTCCTGGTTACAGGGGATGACTGTCCAGATTCCATATTTTTCATTATTAAGAGTATACCTAGGGTGATCCTCATAGTTACCTGAGAGTTTCCATTGCCTTATGCTTTTAGCTCCTTCCAGATATGTCCCAATTCTAGTTGTTGCTCTCAGTATTTTCTTCCTTAATTCTACTGCTACCTGATCTCCCCTGATCACATCCCCACCCCACCCCCATTCAAGCCTCTGTCCCCTATCCAGCTATGATGTCTACTCTATTTCATGTTCACAATGAGATTCATTTGTTGTGCCTTGAGCCCTCCATGTTACTTACATTCTTTGGGTTTGTGGATTGTAGCATGGTTATTCTTTATCTTATGACTAATATCCATGTAGAAAGAAGTACATATAACATTTTTCTTCCCAGGTCTAGGTTCTCAGACTCAGGATAATCTTTTATAGTTATATCTATTTGTCTGCAAATTTTATGCCATTTTTTAAACAGCTGACTAATACTCTATTAGGTAAATGTACCACATTTATTTTATGCATTATTTGGTTGAGGGATATCTAGGTAGTTTCCAGTTTCTGGCTATTATGAATAAAGTTTCTGTGAACATAGTTGAGCAAGTATCCTTGAGTATGGTTGAATGTCCTTTGGATATATGCTCAGGAGTGTTACAGTTTTGTCTTGAGGTAGGTCAGTCAATTCCCAATTTTCCAAAAAAATCACTATATTGATTAACAAACTCGTATGGAAGTTTTCACTTTTACCAGTAATGGAGCAGCATTTTCCTTTTTCCACATCCTTGCCAGCAAGAGCTGTCATTTGTAGTTTTGATCTTAGCTACTCTGACATATGAAAGACAGAATCTCAGTCATTTTGATCTGTATTTCTCTGATTCTTCCATTGATCATTCTGTTTATATCTCCTCCATATTTAAAAATTTTGGTAATTTGGTTAGTTGATATTTCTTGAATTCTTTGCATATCTTGGATCCTAGCCCTCTGTCAGATGTGCTATTCATGAACATCTTTCTCCTTAAATTTTAGAACAGTTTTAGATCAATGGAAAAGTTGCAGGTGCTACTGCTACTTCTCATGTAATTTTTCTTGCTTTCCAGTTTGCCATTATAATCAATATTTTAATTTAATATGATGCATTTGCCACAATTAATATACAGTGTTAATGTAACACTGTAAATAAATGGTATACTTAAATGTGGTGCCACACATCTTGAATCCCTGTACTCATGGGACTGAAACTGGAAGACTATGAATTAGAGGCCAGGGTAGTAATATTATGTTGTAATATTATAATGTAGTAACGTAATGAGACCTTGTCTCTGGCTTAAAAACCTTCTAGTTGTAGATCCCTTACCACACTTGATGCCAAAAATGTAAAAACAAATATATAGATAAGATACTTATCTCAATTTGCATTTATTTTTCTTAGTATATAAATCAACATATGCATGTGGTATCTTGAGACACATATACATTTGTAGTGTTTAAGTCAGATTGCACATATTGATTCCACAAACGTTTATCATTTCTCTATGGTAGAGAATGTTTTCTTCATTGTTTCTTGATATCTGGAGGATATTATTGCTATTTATAGTCACCAGGCTTTGCAAAATCATAAGAGAACCAACCATTTTTATCTAGCTGCAGCTGATGCTGATTGGCCATCCTTTCCACAACTCTCTGTAGTTTCTGTTAGTCACCATACTATTCTCAACCTCTAGGTACTGATCTTTCTAAGATTCTGATTGTGTTTGAGATCACGTACTAGAAGTCTTTCTGTGTCTGGGTGATTTCACTTCTATAGTTATCTTCGATTCAGTCCATGATCCATAAAATGACAGGTTTTCAATTTTAATGACTGAATATGCCAAACTATATATACAGTAATTGGTTTGTCCAATCATCAGTTAAAGCACACTGAGATTATACTGTTTGTGGCTATAATGAGTAGTATGGAACTCAACATGAGAGCATAGATGTCTCTTCAACATATTTAGCTCATTTCTTTTTATATATACCTAGTGGCTGGAATTATAGTTCTTTTTTAATTTCTGAAAAAAAAAAAAAACCCTCCATGCTGTTCTCCACAGTGGTTCTTCTAATTAACATGCTTGTCAGCAATGGGCAAGGTTCCCCATTTTCTTCACTTCCCTGTGAGCACTGATTATCTCTTGTCTTTTTGATAATAGGTGTCCCCTGGTGAAGAGATAAAATGAGTCTGATTTGCATAGCTCTGTTGATTAACGAGGTGAACTGTGCTTCCTGAACCTCTTGGTACTTTGTGGATCTTCCTTGGAGAGACGCAACGTCTGCGGTTGATCTTCTAATCAAGTTCTTTTCTTTTTAGTTATGTATATTTCTAATAAGATCTTGGTGTGAATTTGTGATCAGGCATATAGTACGCAGATATTTTCTCACATTATTTGGCTGTCTCTCACTTTCTTCATTACATATTACAGAAAAATTGTGGTAGTCTAATTTAGTGATTTTTTCCCCCCTGTGGTATGAGGGATTACCATGAAAAAAAAAATCCTTACCAGTCTGGGTGCCATCACACATTTCTTCTCTTTTACAAATAGTATCGTAGAGTCCAATTATGTCCTGACATCCATGATCCACATTAAGTTTTGAAACTAGTAAGAAAGGTAAGATGTTTTATTAGCAGACATTTCCAGCCACAGGACCTCATTCGGGATTCAGGATCTCAGGAAGTCACTTTACATTTAGTTGAAGCAAGTTTTTAAATCACTTCTTCACTATTTATCTTACTTTTAATAATCTTAGCAGGAATTATAAAAGGCTTCTCATGAAGGGATAGGTCTTTCTTCTTCCTCATAGCTAACTAGTGTGTTATATGCTTTCGTAAGGAAAAATCAGAGAGTAGGGAAGTTGTTTTTAGGTCATCCCACAAAAGAAACTGATGAGAAAACAATTAAAAGTGGAATAAATAGAGTATGTTCTATAGAACAGTTCCATTATATTTTTCAGTAGGTGACATTCCATTCTCTTAATGCATAATGAACCAGCATAAAGCTAATGTGTCACACGTAGAGTCATAAGATTAGGAATTGAATGCTATTTGAAAGGATTTTTTTTTATTTTTAATGTTTTAAATTTTCCAGATTACAATTACACTTCTACCTTCTCTTTTCTTCATCCAGTCTCTCCCATGTAACCCTCCCAGCATTCCTAAAAATTCATGGTTTCATTCTCACTAATTGATACTGGAAGCATATGTGTATATGTGTTTATATATGTATATTCATAAATATAACCTATTAAGTCCATGCAGTATTATTTGTATGTGTGCTTTCAGGGTTGGCTGATTTATATTGAAAAACCATTTTTATTCTCTTCTTCAAGGAAGACCACCTCTTCCTTCCCAAATTTTTCTCTGTGGTTTGCAATTTCTGTAAATGTCTGAAGCCTTGTGGTCTTTGACCCAGCCACTTGGCATGTCCTTGGAGTCATTCCTTTTTAGAGCTCTTTGGATAGTCATGCCAGTGAGACCTTATAGCTTTTGAGAAGACTTTTGATAAGGTGCTTGATCTTACTAGGAAACACAACCTCACAAGAAATCTCCCTGATCATCTGGCTCTTACAATCTTTCTATCTAAGACTGCACAGTGCTTCTTAGGTCTTGGGCGTATGTAGTGGTTTGAATTTGTTGGGCCTAAAGATTAACTGTACTAGAAGGTGCTGCCTTGTAGGAGTACGTAAGGCTTTGTTGGAGAAAGTGTGGCACTATGGGAGTGAACTTGGAGACTGTCCTCCTAACCATGTGGGATCTAGTCTTCTCCTGTTTATCTTCAGAACAAGATGTAGAACTCTCAGCTTCTTCTCTAGTGCCATGCCTGCCTAGATGCTGCCAAGTGCCCACCTTGATGATAATGGACTGAACTTCTGAACCTGTAAGCCAGCCCCAATTGAATACTGTCCTTATAAGATTTACCTTCGTCTACACAGAGAAACCCTGTCTCGAAAAAAACCAAAAACAACAACAACAACAACAACAAAAAAAAACCAAAAAAAACAAACAAACAAAAGAAAAGATTTACCTTCGGAAACCCTAACTAAGACAGTGTGAGAGTGTTTTGTAGATTTATACATTGGCAGTGGGCTCTAAATTTTGGATGTTTGGATGGTTTTTGTTGTTGTTTTGGCTTTTTGTTTGTTTGTTTGGGTTTTGTTTGTTTTGTTTCGTTTCTGTTTGTTTTCATAGTGATTACTGACTGTGGCATCTCTTTGATTATGAACCTGATAATCAATGATACAATGCCATTGCTTTGTCTAATCTGTATTGAAAACTATTTTACAGTTTATGTGCATGTATGTCTGTGTACTATGTGTGTTCTTGGTGCCCAAAGACATCAAAAGAGGATACCAGATACTCTGGAACTGCGATTGCAGATGGCTCTGAGCTGCTGTATCTTAACCGTGGGGGAACAGCTCGTGCTCCTATTTACTCTGACATCACTCCAACACCTATATTGCGTTTTTAAGCAATATAATTATAAATAGAATGCTTACCTTTGCATTCTTCTTTTTATTGTGTTAGATACAGAAGTGTTCAAAAGTACCTTTACCTTTCAGAGAGGCATTTTTATATGTGAGGCACATAATTTGAAGATGCACACAGCCTTTCCTCTCTAATGTAGTAGACTATAAGGGAGTAGTAAAAATGATGAAAAAGGGGGAAGAAAATGCTACCTCCAACATGGAAAAGCATAGCAACTGACTACACTGTGACTGTTTTGTTCAAATTTATTGAAAGTTACTATGTCAATTGTAAGTCATGTTATTCACACACATAATGACATCTTCACAAGTTTTTCTTGGCAATTTGCTTTCCTTATGAATTGTGTTTAGGTTTACTTAGCCATTCAAGTTAATTCTCAAGTTATAGTATCAATTTGATGGAGAAAGGGTTAGTTTAGATATTAGTCAATTCCTTATTCAATGGGTAGGAGAACAGTAGTGTGTAAAGAAACAGAAAGACTGTGGTCTAGAGATGGGGTGGACTCCAGGAACACTTTTTACAGACATTAAAAAATGGGAAGCTTCATAATTTCAGTTAACTCAGTCATTCTGAATTTCTGACAGGGTTGAAAACTTATAGTCTTATAGCCAATCCTGGCTATTTACTTTGAGAGAAAAGATTTGAGTGGATGATTTTCAGCTGACATTCATTCTAAAACCAAGAAAAAATCCAGGTTCAGAACTAAGTGTTTTAGTTAGGAGAAATGACAGAAGTTCTGGTTAGTCAACAAAATGATGGACTGGCTATTAGGACTATCTTGTACCACACTGGTACAAATCGGCATAATTATGCTCTAATTGTATCTTAAGAGAAAAGTTTTATTTTAACAGGAAGGGTGATATTAGGAGAAGCTAAGGTGGGAGGAGTATGGAGAGGAAGAGAAGGAGTAAGGAGAGGAGGAGAAGAAGGACAGGAGAAGCTAGGTGACGAGAGAGAGAAAGAGGGGAAGGGACAAGGAGGCAAATGTTCACGTGTCTCCACCAGTCAAAGATAGTTGATATATCTAGGTTGGGTATTGGGTTACACTTCTGACTGAGCATTACCAAACTTATAAAGCCTTTGATTAACATTTTAAAAAATTGTATAAAAGCGAAAAGGGAAAGGGGGCATGGGATAGGGGTTTTCTATGGAGGGGAAATGGGGAAAGGGGATGGCATCTGAAATGTAAATAAAATATCCAATAAAGAAAATGGGAAGCTTAAGTAGAGATATTCAGTTAAGAGCTTTAAGCCTCATGAAGAGTGGCTGCATTCAAAATAAGGAAAGCTTCTTTGGCTAGATATTTCATAGCGGTTGTGAGAATTGGCAGTAATAAAGTAAAAACTGCATTTTAACGTATTGTAAACATGCATATTCCAAAGTTAACCTTCATTGGATATTTTGCTTTTAAAATTGTTGTTTTGGACTTCCACAATGCTATATTCATTCTCAAGTGCTTTAAATGTACATGTAGTAAAAAATGCTTGCTGCAAAATACATGGCTGGAACTTTAAAAGATAGGTATTGTCAAACATTTACATCTGCCTGGAGCCAGTACACACACTGTGCGAACTGCAAGCATCCAACTGGCAAAGCCGGATGCTCAGGTTCATACTATTGATTGCTTAAGTTCAGACTCTTCAGTTACAGACTAGTCATCTTTCTACAAAACCACTTGACTTGATATTCTGTAACTTCAGAGTGGATTCCCAGTAGTGAACTATGTTTCAGGGTGAAAAAAACCATCTAGGAGGCAATCAACTCTCTTGTTGAGCTGTTAAGTTGGCCGTCTGAGCACGCCATCCAGAGGACAGACTCCTCACCCAATGGATTGAATCAATCATTTACTAGAGAATTCTCAGCTTAAACTAGAAATAAAAATGTAGTATTGCTGGATGAAGTTGGGTATGGTGATTACATGGGTTACCTGCTCTTCTCACTCAGATGGAAGCCATAGATTCCCAACCACCCCCTTGCATGTAATTAAATGGTATAAAAGCAAAAAGGAGGAGGGGGGATGAGATAGGGGGTTTGTAGAGAGGGGAAATATAATAAATAAAATATCCAATAAAAAATAAAAGATTAAGAAAAACTAAGGAAAATGGAATTATAGAGAACCATTGGGTCATAAAATGTAAATGAATATTTGATAATAAAATCTAAGACACTCCTTTGCTGGAATGTATGGGTACAAAAAACCACAGACATGTTTCTTCTATTTGTTTAAACTCAACTATAAGTGCTATCGATCTAATTTTACTTCACTTTATTGATGTCTCTTCAGCAACAGTGTAAGAACAGGATAGGAGCAGAGAAGCACTGGGTTTGCTTTGGTATGATCAAGATGACATTATGAATTAGGTAGGTTCTGATGTGGAGGAATAGCTCGTTTTGAGATGCGATTTCTTGAAAGACTAAGGTATATATGCGGGTTGACAGTAGATCCTAATATTCATACTTTTTCTTACTTTATGCAATAGCATAAATCGAACTCAACAAAGGTATTTTGTTTGACACATGCAAACTTTGGCATTATTTATTATTATTATTATTATTATTAATTTTAAAAGCTAGGATAGACAAAATAGGAAACTAAGATGTTTTGCAGCTGCTCATCTGCTTGAATACTTGATACCTTTCTGGTTCTGATCTGCTAAATAGCCTTATAAATCACTCTTCTATTTTCAGATTTTATTCTTTTTAAATTAATTTAGATAAATGTCATAACAGTTTTAGTCTAATTGACTTATATATTATGCATAAATATATATGCCATCAAAGAAAAAAATGTAAGAATTTAACATATAATATATAGCACATCTTTTTGGAAAACTATATTATGTAGAAAAAATATAAGTGATGAGAGGCTTATTTGCATTTTTGGTAAGTGCTTTGATGTCTGGACCTAAGAAAGCTTTAATCCCTCATCTGTTTTATTCCATTTATTTCCAGAAATGCTTCTGGTTTAGCTTTTCAGTCTTTGTGTTCTACAGTGTATGATTTACAGTATTATACTATTAGGCGCTTGAAGCTGGAAGGGATGTTTGACTTGCTACTCCTGGTAATGGTGACCTTTGGTTTTGAAACTACCTTAAAGTTTAGTGTGCAGTGTTTTCATAGCTTTTATTTCCAACAGTGAAGGGGAAGCATGCCAAGGAACGCTGAATACTTCTATCCCTTAATATCCTTGGACTGTTGGTTTTGGATGACTCTTTATCATGTGTATGATTACCGTGCATTTGACATTTAGAAAATTTAGTTCAAAGAGTATGCAAATTTCACAAATGTTGATGAGTGTCCTTGAAGTGTTGGAAGCTGTAATGTCATTTTTGTCTGTCCTCTTTGCCAAATTCTAAACTGCATCAGGAAGTACAAGTATTTTCACTGTAAAATACATACTTGAAGATTTTCCAAAGGATCTTCAAGGGAATGATTTAGTTCAGAGTTGCTATCATCAGACAGAGATAATTTGTCTTCATTTATCAATAAGTTTCATATTTCTAGGAGACAGGTGAGATACAAAGTGTAAGCTCTGCTGGAGAGAGCACTAGCCGTCTCTGCATAGGGTCTCTGCATGGAACTCCATGACCCTTTATTAGAAGTTTACAAAGTAAATATTGTCTTGCCATCAGTACATGTGTTCTCAGGCAAACCTTGTTTATTGCTGATATCTCTTCAAAACTGTCCAACAGAACAGAGAGTCACACTAGAGACCCGCTATCAGATGTCAGTGATATCTCATTTTTATAAACTCTTGTCATTTGCCTCTGGTTCCCTTTACCGTATTTTCCTTCTGTTGTTGCTTTCTACCGCCCCTAGGATAGCAAGGAGACTCGCTGCACCCCTGGTTTCAGGAAATGATTCTTAAAGCAGAACACAGGGGAAATATTAGCTTGGCTCTGACATTTAGCCTTTAGGTGATCAGTGGATAAACTGAATTTGAAGAATTTATGAAAAGCCAAATTATTCTCTAGACCACAATGGACACAGATATATGGGGAGATACCGTGGAGAAAACACATCAAAAGGGAGAAATGTTCAGATATTTGATAATTGTCATTCTCTTGAAAAGCCTCAAATCAGTGTGGATCTCAGTCGAAGCTGAACCACAAGCTAAAGATACAATTGGAGATTCCTGAGCAAACCGGCTTCTCCCTACCATCCACAGCTGGGCTCCATGTCAAGGGACATATGATAGAGTTAGATTTTATGCTGCAGGCTGGAGCTGCTAACATCTTTTTACATTTCTACAAGTTTGTGTTCTTAATTTTTAATGGCATGCTTACAATCTCTGTGGTACCGCAAACTTTCACATGTCAATGACTCTGTATAGTACAGCAAAATAATTTCTGACTCCAATACAGCATTTTTTCAGGTTTTGTTTCTGTTTTAGATTTTTAAAATGGGTGGATTGTGAGAACTTGGCAATCTCACTAGAAAATAAAAATGCAATTGTTTCAACATGCATAACTAAGGACATTTAGAATGTTACTGACTCTGAGGCCTGTAACCCAGAAGCCTGATTACAAAGGCTTAGATTTGGACCTTAAGTAGTCAGAGTGAAATGTGAGGTTATGGTGAGAAATTTCAGACTCATCTAAGAGCCACAGCAATGGTAGACTGTCAAGTGGGAAAACCTTTTTCATTTAACTCACCCCCTGTATGTTCTGACATATTCCAAAAGCATCATTAAAGAAACATTCAGATTCCAAAAACTACCAAAGTAAGAAATACCAAAGTACAAAGTTAATTTTGTGTGTACTCTTGTGTAGGGCTGTGAAGGGATGATTTGGTCTTCCTGGTAGAGCACTGAGTTTGAGATAGTCGGAGAGCCAACAGGTGACCATGGCCTGTGAGGGACATGACCTGTGAGGGACAGCACGCATCTCCCCACGCCCCCCCCCTCGGATTCTAGACTTCTCCAAGCAGCCCACATCTTCATTAACCTGTGCCTTGAAGACAAGTTTGGCTCAGTAGTTTCTCCCAGAGAGGTTTTCCTTCACCATCTATAGCTACAGGTAGAGGGTGTGACTACCAGGCCTCTGCCTCAAGATTTCCATATTCATGAGTTACCTAAAGGCAGGGGTGGGGGATCTGGGGGGAGTAGCTGAATTAAGTTATTCCTTCCCAATCCTTCCTCTTTTCCCCCCTCCCTATTTAAGCCAGCTCCCTTCTGGCTTGGATGGGGGAGTGCGCATACCGTCTGCATTCACCATGGACAATAAACTTTTGGAACCAGACTTTCTCGTACCTATTGTGGATCGGTTAGTGTAGTGTGACAGGCGTGGAAGACTTCCCAGGGACCCATCTGCTCATCCGCTGCTTCTGTGGCTTGTCCAACACTCTTGATAGTCATCATGAAATACTCCCAAGGAGTAAGAGAATAAGAGAACACAGGAAAACTTTCAGTTGTCATTCTATGTATGTGTGATGAAGTCACACAGGACCCAGTAAATATGTGCTTTAAAAAAAAAAAAACAAAATTTCAATAGATTAAAACAATCATATGCTTTCAATATTAACATTTTTAAACAATTATGAAAAATTTAATATTCTATAGCGTCTGTGCAAAAAAGCAAAATGACTGCCAAAATTTGAACATATTTCTTTTCCCTCTTCTGTGAAGCCCTCCTGCACACAAGTGAAGAAATTTCTATGTGTGTCAGAAACAAGAAAGCATTTTTTTTAATGGCTAGTAGCCGACCACCTCACCTCAGGATGGTGGGATTCATACCGGGGCCCATCTGCTCTGTTAGCATCCGTTTGGCAGAGCAGCCACATATGAGATCTGGAAGTCTCTGCTCATGCCATTTACTTTCATGGGTATCTCTCTTGTAAGACCGTAAAAGGCACCGTTGTCTTTCCAACTCACAATTTCCCTTGAAAGTTACAAGAACTGCATTTCTTACCATAGACATCCAGTTCCATGAAAGGCTGAGATCCCGGTGTGTATTTCACAAGTTCCAGAAATGAGCAGTTTCCCAAATGTTAGAAACCAATGAATTTCATTAAGGTCAAGGAATTAAGAGTTTGTTTTTTTTACTCAGAATATTTCATTTTGACCAAAGCATCAAACAAACAACATGAAAACAATTTTTGTGTGTGAATATTGCAAATATCATTTGAAATTCAAATGTTCTTCATTCTAGGTATTTGAATTTGAATATGTACAAATTGGCAAGATTGATTGATGCTAGTTAGCATGTGAATAGAAGGTTCAGAAACAGCAAAATTAGTAGATGTGTTTTGTTATAATGCCCCATGCAGATATGGGAGGGCCCAAGCAAGTCACCTTTACAAGCATGTCTGAAAAACAGAAAAAAAGGGATTTAAGTGTGGCCATTATTTTATCCATTTTTGTTTTTATCCTAAATTATTTATAAGTTGGCTTTCATATTTTTAATAGACAGTCCAAAACCAGATTTCTAGACTGTTCAAAAACAGATTTTAAGTGAAAGATAAATGAAATTTCCTATTTATTTTATTTAGAATTGGTACGTTATTGATAATTAACCAGGTATCTTTTAATAACTAATAGCATTTTGTAAAATAAATCGTTGATGTCTTCTTAGAAATCTCTTTTCAATAATATATACAGATAAGACATTTATTATTTCTTAAAGTAAAAGCCAATTTAACAGCTTGAAAGAGAAGCTTATGTGTTGTGATTGACAGTCGTTAAATTGTGATGTTACAACAGAAGGCTAGCTTTCTGAAAAGAAAATAAAACTGTTTTGGTATTTAAAATATCTAATTAATGAATTTGATGTTCTCTTGCATAAATTAAAGAAGAAAAGAACTAGGTAAATTTAGAAAAGTAACACAAAATGAGAAATTTATGAGCAGCATGAGGACTGACTGATTTGGAAAAAGTAACCTTTAACAAGCCATTTCCCTAAAGGAAAGAATTTTTTTTTTATTCCTCCACAGACATGTAATTTGACTCTGGTTCCGTGCTTTGGGGAGCGTCATTCAATCGGGATCCGCTAATGATTTTTTTTTTCCATTTTGTAACACAGAGACTGCACAAGAATTCACAATACACACAGCTGCGAGGACACAGATGTGCTGCTCTGTACAGACAGGTTGGAGATGATAATAGTGGTCTTGTTTACCAAAGCAACACTTTCACCATGAAAGGCTTTGGGGATGAACTAGCCATACTAAAAGTTAAGAGTAAAGTCGGTATGCAAATGAACGGTTCAACACGGAAAAGCGACCCTGCATTGGGAGCAGACTCTGAAATCTTCCTTTTATCCTTTTTACAAATCTCCTTTGAACTTACCTTCACCACACCGACTCTAAACAGAAATCCCTCCTTTTCTTTTTTTCTTATATTTTTTCATTAATTACATCCCAAATGCTGTTCCTGCTCCCAGAGTCCTTCCCCTGTTTCCCACTCTCCTTCGTCTCTGAAGTCCACAGGAAGACCAACAGAGTCAACTGACCTGGACCCTCGAGGGACTCTCAGAGACTGAACCACGAACCAACGAGCAAACACGGGCTGGACTGAAACCGTGACACATATGTAGCAACTAAGTTTGCATGTAGGCCCTCCAACAACTGAAGTAGCAGTTGTCCCTAAAGATGTTGCCTGGCTGTAAAATCTTGTTCCCCAACAGAAAGCTCTCTTAAAATCTACAGGCATCCTCCCAGAATCACGATTCTCTATTTTGTCCTGTGTTTGGGAGTCACAACTTTAGGCATCCAGTGATTATCTCTTCTTGTTTCTCATAGAAAATCTTCAGGGAAGGTTGGCAATATAATTCCTGGAAGAAGAGCAGATGGAGATAAGAAAATACGTGGGAAAAATAGAAGGAGTTAGTTTCCTATTCATCTGACAAGGCAGTGCGAGCAGAACTGGATGAATCTCGGCATTTCCAGAAGCCCTCATATGTTTTTAATCACAAGGCTACAGTGTTTCATTTCTCTTTCCAAGATAAGATACTGTTTTCTTGTAGACATAGATTTCCTTTTTTTGTTTGTTTGATTTTTCTTGTTTGTTTGTTTTGTTGCTGTTGTTGTTTTGATCTTCTGTGGGTTTGTACTCTTCCAGTGAGGATGTCGGTATTCCTGTGTAAAGACCTAACTCGTATATTAAGAAGTTTTCTGTCTCTCATATTTTCTCCATCTTCTCCTCTACTCTATAGGAGACTTCTGTGGTTTAAATCTGGGTGGATTAGCGGCTTCTCAAAGCCTTCAGTCAAACAGTTGTCTTGTTTAGATCCAAAACTCAACCTCAGGATAAGGACCACCACGGATCTCATGTCCAGGTCTCTCATCACATGGCTTCTTTCCTGGAAGCTCATCACCTAGCAGTGCAGAATTATCTTCTGTCACCTAGAATGTGCCTTTCCCATCTTCTCTATTTTCCACATGAGGCTCTTTTGATGAGAAAATCTATTAGTTCCTCCATTTTAACCTCCCTGAGAAGCCGCCTTGATTTCTAGGCATTGTACTGCCTCTGTGAAGTTTTCCATTCACGACTTCCCACAGCTAAAAGATGTAGCCTTTTCTGTCCCTGTGTTCTAAAATGTAAGGTGATATAATTGCATTTACTACATTAATATAAATTTCTCTGTTCACAATGGATCTTCCACAGTCAGCTGTGGCTCTTAGAAGCAGAAGACCCACAGCTATGTCTTTAGGTGTATGACACCTAGTACCATGGCTGAGATGTAGAAAACCTTAAAACTCTGTCAAAAAAAGTGGAGAAATTCATCTGTTGCTTTGCTATTTAATATATATGGTTATGATGTCCATATATATGTTTATTTATTAGTTTCTTGAGAATTTTTTATAAGGTGTTTTGATCCTATGCACCTCTCCTCCAGATCCATCTGTTTTTAAGCCCATTACACACAGTTTGTGCTGCCCATAGAGTTTTGGATGTGTGGCTTCCAGTATAGCATGCTTAACTTCTCAGCAGTCATACTCTTGGGGAAAATGGACTTTCAATTCCACTAAAGATCAATTGCCAATAGCTTGTTGGCCAGGGGCAACATTTCATGGCCACCCATGAAATGAGTGCTTGCATTTGGTCTGGATAGAGCAAAGGTTGTCTCCATAATGTCAGAGCTGCTGAGTTCACCTATACAGCTGCTTTGATGTCCCTGAATACACCCACCCCATCAGGATGGGACATGTGATACAGATATCCCGTTTATAGTTGAGTCTTCTACAGTCTTATTCTCCACGCCTCTGTCAGGTAGGCTTCTTCTGTGTTACTCCTCATCCTTGATTTTAAGGCTTCTCAGATGAGTGTGCAGCCATGCACTGGTCTGTGGGATAGTAAGTCACCGAAGTCCTCCCTTTAGTGTAAATAACACTGATGTCACTTTGCAATGTAACATATGCTTCCACATACTCCAGACTCTCCATTGCTGTTTATGTATTAATATCACAATTTCAAAACGAAACAGAGATGCAGCAATGAGTGTCCAAAAAACTAACTTATGTTTGACAGTAAGAATTGCAATAGGAGACACATATATGCAGCCAAGTGGCCAAAAATACAGCTGGAGAACAGAGAAGGGAGTGGAAGTTTTATTAGGGCAGAGAGACATCAGTAAGTTGTTTTGACTGAAAGTTCAGTGACACTTCAGAGCTTGCCAAGGCTGATAAGTTCTGATTGGTGAATTGCTATGCAAAGCCATCCATAAGCTCTTATCTGGCAGTTCCACTGTCAGTTGCTAAGTGAAAATATTCTTCAAATGAACACATCATTTTACTTAATTGGCTCTACTGTGAGGCAGCTCCTGCAGCAGGTGTCGAAGACCTTGCTGCTCCATTTCTTTTCTTAGGGTTTTTGCTTGTATTTTATGTGAGTGCATCCCCTCTGTCCTCTGAATCTTCACAGTTGCTTTTTAGAGAGTGCTACATCCCACCCTCTGAGACACATTCATGTTGGATTCATGACTCTGAACTCCACCAGGGATGCTGAAGCCGGTTAGCACTGCAGAAATGTCTTCCCCTTTGAATGGCCGGAAAAAAGTTGCATTGTTTCAATTATTTTTCCACTCTTTTATTATGATATCACATATAAATACTGTGTGTGTTTATGATGTGTTGTAGTATATTTGTGTGCACTTTGAAGTTATTTAGGTGAGTTAATTAACATACATTTTATGTCATATACTTATCATTTTCTGGCTTTGGTGAGATTATTTAGGAAATAATTTTAATGTGCAAAGCCTTATTTTTCTGTGTAACTATGCTAACTTCTCAAGTACACACTTGCTATGCAAAACCTTATCTTTGCATCTTTTGATATATAGCTTTCTAGTCCTCACCCTGTAGGTACCAACCTAAGCTCTACCTTAATGGATTCAACCTTTTAAAGATTCCCTCTATAAGTGAGCTCAGGACAATATGCCAGTTCTATTTATTAATCTTACTGTAGCATCCAACAAGTTCATATGTGTTAAAAATGCAAGTATTCCCTTCCTTCAAGCTGAATAGGATTCAATTATTAAGAATTATATATACATATATGTGTATATATATAATATTATGTACAAATATATAATGTATACATGTATAAATATTATATACACATATAAATATACATATTTTATTTTTCCATACAAATGCCTGTGGGTACATATATCTTTCATTTTCTGGCTATGGTTAACAAGACTCCAGGGAACATGATTGTACAAAGTAGTCTTCGAGAGTTTCATTTTCTTTTCTTTGATAACACAGAGTGAAATTAGTGGAGTAATGTGGCAACTCCACTCTCATTTTTTTTTTTTTGCAGATTTCTCACCCTGTCTTTCCTATCTTAAAAATGTTCCCACCTACAGTCTACATGGGTTTTCTTTTCTCCACATCCTTGACAACATTTTTCATTACAAAAAGTATTAAGAATAAATTTGCCACCAAAAATACATTTTCTTTGTATACCTTCTTTACTTAGCTTGTGACTGTGGATCCTGTTGCCTCACATTGATTACCTGAAGCTTTTCTGTTAGACTCGCTACATCTAGAGAGTAGTTCCAAAGGAAGAAGTTAAGTTTAAGTATTTTAATAAAATAACTCTGTCTAGAATGTGAGGATACTGGAATTCTGGAGGAGAAAAAAAGAATCTCCTCATAGCCTGTGTGGTACCTTGATGGCATCATAAAAATAGAGCTTAGATTAGTACCTACTGAGTGAAGATTGGGATGACACTGGTCCCTCCCTCCCTCCCTCCCTCCCTCCCTCCCTCCCTCCTTCCCTCCTTCCACATCCTTACCTTTATTCCTCTCCCCCTTTCTCTTTCCAATGTAAAGACATTGAGTCTGCACATAGAAAAGCAGGACCCGTATCA
Organism: Rhabdomys pumilio; assembly: GCA_030674055.1. Lineage (NCBI taxonomy): Eukaryota > Metazoa > Chordata > Mammalia > Rodentia > Muridae > Rhabdomys > Rhabdomys pumilio. The sequence continues at coordinate 63,048,171 of JANHMN010000014.1, forward strand.
GGAACCAAATTGACCAGCATTTTGAGTTTATTGTTCCCATGCCCAGGAGCACAAAAAGTGAATTTTCAGTATAAAGCATTTCAACCTCTGATATTTTATTACAGTTGCTCTGCTAAAATAATTAATGCAAATTGTATGTTGTATATATGTTATTCAATTTTAAATATTTAAATAAAACTGCTTCATATTACTTAAATTTTTTGAACCAATATACATTTGTTAGATTTTAAAAGACAACTAATATGCTGAAATTATAAAAAAAGTCAATCATGAATTTATGAGTTATCATTTGAAAATTTAAATGTTATATCCATAATTTTCATGTTAATAATTTGAGAAGCAAAAGTAAAAGTTAAATTACTTGAATTTCAAGTATTTCTAGAATGCTAATACAGATCCGTATGCAAACCACACTAAGCTTATGTTAGTTTTAAGATTTAAAAGCAGGAAGTTTACTTATTTGTAGAACTTAAGTAGGAATTGACTTAGCAATGACATCGAATGAAGTGGCAGCGAGCCAGCTTGTTCTCAGTAACTCTTCGAGTTGTGATCATGGTACATACTTATCCTGACTTTTCAGAATTCCTGAGAGACTCATACAAACATTCATTTGTTTTATGCATGAAGAAAAAAAACAATACAAAACTAGACCAGCCCAAATCAGAGGCAGAATGCAGCATATCCCTCAGGCCTTAACACTGCACCTCAAGAATGATTCATAGGGCAGCACTCAGTCTAAATTCCATTGTATTTTCTAAACAGACAACCAACTTCCTTCATTCTTTTATAAATAATAATAAAGCTTAATAAAACTCTATAGTTACTTTTTCTAAAACTTACTGAAATAAATACAGTTCAGCTACTGTAAAATTAAAAATCTAATTCTTCCATTAATGATCTCGTCAGGGCTTTATGTCTTTTACACATTTTTACTTTTTAGTATACATTTTATAGACATCTAGTTGAATAACATGTTGTATAATCAACACAATGAGGTTCTGTCAAACTAGTTACTTTTTGGTACCCATATCTGTGTTTTACTTCTGAGGAAGGGAACACTAATGGAAATGTTTATAAACACACAGGAGACTTCCCCTGCATTCCCTTCCTTTCCTGTAGGTGGTGACTTTCTGTGTGACTGTCACAGGGAGTTGTGTGAAGCTCTTATGAACAGGCATGTTCCCCATCTATCCACTGACCCCCAACCCCTTGAGACATGTGGTAAAAACACACAAGACTTTAAGACTTAATAGAATTGTGGATTCACGGTCAATGCAGGTTAGTTTTTCTAGAGCACTGATGGCTAAGGTTTGCTAAATATTCTGCAGATTTTTCCATTTGAAATAAACTTTTGTGTGTTTTTCTCTTGTGACTGGGGTTTCTTTGCTTATTACAAATTTCTTAGACTATCCAAATGGTACAAAGATTCGGAGCTGGCGCCCTTGTTTCTTAGAGAAACTACTAAGAAACGTACCCTACTAATAGAATGCATTTGTCTGACTCCAGGATCAGCCTGTTCTTCTGGAGGAATAAACTGCCATTTGAGAGTACTTATCTCGCTGGGCATTGGTGGCACACGCCTTTAAGCCCAGCACTTGGGAGGCAGAGGCAGGCGGATTTCTGAGTTCGAGGCCAGCCTGGTCTACAGAGTGAGTTCCAGGACAGCCAGGGCTATACAGAGAAACCCTGTATCGAAAAGCCAGAGAGAGAGAGAAAGAGAGAGAGAGAGAGAGAGAGAGAGAGAGAGAGAGAGAGAGAGAGAGAGAATACTTATCTCACCAACTTTGGTAACTCTACCAATCATTTCAGATGTACCAAATTTAATTTTAACTAACAGAATATTTTTAACACAGTCAATTGGATTTCCCAGGATAACGTACTTTCTCTTTCCCCTTGATAGGATCTTCTGAGTTATAATTTGCCACATATTGAGAAAAATATTATTTTAAGCAGCAGCAAATAAATGGAAGAATAAAACTATTTAATATCAAATTCAGCTGTGCGAGGCTTTGATCCGTGTTTGAAAGGCTCTAATGGTTTTATCATATCCCTACAGCCATGAATTAAGTATGAAGAACGGCAACAATAACACATTCTAATAGAGAACATTAATTAACATATGCTGAATGTTAATCTTTTTTCTTTTCCTTGGCAGTGTGTGTTACCAGCCAGAGGGCAGTTCGGATATAAAACGAACACCTAGCACCTTCATCACGGTGGTTGATTGTGAAAGACAGGCAGTGACTCATGGCCATCTTAGTGCAATGCTTTCTAATTGAATCTATGCAAACAAAGTAAAATATCCATTCATTTACTTAAGCAGTGTTTCTTACCTTTAAACAATTTAATACCTAATCACTGAAAGAAAAATTACAGTTGTTTTTATGTCAGTAAAATCTACAGCATTCTATTTTATTAATGTGTGCCAGAATTCTGCACAGTTTAGCTACTGATATTCAGGTACCACAGTAGAATTACAGAACCAATTGATATTTGCTCCTGAAATGACAACATGCTAGCTGTGACTTGGAAAGGAACTGCACATTATTGACAACACAAGTTAGTGAGCCACAACTCCACTTAGCTATTCATCCACATGATCTTGTGAGTAATTAATCAATATTGCACAGAAACTATCCACCTAGTCTGGTGGCAAAGATGGTCAGGTCACATGAATACTTCTCTATTTTTTTATTTTATTATTTCTCAAAAATTGTTTATATATTGTGGTCGGAGAGATGGCTCAGTGATTAAGTGCACGGCTTGCTCTTCCAGAGGACCTAAGTTCAGCTCCTGAAACCCACGTGGTGGCACACAGTTGTGTGTAACTTCAGTTCCAGGGAATCTGACATATCCTTCCTCTTCAGACATTGCAGGTCCATGGTGAACTTACATACATGCAAGAAGAAATATCAACACATGTAAAAGATTAACAAGTTTATGTGTTTATACTTGCTATCACTGTTTCATGTTATAGCTGTGGTATGTGGTTTTAACCATTTAAAGAACATATTGTCAAAGTGAAATGAATCACCTCTTTTAAAAAAGTAAAGAATAATAAAGCTTGCCATTTTCCCATCTCATTTCATACTATAGCATTACAAACTTGAATAATAGATATTCTAAACATATACAGATATTTATAGTATGCCGTTTTTATAATATGTAATGATCACACGAGAGGAAATAAAATCTTAGAGTATGAATTTTGAAATGAATACAAATGATATGGATGCCTGCAAAGGTTAACATACTGTTCGAACCATTCTAGTTGGTGATGTAAATGTCTATAAGTACATATTTATCCCCTAATAAGTTATTTTTATATTGCATTGGCTCTTGTGGCTATAGAATCTAAACAATGGAGAAAAGTCATTTCTCCAATAAGGTTTTGTTTTAGAGTTAAACTGAGAACCGTTCCCACTGCATATTTATGTGCTTTGTATTCTATTAAGATATTTACCACAGAAGCTTATTACGATTTCCCTTCCAATATACTCACACTCTGTACCATAATTTTTATCTATTTTGGGCCATGTGAGTTTCAAGTCTTATGCTAGATTTTGCCTTATGTGCAGTACGATTTACAAACATTTCCCTGTTGTTAACAGCTAATACGTTGCGACAAATACCAAACTTTAATGAAAAAAAAAAACTTAAAAGATAAAAGAAGAAACTGCATAACATCTTTTAATATGAGATACACAGTAGGACATCAGTCATGAACAACACAATATACTACTATTTACAAGTCGCATTGGTAGGTAGTCAGTGGTCATTAGTATTTTAGATGCAAAATGATCTAGCATAGTGCATTCCACTCTATTGAAACTATGTAGCTCCTGACAAACATTCCTAGTATGCATGCATAAGTCAAGAGAGGGCACCAGATCCCCACCTACTGGAGTTACAGGTGGTTGTAAGCCATTGTGTGGGTACCGTGAACCACACCGTGTCCTTGGAAAGAGTGGCAAGTGGTTTTAACTTACTGACTCAACCTCCCATGCTCGTGGTAGATATTCCATATAATCTTTATACCTTGCTTTATAAAGTCTGTTGTGCAGTAGGTATTTCAAATATTCTGTCTAGTATGAAGATTTTGAGAAGACGAATCAATTCATGTATTTTATAATACATTGTGTGGTATCTGGCACACATGCATATATAGCTAATTGGTTTGGATTGAAGGATGAATACTTTAATAAAATAAATTAAGTCCAAACAGAAGATTCATGAACTTATTTTTATTAATTCCACAGTGACTCAGGTAATTCTATGTAGTATTCCTCTGCAGTCTTGTTTCAGTGAAGTAAGTGAATTCTGGCATTTGGAATATGTCCAGTGTGCATTACCCCAAGTTAGTACAATGCTTTTTACTCAATGCACTTATCTCAAGCCCATGTGTAAGTAAAACTGCTCTAACAATTTACTTGAGAATAGACTAATCTTCATGTCTTATTAATCACAGTAATGAATGATTATAAGATATCAAGCTCCCTTGTACATGACCATTGCATGTTTATGCAGAGATAGTTTTAAATAAAATAGCAACAGATTTCTTTCATCTCAACATTTTATAATTAATTTCTTTATTCATTTATATCCCAAATGTCCACCCTCCCAGAGTTCTTCATACCATTTCCTTTCTTAGAGGGTGCTTCGTATCCCCCATGCCCTGTGTATTCCTTCTCTAGGGCATCAAGTCTCTACATGATTAGGCTCATTCTTTCCCACTAAAGCCAGACAAGGTAACCTTCTGCTACATGTGTGCCTGGAGCTAAAGACCAGCCCATGTATGCTCTTTGGTTGGTGGCTTAGTCTCTGAGAGCTCCCAGGGATCCAGGTTAGTTGATACTGTATGGGGTTGCCATCCCCTTCAGCTTCTTCAATCCTTCCCCTACTTCATATGGGTCCCCGACCTCAGTCAAATGGTTGACTGTAAGTATCTATGCATCTGTCTCAGTCAGCTCAACTTCTTAACTCTGGCATTTCCTCAGAGTTCTTGGTAATGCTTAACTTCGAATGTTGGAGATGGGGGAGAGTAATGATCAGACACTTTCATTAAACTCTTCAAGTAAGATTTTATGGTTTTATTCAAGATTTAACAATGATTGTGTATTAGACTGCAAGCCTACACTGTCTCCCTCGCTGAGCATACCGTACTGTGTACAGAGAAGTTAATCTTCAAAATGAATGCTTATAATGGCTTTTTGGAACTCAGCAAACTTGTTTGTTTGATTGAAGAATTACTCTAGAATAAAACATTAATAATCACTGCTACTAGATTGTCATTTGGGTTCTCTCAGTTGGCACAGAAAGAACTACCTATGCATTATCTGTATTTCTCTAGGTGTCAAGAAATCCAAATAATTGTTTACATACTCCATACATGCCATAAAGCACTCATAAGCATTCATTGAGAAGACTGACTTTTCTCCAGACAGTACAGTATGCTCACAGAGGGAGAACGTGTTAGCTTGCCAGCAGTTCATATATAGTTGTGTCAGTATTGTCAAATCACAATTCCACGAAATAAAAGTATCAGCTAGAACATTAACAGTGTCTCTTGCCTTTAATCTCAAGTCTACATCCATTTCCAAATGTATTTAATATAAGCTCATCTTTCCTAAGATCATACAACACATCTGTTACAAAACTGACTACATTTCACGTTGTATAGGTTATCAATGTCCTAAATAGTATATACATCTAAAATTTTTGATTTGTACCCATGAATTTGTCTATCAAAAATATTTCAATGTGAAGATTCTTTCTGCACTGGAAAACTCTCCGTGATGAACATGCTTAGTGACAATTTTGTAATTTTGGTTTCCTTAAAGAAGGAGAAATGTTATAAGAATGTTTCAGTCCCCAGTGTGAGGATGTAGAGCTATTTTGGACTGTCTACAGCAGCTGCCTAAGATTAGTCTCCTGCTCTTGCAGAGGTAGCTTCTGTAATTGTGTGATGTTTGGAATTATGGGAGCTTTTTAGAGGGTAGATGAGGGCCCAAAAAGGCAGGGGTGATGGTGGGGTGATGGTTAGTCAGTTAGGGAGGTTGGTTGCAATTTGTTAACAGCCATGGTTCCTCCTACACCCTAACACTAGATAGAAGAGATTAAAGAATAGAAGGGAAAAATTCACAAATATAATTTCTTTCCTTTTGTTTCTTCTTTGACCATGGCTACTAACAAATCACAACTAACCTTGTGTAAGGGAGGAAGACTGACCTTGAATGTTGAAAAACGTGCCCAAAAGGCTGGGGAAGGGAAGAAAGACATTTACTTTTCTTCGTAGTTGTTATCTGGACTGCTGTTCTTGCCCAAACACCAGCCTCCAGGTCCTTCATCTTCTGAAAGTGAACTCCCGAGAGTAACATTTTGGGGCAATCCTGTGTGCTCAGCCATGGAGCTGACTTATTGGTCACTTTTATTCTGAAGTTTTCAGCTTTTGAGCTAGTACAGATTCTTGTTTTCTAATCTCTAGATTGTAGACGACATTTTAAGAACTAGGCAGCTTTCAGCCAGTGAGTTTGTCACAGGGTTATATCTTCCCTTCAGTGACGCTTTTCCTGGTGGGAACCCGGAACAATAAAATGCTTGAAAGCAAAAGAGTTAGAAAAATCAACATAGAACTAAAGAAATGGGAGCATCACTACTGCAATATTTGGCAAAGAAGGGGGCTATCAGCATCAGGAATAGAAGAGGGAGCCCCAAAATACTATCCTAGAACAATAAATACTAGAACAATAAAACACTAGAAAGCAAAAAGAGTTAAAAAAAATCAACATAGAACTAAAGAAACAGGAGCATCAGTACTGCAATACTGGGCAAAGAAGGGGGCTTATCAAGATCAGCAACAGAAGAGGGAACCCCAAAACTGACTCAGAGTCATTGGCAAAACTATGAAAGGCAATTAAAACAAAGTATAGTGGGTAAAAGGACCCACAAAGTTGCAAAGTCCAGCAGCATACATGGTTAATCCTTCAGTCTCCAAGGTGCCTCTGCTGATTTTCTTTGAGTTGTCTGCTCCACTAGCGTAGATAATTAGCATTATATACACATGGCCTGACTCAGATAGGGTTTTTCACTTACAAATGTGAATTTAAGCTTCTCTTCATGTGGTTTTGTGGCTTAGCAAATTGCTACTGTGACCTTTCTTTTCATTGACTCTCAGCCTGTATTTAGAAAATAAGTTTGGAATATTAATTTATCTCACTATCGATTTTCACATCATTCAATTGATACTTTAGTGTTTTAGGTCAAAGGTCACCAGGCCTAAACTGGTTCTTGGAAAATGTATACTTTTATTTTTGTATTTACTTTTACAATTTAATAAAGGATTTCTGTTTTTTTTTTTTCCCCAGTAAAAGAAGAATGGTGAGTGAACAAGTTCATTTTCTGAATAAGAAAAGATACATTTCTATCTAAGACAAGTCTAATTGTTTTAATTATCTTTGATAGTAGAGATAAATTTAGCTTTTATGTTTTATAATTGTTTTAATCAGTTGTTTTCATATATCAGTGTCAAAACTGTCAGCCATTCATGTTTAGTTTTGTCAGTATTATCATATCACAAATCCATAAAAAACGAAAACCAAACAACAAAAAAATCAATATTAATGAGATCAATAACAGTTTCTCCTTTAAGCTCAAGTCTACAGTCATTTCCAGTTTTATTTAATATAAGTCCAGCTGAAAGCTGCCTAGTTCTTCAGATACCATATGCAATCTAGAGATTAGGAAACCAGAGTCGGTACTAGCTCAAAAGCTGCAAACTTCAGAATAAGAGTGAACAATGAGTCAGCTCCTTGCCTGAGCACTTGGGGCGTCCTCAAGAGTTACTCTTGGGAGTTCACGCTCAGAAAATGAAGGATCTGGATTCTGGTGTCCGTGAGCAAGTCTAAATCACAGCTACTAAGAAGATTGAATGATGTCTTTTGTCCCTCCCAAGGGTGGTGATCAATGTCTCCCACATTCAGACGAGTCCTCTTCCCTTGTTTCATTGGCTCAAGTGACAGACTCTTGAAAAATATCCTCACAGAAACTGAAAGTTACTTTTCTAAATTTTTGGAAATTGACAACAAAAGTGAGCCATTATATATTCAGTTTAGAATCATTTCCCAGTATCCACAAATCAGCTTACAAAAATTTTGAGTTGGAATCTGTAGTATCTATAGCTTGTTGCAAGGAATTACATCTTAATAACATTTAACTCTTGCAAACCAAGAAAACCAAATGTGTCTAAGTATCTAAATCTTCTTTTCCGTTCACTATTTGTGGTAGTTTTACTACATACAAACATTTTGAATATCTGACAGATTCTTACCAAGCTGTTTCCCTTTCTTTGGTAGTAGCGTGCATTTTTATAAAGACAGATTCAATTTCTTCATTTCCATGATCTATAAAAAGAATTTCATGTTACACACTAATCATTATATGCAAATTTTGCTGCATTTGCTTCCTACTTTTAGTATTTGTAAATATGAAAAAATTTTAAATAGAAATTCTGCTATGTATACAGTGATAAAAATAAAATACCAATACATTGATTATTTTTTATAATCATATTTTCAAATTGTACTAGTCATCTTTCACTGGTTCATAATTTTCAATAAGATACATGTATAGAACTGTAAAACAGTATCTTATATTCACAATTAAATCCAATAATGGGATAATGTTCATAAATACTTTTTTTTTTTTTTGAGACAGGGTTTCTCTGTGTAGTCCTGGACTGTCCTGAACTCACTCTGTAGACCAGGCTGGCCTCGAACTCAGAAATTCTCCTGCCTCTGCCTCCCAAGTGCTAGGATTAAAGGCGTGCACCACCACTGCCAGGCTTATAAATACTTCTTATGAGAAAAACCTCTATTAACTCTTTCCTTAAAATTTTAGTTTCATTAGCTTAACCTTTGTTTATTTATTTTACTGTAATGAAAGCATAATCTTTCTCTTTTACTTGTCTTCCCTCTAAAATATCTCATATTCCCATTCCTGCTTATCTTCAAATTCAAAGCCTCTTTTTTCCATCCATTGTTATTGCATGCATATACATTTTTGTATATACTATCTTCCTAATCATACCTGCTGAGCTCATGTAGTCTTACATACATGCATAATTTCATGTTGATCATTAGACACTGTACACCAACTGGTGTGTACTTCCCTGAGTGGTCCACCTCTCCAGCTCTCAGCTTCATTCACTTGCCTATACTTCTTTTGGTAGGGTTGGTATCTGATGGGCTTTTCCTCATCCAGAATTGTGTGTTTGTTGCTGTCTTCTTTGTTTATCTCACTTTTGGATAGTCGTGTTGGTGAGACTTTGTGAGTGCGGCTTTTGACGATGTTAAAAGATGTAATCTCATGGTAAATTTCCCAATCATCTGGCTTGTTCGTACTTCCTGCATCCTCTTCTTTAATGTATCCTAGCCATCTTCCATCGAGTTCTGTCCAGGAAATTATTTGATTGGGACATATTTTTACAATAGTTTGCAGTAAGAAACTAGGAAAATATTCCATGGCTTCAGTGATTTTAAAAGTGTTTAGGAAGAAAAGTAAAATATATTGCATGTGAGATGATTTTTCTTATATGAAACATTTTTAAGATTTTTCTATTATCAAATATTGATCTGTTTGTTCAGATCTTCATCCATGAACATGGCATCTTATTTTCCCCAACTCTTCCACAATTCTACACACACGCACACACACACACACACACACACACACCGTTATTGAGGCCTTTTAGCATTGCTTTTGTGTACATGTGTCCATGGCTGATCTCTTGGAACTGGATAAACGATGTGGGAACTCATCCCTGCCTCAGCAACCATGGCTTACCTGTAGGTGTGCATGTAGGGATGCAACCTTGTGGAATTTCCCCTGTCAACTGGTGTTACTATATAATTTACTCAGGCAATAAAATTGTTGAAAATTTATGATTACATTTTTCCTCTCACGAAATCATTTTTAATATTTTTGTCCTTTGGGGGAGGAATTATTCATCCTACAATTCTAAGATACAGTCCATCATTTTCTGAGGGTGGTTTCAAGACAGGAAGAGAAGCAGCTGGAGTCAAGGTCACATCACGCCTAGAGTTAGGGACAGAAAGAAACAGATGCATCCATCATCTTGGGTTGCTTCACTCCAGCTATTTCTTGTTCTGTTAATGTTTTACTTAAGTTATGTAAATACAGCAACTTTGTTACTACTGCGTATAACAAGTTATTATAATGACATGGTTGTGATTCACTTTTCCAATGTTACAATTTTCATATAATATAACTAAATATGATTTGCTGCATTATTCAGAGAATACACACTATAAAAACACTTGGTGAAAGCAACTGGAAGGAAAAGGATGAATTTTGATTGTGACTTCAATGGTTTCAATGCATCATGATGGGGAAGGCAAGGTAAAAACTGAACAAAGCACATCCTGGCAAATGCTGAGCAGAGAGAGCACCCTCACAAACTGGCCTTCTTTACCAATCATGTTCAGTCAGGACCCAGTCCACTTACAGTGCAAACTATAACCAGTCCAGTTCTCCACTAAGCTAATCCTCTCTGGAGACATCTTCTAAAACATAGTTCACTATTTCTTGAGTATCTTTAAACTCAATTAAGTATTCAGTTAATACTAATCATCACATTAGCAAAACCTCAACTATCTGCAGCTTACAAGACAACTTTTGTCTATCTTCACAATGAGAAACTAGAAGTTTTATGACTGACATTCTGTCCTCAGACACTCACATATGAGATATTGCTTGTCTATGTTTGAAGAGATAAAATGTAAAGGGATATTGATAAGATCATACAAGTCATTATAGAAGCAGAAGCTTTTTAACATCATTTCAGCACGGATCCTGTCTTCATTCTTACTACAGCTTATGGAAGACAAAAGCTCTGAACAATTGTTGAGTTCATGTGACCAGTTAAATGTCTAAATTGTTCCTAGATATTTTGACCTATCTGATGCTAATATAAAGATAAAGAGGTTTAAATAAGAATGCATGCACTACGCATATTTTTTTTAAATTCTAGTGTCAGCCTTTCAAGATGACAAATTCATGTCTAAGAAAATCTAAACATACATTTTCTTGATCTTTTCAAATCTTTTATTCTTGATAATAAAATCTGAAATTGATAAAATAAAGTAGAAGAACATTGATCACTAAATCATTATACAATGCTAAGTTATGGCTAAAATCTTACTGTATTCTATCATACTGCCATGATTAACCAGTTAACAATCATTTTAACTATAGTGATTCATATGGACTATGCTGACAGAAACACTTTATGAAAGGCTCTATTGAGTCTTTGTCTCATCCTTCAAGTTTTCTTTCATTACTGGTTTTCAACCCAAGCCATGTGTTCTCTAGGCAACTGCTCTACCACAGAGAAGTTCCCCAGTCTATTTCTGTTGTTCCTGTAAAAAAAAATTGGTACAAGGCGAGCAGACTTTATCAGTTGTTAGTGTATCCAGAGCTGAGGTCCAACAGAGGCTCCACCTGTTCTCCCCACTGCCTTTATGGAGTACAGAAAGATGAGAAGCTTTGCACAGTACACTCTGCTCTCCTTCAGCTCGAGTTCTCTGAAGCTTCTCCTATTAGACATAGCATCATTGTTGTTCTTAATTCTTTGTTTGTCAATGACCTAAAATATTTTATGACTTTTGGGGCTTAGAGTCCTGTAACAGCCATGAGGGTTTTCACATGCTTCCTAACAATGGAGAAGAGGAGAGCAAGAAGTATGTAATCTGGAACCTCTTTCACATGGATTACTATAGTGTTAGGGTATGGTTACATGTATGTGTACGGTATGTATGATGCTAGCAACTTCCTCTGAATCAAGGCATTTCATACCAGATTTGGGAGTGAAGCTTACATGTCACAAGAGGAGAATGAAATGTCCATGGTTAAGGAAGATTCTGAAACTTGAAATTTCATAGTTTCCTCCCCAAAGTTAATAACAGTTGCTAGGGGATGGAGACTATCCAACTAGATAGTTGCAAATTGTAAAAGCATTTCTAAGATATGGCTTTCATAAGTCATTACCAATGCAATGGTGGGTTCTTTGGTGATGCCACCTTTAAAGCATTTATACTCCAGTAAGCAAACTGTTTCCAGTTTTCCTCTAAGTACCCCACATAGACTCTCTCTGGGTGACTAAGTTTCACTTTGATGCAATTGTTCTTGTGGCTACTCATCAGTTTCTATCTGTGGTGAAAGAAAACTCTTTGCTCACATCTCCATAGGAAAGGTCATGCAACTGTGAACCAGACAGATTTCCAACTAAATTACAGGCAACTGAATTTTGTTTCATTAAAAATAAAATCAACTCATGGTGTGTAGGCACTATAGTTCATTTGTATATTAAAGATCACCTCTTGGTGAGACTCAACATCATCACAAATATATTTTGAGTGTGAAACTTGATGGGTTTGTGTGAAAGTTTCTTAGATATTTACTTGATTGCTGACTGTAGATTAGAAGACAAAGAATTTAAATCACATTTTGTTTTAAGTCTTGAGAGATCTTTTCCTGTTAGTAAAACTTTTTATTTGAGAATCTCTCTCTCTCTCTCTCTCTCTCTCTCTCTCTCTCTCTCTCCCCCCGCTGTGTGTGTATGTCTGTGTTTGCTTGTGTGTATTTCTCAAATCTCTTTCATCTTAAATTTAAACACACACATTAAATTTGCATAATCTGTATAAATGAAATTATGGACAAAGATCACAGTTTCAAGAAGCCATATGCTTTACAGAAGGATGATTATAGCTTGAGTGTTAATGAGTGTTAGCTTTCTCCTGTTCAAAGCATCACTGTACTTGGAGAAAATACATAAGTCACATACAGAACAGATGCTTCGACTTGAACTCTGAATATTTCATAATGTACAGTTAGCTGTTTTATTCAAACCTACTCATGAATTAGTCTTATAGTAACTCCATCCCTCAAATGGGCCATAATTCTTTATGTGTCAGCTTAGGAATTCTATTCTTTACTACAGGATTTAATGTTTAGGAGCAGCTTTGACAAAATTTTGCCTTGGGCTGCCTGGTGTCATCTTCCTGTTTTGACCACTGAGATGTTCTTCGTTTTTCCACCCTTATTTTTCTTCTTAATCAGTCACAGTGGGTAGCTCCTCATGTCATGTGACCTGACTCAGGGTGGCTCAGGTTACAATGCCATAATTTGTCCTAAGTAGATATCTCAGAAGCTTTGTCCTAGATGACAACAAAATTTGTCATTTCAACATGTTCCTCATTTTCCGATTAATATTTGTGTAAACAGACACATGCTTAACATATTTTGAGCATACTATTCAATGTCAAGTTTATAGTGGGAAACTGCATCTGCTCAGCACAGAAGCAATATGGAATGATAAATAGAGCTTCAAATGTATCTAACCTAACTAAGGTTCTTCAAGATATGCTCATAGTACTCAATACTTTTGGGTTGCAGGACATAGGAACAATAAAAAGAACAGCAGGAGAATGTGATTGAAGTTCTTAAAAAAATCCTTTTGTCATTCAGTTCCCATAGGTTTTCTATATTGATTTATAATAGCATATATGGTATTCATTTTCTGAATTCATTTGCATATTTAGTATATAAGTGAAAAACTCATATGATTATCCAAAGAATACAATTTGATTTGATCTGCAGGTAGTCAATAAACATCGCTGGATGTGATTTTAACTATACATTCTTGATCTATTTATATGTCCGAAGAGGTGTTGTGCTTATTCCCTTTGCAGGAATGACTGTTTTTGTTCATTTTGTTTTGTTTTGTCTTGTTTTGTTTTTTGATCATTACATGATTTTATATGCCCCCCTCACAGCCCCTTCTCCTAAAGTTCTTCACTCCATCCTACTCCCCTTTGCCTCTGAGAGAGTGCTCCACCCTAACCCTCCACCTCTGCATCCACCTTCCCTGTGTCATCAAGTCTCTACAGGATTAGGCGCATCCTCTCCCACTAAGGCCAGAGATGGCAGTCATCAACTACATATGTGTGAGGCACTCTGACCAGCTTGTGATTGCTTAGTTTCTGGGAGCTTTCAGGTGTCCAGGTTAGTTGGGACTGTTGGTCTTCCTATGGTGTTACCATCCCCTTAGCTCCTTCAATCTATTCCTTAACTCTTCCATAGGGCTCCCCATCCTCAGTCCAATTGTTGGCTCTAAGTATTTGCATCTATCTCAGTTGCTGGTGGAGCCGATCTGAATACAGCCATGCTAGGCTCCTGTCTGCAAGCACAGCATGGCACCAGTAATAGTGTAAGGGTTTGCTGCTCACCCATGGAATGGATCCCAAGTTGGGCTGGTCACTGGTCATCCATTCCATCAGTCTGCTCCACTTTTGTGTCTGCATTTTTTAGAGACTGTTTTAAAAGGATCTGGATTACAGCAAGTGAATATAGCTCAATTAGAAAACCAAACAATTTTAATTGAAGGAAATATGTTAATATTTATTATTTTATGGATTGCCTGTTCTTTTTGTTCCTTTCTATTTTGAGTGGTAAGGGCTGCTAAGCTGCCAGTTTTAATACAGTGGCTTTAGCAGCTCAGTTTCTTTTGGCTTTCCAGACTAGGAAACCTGGGCACCTAAAGGTAGGACAGAATAAGAGACTTATGGATATATATGAACTAGGTGTATATCAGGACAGAATAGTTACAGAACTTCACTTTTATGTATGGAAGTTCTCAGACGGTACTGTGATCATTTGACTCCAACAAAAATGGCTTGTCCGTCTCCCAAGATGTCCCTAGCTTCTGTCATCCAATCCTTAGTCCCTTTTCAATTTTTCTAATATTAATTCAAAGTATTTTCTACTCTTCTTTACCTGAAACTTGCTCTATATCAGGTTGGCCTTGAGCTCAGAGATCTCCTTGCTACTGTCTCTTTGGATTAAAGGAATGTCTGTACTCCAGTTGGATCACACAGATCTAGAAGATGTTTCAATGTGATTCCTTGCCAGAGCAGCCATGTTGCTGGATTAAAAATCATCTACATGATCTCTGTGCTATTTATAAATTGTGATGACTTTAAAACATTTCTGTCTTCTTAGTCTGAGACATCAAAAGGACATGTTCAGGGACATATTTGCCCATAGAAAAGTGATGTTCTTACCTTATGCAAATGCTTATTTGTGTAGTTCCAGAATTAAGGCATGCTGATCACTGGAAATTCCAGCAATGTCTTCTTTCGTGAGTGTGTATTTTTTTTTTTCCTTTTTGAGTGGTAAGGGCTGCCAAGCTGCCAGTTTTAATACAGTGGTTTTAGCAGCTCAGTTTCTTTTGGGATAAATTACTACAGGATGTAATATACATCAAAAGGTAGCCTTTCATGAAAAATAAACACTTCTTTAGTTTACATTTTACATGAGACAAAATATAACAAGCTTGTGTTTATTTCTAAGTTGTGGTTTTTATTGTAGCTCATCTAAAGTGAGGTGAACCCATCCCATAGTTTGTAATACAAACACTAGAGACCCCTCACTTTTAAAGATGTGATTAGAAGTGTTTCTTACTGTATCATGATACATCTTAATGTGTCATCCATATTCCAATTTCAGAACAAAATAATGTCTGTGCTCCTAATGGTGTGTAGTTGAAACATATGGACATCTAGTGATTGTTTAATCTTTTATTTAATTTGATTAAAATATCATCATTATCAGTGATAGTATGTGTAAAGCAAGAATTTCATGTATAATCAACAAAATAGGTAAAACAATTTGTTTCCTGTTGTATAATTTCAAAGAATGTTTATAGTTTTAATTATACTGAATTGTCATCTGAACAAAATAGGTGTCATTTGAACTTTAATAAGAAAGCAATTCTTTAAAGCAACAATATGAGACAACTGAACTATGGTTTTTCAGTAGCAAAATGCAAACACTGTATGTATGCCATTGAGAGTCTCATAAAGTCAGCCATTCAAACAATTTTTTTCAATAATAATAATTATAGGCTTTTATTCTACAATTACACACAAAATTAAGATATACTTGTTCAAGGATGAAATTATCCACAGTCTAATAGCCATGTCCCATATATATACAAAATGGCCATTGTAAAATAATTTCCTGAGAATAGAAGAGCATTTAATTACAGAGATAGTAGAATTAAGACTGGGTCAATGATTCTTTAATATAATAAGATTGCTTTGACAATAAACAAGAAGTAAATAGCAAAATCAAGTTTAAAATGTGGAATTTGACAATAATGATTAAAACAAGAAAAACAGATGGGATATAAGCAAGAAGCAGTGAGTTGAAAGCTGTTTCCCTGAGAGCTCCTTTCTGTGATTGTGTGTACATACCAAGTTAATACAATTGCTGAGGCTGGAAGGAAGTCCACCCTTAAGGTCATGTATGTTAAGACCTGGAAATGTTATTAATTGTCCAGTCTTCTTAGTGGTCTTGTGCTGTTTCAAGACCAGGGCTGATACTACTCATAACCAATGGTTGCAAAGATACGAGTTTCCTTTCACCTCATGTGGCATACTTAACCCTATACACCATGAGTACAGGAATGATTATGGAGGCAGCTTTGCTTGCTATGGGTATCTTTCAGCAAAGAGAACAAGTACCCAAGGGCAGCCTATTAAGGATGAAGTTTTATCTAATAGTTCGTCTTCAATGTATTTTTAAAAGTCAATCTTTCTTTTGTGATTTTTTTCTCCCCCTTCCTTCCTTCCTTCCTTCCTTCCTTCCTTCCTTCCTTCCTTCCTTCCTTCCTTCCTTC
>JANHMN010000014.1:63064936-63105946 GCA_030674055.1 Rhabdomys pumilio
TTCCTTCCTTCCTTCCTTCCTTCCTTCCTTCCTTCCTTCCTTCCTTCTTTCCTTCTTTCCTTCCTCCTTTCCTTTTTTCTTGTCCTTATGATTGGGACTGAATCTGGGGCCTTGTGTTTTGTAAGCAGATATTTGACAATTGAACGGAATCTTAAATACCTAAACAACTTTTCTTTAAAGAAAATAAAGAAAAGCTGAACAGTTTGTGAAGAAACAAACCTGGCCAGACTAGTCCGAAAACTCAATGCCAAATTTTTGTCTTGTGTATATCAACAGAAGACATCCTGTTTTGTAATAAGTAAATAAATAAATAAAATAATATTTTCTCTTGATTTAAACACTGTATTCATTTAGATGAAGTTATTTTATGAGACGTTAGAATAGAAAGATGCTCACACTGTTTACATACAAAACTGGTTATTTTTCTTATATTATATACTAGCAATCACAGGAACCTCAGGCTAATTACCAATATCAACCAGCATCAGCCTCCCTTATGTAACTGACTGCCACATAAGGGTCCCTCCTGTGTTGCACGGGTTCATCCACCTATGAGCCTAACTGAACTCTCTCCTCCTCTGGACATGCCCTCAGCATGATAACTGAAGGTTACTTAATATCTTGCCCCAGACCTCCTGGCTTCTTGTTCAATTGCTGGCTGGAGTTTGCTTTTAATCAATAGCAGACAGCCAATGTTAATAGCCTCATGAATTCTTCCTGCATGACTTCATACTGTGGGAAATTGTGGACTTTGCCAAAACTGTCAATGGCATGAGTCGACTTCAAATCTTCTATATTTTTGGTCAAGTATGCCAATGAATTAGAACATGTTTCAATCTATGACTTGTGTGAATAAACTGAAGGTAACACATACCAATTATTTCCTTACAAAAAAATTCTAAATTTTAGTGCATAATAGTACAGAAAAGTGATATGAAATAAATTATTTCGCTGGTCACTTCATAGAAAGTAATTGATGGTAATAATTTCAAATTGACATAAAAATAAAATTTTTAAAAGAGAGATAAAAGACATCAAAAATAAAAAACTCATGCATAATGTTTTATGATCATCTAATTTAGCTATCAATGAAATTATGGTAATGATTATGTTAAATAGGTTAGTTGACTACTATTAATCCCCCCAAATTACTATGAATCAGAAGAATAAATAAAAAAATGCAAACAATCAATGACTGACTCTGGCTAACAGAGCAGCATGTAAGGATTTACAAGATACTTTGGAAAAGCTGCTTCCATCTTTCTGAGACTGAGCATCTAAGAATCTCTGGTGCGTTATGACCAGTATCAGTTTCCAGAATGTAAAAATGAGTCAAGATGCAGACATGTATATCTAATGTCGACAGGAGGAGCTGCCTGAACAAGAGCTAATACAGACTTCTTAGTTTGCACAGAATGTCTTGATCAAGTTCACCTCTTCTCAGTGTCGCAGGGATTCA
Source organism: Rhabdomys pumilio (assembly GCA_030674055.1). Classification (NCBI taxonomy): domain Eukaryota; kingdom Metazoa; phylum Chordata; class Mammalia; order Rodentia; family Muridae; genus Rhabdomys; species Rhabdomys pumilio. Next base: position 63,066,396 of record JANHMN010000014.1, read on the forward strand.
CAATGGCCTGCATTCTCTCATGACACTTCCAAGCACAATCAGCTACTCTGAAAAATATTCATGAAACCAACCAGCACACAGATCTGTGAAACAATAAACTTGGAGCTAATGATATCATGGCTTCCATTCTCTACTGAATTTTTAAAAGGTTGTCTATTTTCTCTATTATTTGTGTCCAGTCTTGATTCTGCTTTTTATATGCACTACAAACATTTGTATTTGTATCTACGTCAAGCTGGGTGCCATTAATACACTTCATTCCTTTTCTCAGAGGAACATTTTGCCCACCAAATCATATGATTTTCTTTCTAGTGTTTAGAAAAAATAGGATTATGTAGCAAAGAATACAATGAATGTGAAGACACCAAATCTATGAAGTAGAATACTACATCTTCAAGACAGTAGGAAGAAAGCTGTGCCAATGGAGAAACACACATGGAGGAAACGCACAACCCAATGACTGCAGTTCATGCAAATTTCAAGGCCACCCACATACACAGGACAGGGATGGGCTACCAGCAAATTACTTACAAACTGAAAGGTCTGAGTTTGATGGCAAAAACAGACTTACTTGATAAATGAGTACATACATACAGATGTACTCAGGGTGGTTGTTCACAAAATCTTCCAGTAAAAATCACTATTACTACCTGACTGTACTTGAATACTGTGTTTGGTTTATTAATAGTTACAGAGGACTCTAATACTAATTATCTTGAGACTAATTATTTTGTTAAGTGAATAGGTAAACAAACAGTTTTCTACTATATTAATGACTACATGAACTCAAGTGTTTTTGGTAGATCTACCATCAAATAAGATTAGCAGTTGGGAGGGCAAGATGAAATAGATCCATTTCCTTCTATAAGGGAATGACCTGTACATGCTACATAACCATATACACATTCTATAACTTCATAACTGTAGTGCTTTAGGAAGCTGACTTTATTCTATATGAATTCTGTCTGATTTTCAAATAAAATCATTAAAGAATAATATATGTTCTCAACATATGGTTTGCTGTAGCAATATATATATATATATATATATATATATATATATATATATATATATATATATATTATGCCTTCTTAAATGCTTAGTTTATGATTTGTTTATTGTTTATTTATTGTTTATTGTTTATTGAGTGTCCACACGATGATCTCATTTATTTAGCACATTCAAAAGTAATCCTGGTAAATAATTTTAATTACAAAGATAAAAGATTATTTTTAATCCCAGTGTGGGTACATAATTCTTTTTCACCACTTCCTCTATCTGGTAAATTGCTTGCTCTCACCTAATTTCTTGAGTATCGGATGTTATTTGCTAACCACTCATACCTCCATATCTCTATTGTAATAGATTCCCACAAGATTGAAATCATCCTTAATAAGTCATGCTGGTAAAGACTTACGTAAGTTGTCCCTTTACATTCTCTGAAATTCTCTTCTTCACAAAGCCTGCCATTACCATTGTTGTAGACTTTTAGCCCAGAGAATGAGAGGAGCTGACAGGCTGTGCTGCACTATACCTGGATTGCTCTGATGGCTGCCTTAGAAACATGGCAGTTTGCCTAGCTGCTGTCATGAGCATAACAGTAAAACTACTATCCACTATCTTCACAACTGGTTGGAGAACAGTTAGATTTTATTAAGGGACCAGGTGTGTGTTTATACTTTACAGTTAAGCAATCAAAATTATCAGTGTTTCAGACTGAACAATTAATTAGGTTCTGAGTCTATTGCTCCTGTGGATCTCTTGCCTCTGGACCTATGCCACATGACACTGGAGAGCATATAAGTCAATGTTTGTCGACTATGTCCAAATTGCTTGGACGTAATTAAACATTTTAAATTTACACTGATATAGCTTTTTACTGCCAGTGTGTTCTTTCTTCAACTTTACCAATGAATTCCTAAATATTTAACGTATATGGAAGCATGAGTTTATCACAGGATTTTAGTGGTTCATTCCCTGAAAGTAAAATTCACATTTGTTTTTTAGTTTATTCTAAAGAAGGTTCTCTCAATAACATATATTATGGTCTAGTCCCAATCTTTACTCTTGTAAGAGTCAGGAAAGAAATATAGCTAATCCTATGGGGTTACAGAGAAAGTCAGTTCCTCAGAGAGGATGCAAACAAAGAGTCACCTGGGTGTTTTCACACATCTTCAGACAGTTGGGCAAACTTCAGTCTAATATACACATCCTCTTTCTCCAAAGCTAGGCACACAGTCTGCGTCAGCTGCTGTCGCTGAGAGTTCCTGAGCAGGGAAAAAGCTCTCTGCAGGCTCTTAAAATAACATTGGGATTTAAACTCCCAACAGGTGCAAAAATGTTTCATTACCAACTTTGAAGCACAGCAGAACTGTGTGAAAAGGAAGACAGTATAGAAGGGATGATGTCTGTAAAGCTCTGTATGCTGGTGAGAAAATTGCTCAAGAAAGTTCCATAAGGCATAAAGGGATTTTCATTTATTATCAAATGATACTGATTTCCATTGTGTTCAGTCACAAACTTTAGGTTAATTTGCGTAATGTTCATATTTTACTCTCAATATTGAATGACTATTAATAGCTGAAATAGTTTCTAAGAGCTCATATGTGTAAAATACATAGTAGTTCTATATAATTAAATTTGTTACCATTAAAATTCTGAATTTCTCACCATGTTGTTTTAAAACTTCGGTCTAGAGTTCTTTTGCAGAAACTCAGGCTGTTGTTATTTCTTTTAGTTACTCACACTTATTTCTAATATCAGAATTGATTTCTAGAGTAAGAGTAACTTTAAATTTTCTGTATCTAATATTTGGTCTTCTGAGCACCATTTAGAATTCTACAAGAAGGCTCAAATGGCAGTTTAAGCCACCTCATCGACTGGACATTGCTCCTGTTTTCTCCATGGTGATGATTATCAGTCATTTTTATCACAGTAAGGCACTCTTTAACTTGAAAAGATGGGCTTATATTTTAAATACTGTAGCTCAAATTCATCAGAGGGCAAATAAATGCTCTCCCTGAGTTCTTGTGAATAGATTTTTGCCTGCCTTTCTCACACACTTCACAGTTCCCCTTAGCCCAGTTTTAAGAACACGAATATGTTTGAGTTTCTTGATTTGCAAAGCACAGCTCTTTTTCATCCTTACCTTTCTTTTCACTTGGAGACCATAGGCGATGTATACTATCAACCCCCTTGCAGAGGATGTATACAATAACTATACATCTCATAAATGATGTATGCTATCTACCCCACGGAGGCAATGTATAATTTAACCTCCCCTATAGGTGGTGTATGCTATTAACACTCCTGTAGGTGATGTACCAACTACCCTGTGGGCTGTGTGTACTGTCATTTCCCTGCTCCTTGCTTCTCTTAGATACCAGAATTCTCTGTTCCTTTGCTATCCTTCTGTTTTCTGACTGGTCTATTTCTCTTAACTATCTTTTCTTTCTTTGCCAGTTTATTTTTTTTTTACATAAATTTTTCCATCTTGAGTTTCAGAACACTTATTGGCAGTCTGGATTTTCTCAAATATTATCATTTAATTAACCATTTACTAACGGGCAGTATACAAAGTGTGCCAGAAGCCATTGTCATGTACCCTGGGTCAAATTTCAACATTAGTGACTATGAGATTTGTTGAGTGTGGGAAAACCAAATAACCATTAGTGTCTTAGATGTGTGTTAACCCACACCAGTCCTGTAATGCTACATCTCCCCCGTCAATTGACTTGAATGGTTGTTACCTAGGAACATGCATAGAGGAGTTGATTTCTGCTGTTTAGCAGCTGTTGCTCATGCGTAGTAATATTGTATCAGTTGAAATAACCCTTGTATGCACAGTTCATCCCACTCACTTTGAATGATAGGCCATCATAGCCAGCTGTGCACTAGAACTGGCTTCATGCTATAAATTCCCCACACTCAAGGTCAACCTCCATAGTCAGATCACCACAAGCTGTGTTGTTCAGATGATACTTGTGTTCTTTATCCATGTTTGTGCGTCAACATTAAAATAAAGGTAACTCCTGTCCCTTTGACTTCAATTTTAAGTTTATTATTTGATCATTTTCTGCACGTATGCACTGTAGATATAATACATCCACTCTCACACACTTCAGTTCCCCATTCATCTTTTCCCACATCCATTTCCTTTGTTCATATTCTTTCTTTTTAAATTCATGTTTAAAAACTATTGATGCTTAGGATCCAATGTCCTTAGTTGGACTTGGGGACTAAACTTCCTGTCTTGTATTCTAAGAAGAAATTGAGTATCCTTGGAGTTACTACAGTTGTGATGAGACAGCCACTAGGCAAGAAACACCTCTTTCCATCTACAGACAAACTACTGTCCAGAAAAGGACACACTCACAGAATAGTCGACTGATTATATCTGCCTAGACAGAGTAATCAGCCCTTAATAATTCTGCAGCACTAAGGTCTGTTAGATGATTCTGGGCCAGAAGGCTGAAGATTTGATGCTCCAATGTTCGGTAGTATAGGGGCTGTCCAGGTGTTCAGCGGTCTCTAAAAATTGGCTAAGTTTTAGAAACTATGCTTAGTGCTTCCCATAATTTCAGTTAACTCAGTCATTCTGGATTTCTGACAGGGTTGAAGACCTATAGTCTCATAGCCAATTCCAGCTATTTACTTTGAGAGAAAAGATCTGAGTGGATGGTGTTCAGCTGACATTCATTCTAAAGCCAAGAAAAAAGCCAGATTCAAAACTAAGTGTTCTAGTTAGGAGAGACGACAGAGGTTCTGGTTAGTCATCAAAATGATGGACTGGGCATTAGGACTATCTTGTACCTCACTGGTACAAACAGGAATAATTATGCTCTAATTGTATTTTGAGAGAAAAGCTTTATTTTAACAAGAAGGGTGATATGTAGGAGGAGCTAAGGGGGAAGGAGTACCAAGAGGAAGAGATGGAGTAAGGAGAGGAGAAGATGAAGGAGAGGAGAAGCAAGGTGATGAGAGAGAGAAAGAAGGGGGAGGCATGGAGGCAAATGTTCACATGTCTCCACTAGTCAAAGATAGTTTATATATCTAGGCTGGGTATTCAGTTACACTTCTGATTGAGCATTATCATACTTATAAAGCCTTTGATTAACATTTAAAAATTGTATAAAAGCAAAATGGAAAAGGGAGCATGGAGTTTTCTAGGGAGGGAAAATGGGGAAAGGGGATGGAATCTGAAATGTAAATAAAACATAAAAAAAAAAAAAAACCCTATTGATGCCTAGGATCCAATGTCCTTAGTTCTGCTGTGAGGTTTGGGTTTGCCATTTTGGCTAGTTTTCTTTTAAATGTGAAGTATTTCCATGAGAGACTTCTTGTTTTTCTCAATACATTTGTCATTGCTGGCAAGATCTCTTCTCCATCTTCAAGGCCAATGACACTAGCCTCTGATTATCAGATTTCTTCCATGTTTCCATGTCCTGCCTCAAGACTGGATCCTGTGCCCTGTGGTATAAAACATGTGATTCCCTCTGGATCCTTCTTGCCAACTTCTGGGATGGTTTAGATTTTACCCTGAGTCCACCTTGCACCAGTTGAAGGCTTTTCTTAAGGTTGTATTTGAACTGAGCCTGCAGCTACATTTAAAAAAAAAAACACCTTGTAAAAGAAGTGTGGGAAGATACCATCTTCAGTTCTGTGGTCAAGTCAAACGCCTTTTCTTTCGCAAATCTTTTTTAAAATTTTGGTGGTTTAAATATAATGAACCCTGGGGTGTTGTCCATGATAAACAGAACAAATTAACTGCAACCCTGCCTCACAGTATTCAGTCTATTATTATGGAAAAATCATTTTCTACTTAACAAGGCAAATAATTAAAAAAACAAAACATTTTTAAATGTTATAAGTTGAGTTATGAAGAAATTAAATTATTTTTATGCATAATATAAACATGTTTAGAACAGTTTGAACAACATTGATTTATTTACATCTTGAACGGTCTTGCATTCATTACAATAATTTTCTCTTGATAGGAATTTATAATTTGTATATAACCATTTGAATCAGACATAATTTTGATAGAATACATATAAGTTATACATTTAAAATTATATATAGTCAACATATCGTCATTAAATGAATTTATTTCTTTACTTTCGTAGTACATCTCCTGTCTTTCAAAACCTACATTAACTCACAGACACATTTAATAATAGGAAAAAGAAAATTTATTTCTCTCCTATAGTTTAAACATTAGCAGGGTGTTGAAGACATATTGGAATATAATGAATTTTCTTTTTAAGATTTGTAAAACATTTCTACAGTGTTTAGAAATAACTCATCATGGTAGGATGAATGAGATATGAAACTTAATAAGAGCAATTAACAATTAATGAAAGATAAAGTGTTATAAAACAGTGTGGGGTCAAGGGAACTGTGAAATTCTTCAGTTCTGGTATCGCTCACAAAGTAAGGTGAGTTTCCTTCATAGATGTGACAGACATCACATGCACATTACAGTTATGGCTGTATTTCATGTTCTCTTGTCAAAGAAGAAAAGTGTGTGTGTTTATATCATGAATAAGTAAAGATGCTTGTGGGTCTGAATAAAGTTCAAAGCCATTCAAGACAAGATGAGACCAATCAATCCTCACATCATAAATCCTACTTGCCTGGCACTCTGGGTGAATTTTCTAGTCTTCAATAAAAGATGAATGAAATGAGGACTTAGTGTGACACCAACCTCAGGGAACTTTGCAATAGGAATAAAAAAGTGTTCATCTAAAGCTAAAACTAAAGAGCAAAATATAAAAGTCATATGGTGTTTCATAGTAAAACATAGTGACAAAACTTGTTGACTCAAACATGTCACAGTTTTCTAAGTAGAATAGTTGTCCTTAATTCTCAGTATCAATGGCTAAAAGGGTAACCTGGAGATGAGTAAAGCACACTCTATGTTTGTTTGTGAAGGCGTTTTCAGAGACAATTTAATCATTAGGGATGTGGCCTAATTAATGTAATTATACCTTGAAGTATTGATAACATGGTGGCAATATTAAAATGTGCAGCTCAGTTGGAGAAAGTAGGTCAATGAGAACACATGCCCTCTAGGACTATGTCCGAAACTGGCAATAACACCAGTTTCTCTGCTTCCCTGATGCCTAGTTGTGAATGGTTCTACTCCACCACAGGGTCACAAGCAGAATGAACTGACACCTCTCCAATTGTGGGTCAAATTATCACCTTCTAGTTAATCTCACAATTTAGGACATTAAGATATGCAATACAATAAAATGTATTTCATTAAATTTAATCAGACATATTAGCAACTCCTTAAAAGGATTTTATATAATGGCAATATTATTTCAAAGCGTGTTTTTTCCCCTTTATCATTTTATGTGTTGCTGGTTTGTATGTGAATATAATTACCTATAATCAATGCAAATTTAAATAAGAGTCTTGTATGTTGATTTTGGATGGAAATGTCGCATCCCATGCTCACCTAGCCTCTACATTTTGATCAGTTGTTGATTTCTAGATTGATCTCTAGCAGTCTTATGAGGACTGGGAGCTGCACTCTGTGTATATAAGGATAAATAAGTAGAAAAAGTTAGAAAAGATTTTGATTTAGGAAGTGTCCATAATATATTCTCTTTAGGGTCTATGACCTCTCCAACTAAAGGAATTACAGGTATAAATTACCTCCTATTGAGTGGCCCTTTAGTCCAATTAGAAAGCTGTCATTACTCTGAGGTTTAGCTGTTATAATTGTCCCATTGCAGGTATCATGTCATTCCAGGTATCATGTCATTCCTGGGTATGACTTTCAATTGCTTTTCTTTCTTAGTAGTTTGCCTAGCACCTTCCAATACTAAAATAGCTGGTCAATTCCTCCAAATCCTCTGTTCAAATTGTGTTTAGCAATAAGGTCTTAAATTTTAGCAAGCATTTAAGAGTAATGATTGGAGGACTTGATAAAACAGATATATCAATTCTTAAGGTAAATCTCTTGATTCTACTTTCTCAAAAAAATGCTGAGTTTGTTGTTGTTTGGTGGAACAATTAAGCATTCTGTAATCCACATAGCAAAGCAATGTAATTAAGACAGCATAATGAAGTTTACGAAGCCTAGGCCTTTAAACATTTTAAGTAGCTTCAACAATATTAGGAAAATTTGATATTTTACAACATAAATGTTCTAATTGGCTGACATTTTCTGTTCTGGAACAATGATGTATATAGTATCCTAATTTATAGAAAATAGTATTGTTTTCGTTGAAAAAGACACATATGAGCCGGGCAGTGGTGGCACATGCCTTTAATCCCAGCACTTGGGAGGCAGAGGCCGGCGGATTTCTGAGTTCGAGGCCAGCCTGGTCTACAGAGTGAGTTCCAGGACAGCCAGGACTACACAGAGAAACCCTGTCTTGAAAAAACAAAACAAAACAAAGCAAAACAAAGCAAAACAAAACAAAACAAAACAAAACAAAACAACCAAACCAAACCAAACCAACCAACCAAACAAACAAACAAAAAAAAATGGTAAAAAAAAAAAAAAGAAAGAAAAAGAAAAGACACATATGATCTTTGTTATACTGCAGAACACAGCTTTTTTTTCAAAATACATTAAATGAGAAATTTAATTTAAAAAGCATTAAATGATTATAAAATTTGCCATCAATTTTTTAAAAATGTCATCAATAACAATATTCTGTACTAAAGTAATAATTTAATAAATAAACATTGTTACCTTGCGTTGTAGATACTCCTGAGCAGAACTGACTTTGAAACTTGTGTTCTGCTTGGCTACTTAGCATTAGTTTTCAAGAAAATGAATAAGGTGCAGACCTTGACAGCTAATCTGTATTTCTGTAGCTTATCGAGTTTAAGACAATTATAGCGGAACTATATTTCATTAAGAACACTATTAAATTTAGAAGCAATTGGACAATTGTCAAATATCAAAGGAATAGAATAGAAAGTGTGTACAATTCTGTTGTTTTATAGTTAAATACGTATGGATAATTAACATTTAACCACCAAAATAGAAGGCCATTTTAGAAGAGATGCTATATTTGCAATATAATTGTCAATAATATCAACAATAAAATAACTCATTCCCATATTGTATATTATTAATTTTAAAAGTAAATGGAAAAGCAATAAAAATGAATCAGAGGCCATTAATTTGTAAGAGAAAAGGGGCATTGCCCAGGAAGGTTTTGATGGTAGAAAGAGATGGGGGATAGTGTAATTATACTCTCCCAAAATAACAAACTTTGGCTAAAATTAAAAGTGTGAATTCAAAATGATCCTCCACTCTGAAAAGACTAAAATAAAAAACTGAGTGAAATGAAAGAGTTGGAAAAGGTGTGGCATCCTCAGTTCCCTCTCAGAGTCTCTGTGTTAATACATTCAGAAAATTCTCTTCTATAAAATCCACCTGTATGTTTACCATGCAATTAAGCATTCTACCATAGGACAATGTATATATGTTCTCAAAGTATCTATTCTTATATGTGTAATTTAATAATAACGATACCTCACATAAAATATAGAAATTATTCACATTTCCATAAAGAAAAGAATGAATTTGGAAAACTGATTAATGTTCCAAGTGATATTGATATGTGTAATCTAAATGTAGCTATATGTATAGATAGATATCAATTACATAATATTGAATGCTGGTTGCCAGACACAAAATTAGGAAAAATATTTTCAGATGAGATGTGGGACTTTGGAATCTAGACCTTATGTTTAGATGTTGGTTGTCTAGATATGTTTGCTGAGATCTGCTTTGATACCTTGCCCACACACTTATGTATGTGTGTATTAATGTGATCCAAATTGACCAGATATATCTGCGCCAGTATATCTGATACTCATTTTGGTTCCTGGCATCTGAATTATTTCACACTAGTCCAAGGCTCCCAAGCCTTAGATACAATGATAATTATTCTTCAATAAGAAGGGATAACTAAATTATAGAAGAGTAACTATTTAACATTTTGCAGTTGAATGAGAATGTTGCAAATTACTTTAAATCTAGGACTCATATAAACTCAGACGCCAGAAGATCAAAAGCATGACTCACATCTTGTCTTGGCTTCACTGAAGAGTAATCATCCCTGTTTGATTTTAAATTCAATGCCATTGTATGTTAAATACTATGTTCATTTATAGTATAATCATAAGGCGAGATTTAAAAGTGGCGAACAAATAAAACAAGCACCACACTCAGAATTCACATGTGCTTCTGTTTATTTCATGGGCAAAGTTTAACAATGTCCAAGTCAAGGTAAAATTGCCTTATTTTTCTACATTCTAGCTGAAGAGCATGTGCTCAATTCAGTGAAAAGATTTTCTTTTTTAATTAGATATTTTATTTATTTACATTTCCAATGTGATCGCCTTTCCAGGTTCCCCCCAGAAACCCCCTATACTATCTCCCTTAACCTCTTTCTATGAGGGTGCCCCCAACCCACCTACCCACTCCTGCCTCATTGCCCTAGTATTCCTCTACACTGGGGCATCGAGGCTTCACAGGACCAAGGGCCTCCCTTCTCTCCAGATGCCAGATAAGGCCCCTTCAGCTCCTTCAGTCCTTCCCCTAACTCCTCCGTTGGAGTCCCTGTGCTCAGTCAATGGCTGGCTATGAGCATTCGAATCTGTATTGGTCAGGATCTGGCAGATCCTCTCAGGAGACAGCTGTGTCAGGCTCCTGTCAGCAAGCACTTCTTGGCATCCACAATAGTGTCTGGGTTTGGTGTCTGCACGTGGGATGGATCCCCAGGTGGGGCAGTCTCTAGATGGCCTTTCCTTCAGTCTCTGCTCCACTATTTGTCCCTGTATTTCATTTGGACAGGAGCAATTATGGGTTAAAACTTTGGAAATGGGTGGGTCACCCTTTCCCTCAACCAGACACAGGGTCGTGCCTAACTTCTGAATATGGTTTCGACAGGTTCTCCCTCCCCTTTGTGTGGTATTTCAGCTAAGGTCATCCCCCCACCCCGGGGTCCTAGGAGGCTCTTGCTTTCCTGGCATCTGAGACTCCCAGATACCCTTAGTTTCCCATCCTCCATTGCTACACACCTCTGTTCAATTTCCTGATGATCTGTACATATCCTCCACCTCCTCCCATACCTGATTCTTCCCCCTTTCTGCCCCTCCACCTCTTCTTTTCCTCCGAAGTTCCTCTCATCCTCTCCTTCCCTTGATTAGTTTGTTCATCCTTCTAAGTAGGAATGAAGCATCCACTTTTGGTCTTCATGTGATCTGTGAGTTGTATCCTGTGTACTTCATGCTCTTTGCCTAATATCCATTATCAGGGAGTACATAGCATGTGTGTTCTTTTGTGACTGAGTTACCCCACTCAGGATATTTTCTAGATCCATCCATTTGCCTGTGAATTTCATGAAGTCATTGTTTTTAATAGGTGGGTAGTGTTACATCGAGAAAATGCCACATTTTCTGTATCCATTCCTCTGTTGTGGGACATCTGGGTTATTTCCAGCTTCTGGCTATTATAAATATGGCTGCTTTCAACTTAATCTACTCTCCTGTTACTTATTGATTTTGCTTAGTCACACCTCTGTTAATGGAAGTTTCAAAAGAATACTAGGACAGAAGGAAGCTAACGAGAAGGTTTCCTTACAATAGAGTCTTTATGCATCAGAATAATTTATATTCGTGTAATTGTTCTTTTAAGTAAAAACAGTAAAGCTTGTAAGCTACACTTGGAAGTCCCTTCATTGTACATAAGCATACACATGCTTATGTATGCACACATGTGCCACAGTGCAGTGGAGGTTAGAAGACACTCTTGTTTATCAGTCTCTACCTTCCTTTTCACTTGAGACAGTTTCATCGTTGCTCCCTGCAGCATCTTTATGATAATGTGGCTTATAAGCCTCTGGGATCACTGGGTGTGTTATCATGTATAGCTTTACGTGGTTTCTGGTCATCCAAAAGAATGTTCTTACCATTGCATGGCAGTTGCTTTGCACGCTGAGTTTTCTTGTCAGTCCTGTAAGTTCTTTCTTTACAGACATAGTTTCATGGATTATGGCTCAAATCTTCAATTTATTTTCTCTTTTGTTTAAAGTACCGCCTGCAGAAAAAGACATTACATTTTTTAGCTGTTGTTGTCCTATATCATATAGGAGCTTGAGTGAAGATATTATCCCTGATATCTGCCATCTCTCCATACAAACCAATGCCCTAAATCTAAGGCATATGCTTTTCAATTTTTTTTTATTATTATTCTCCAGTTATGTTAAAATGATCACACATTGGTGGAACTGTCACATATAAAGGACTCTGGGGGTGAGCAAAGACTGTTTTCCACGTGACTTAAAACAATTCTAATAATGGACTACACATTCAAATACAACATTAAGGCCCGGGCATCCTTATGTAGTTACATAAGCTTCATGGTACCCTCATACATAAGCTTCATGGTAACTTCATTCACTCTTTTAGAGAACTGAACGAAAAAAAAATCAAAAATATATGCATGCAAATAGGCTTAAATTAGAGGCACACTTTTGATGCAGTTAAACTATACATCTCACTTTTTCTGCTGCTTTGATAAAGTACTCCAGCAAAGCAATGGGAGGGACAAATGGATTTTTCTGTCTCACAGTTCAATGGTACAGTGTTCCACAGTGGAGAAGTCAAGGGAGCACGAGCTTGATACGGAAGAACACATCACATCCACAGTCAGGAATGTGTGGTGGTGATGAATGGTCTTTCTCTATACAGACAAGATTCCAACCAGGGAATGATGCCACCTATAGTGGCCAAGTCTTCCTCCTCTAATCACTAAAATTATAATAATCCTCAGAGACATGTCCATCGGGCACTCTCCTAGGTGTTCCTGAACTCTCTCAAGTTAACAACACTAACCATTATACTCATAGAGATATACTACTTAATATGTGATAAATGTATGGCTTACATACAACTATATGTGAGGGTACATATTTCCTATTTCTACAGTAGGGAACAAATTACCATTTTACTTCAATGACTAAAACTGGTGCTGAAAAGAATACAAGATACAAGACAATTTTTAAATGTTTTCCCTTTTCCATCTTTTTGCTTTTCAGCAAATTGTTACCTTCCGTTTTTGACAAAATAATTATCCCATCATACTGATTAAAAAATTGCATAGAAAAGAACTACCAAGCCCACTGCAGTTCAACAGAGAGTCTTTCCTTCTGAACTAATTAACATCATCACAAGGACCTGACCTTTTCATTTGTCCACGTGTCAAATCCAGTGTAGTACACATTAGAATCCATGCTCACAGTTTCTTTTAATTAATAATTTAAAGTATTTGAAACTATCTTATCTTCACCATCCCTACCCCTTATTCAAATGTAATAGATTGTTCTCAGATGTCTAATAATTTTCTGGAAAATGACGTAAGTGTTGCCAGGAGGAGTAGCACACAGCAGTTATTAAAATAGACATTCTGTGCACATGTGCAAACAAGTGTAATGTTAAAGGTCCAATTCCTTATCTGTGTTCTCCTTTTCATCCCAATTCTATTTTGTATGAGAAGGAGAAATTATCATGTTGTTGGAAGTTAGTCTGCCTGTTAATTTCCTCTGGTTTTCAGATTGCATGGTTGGATTTTCTTCTATTATATTACTCTCTGTATCTCACTGTCTCTCTTATGTTTCTGTTATTTCTGTCTCCATTTGTCTCTGTCTGCCTGTCTGCCTGTCTGCCTGTCTGCCTGTCTGTCTGTCTGTCTGTCTGTCTGTCTGTCTGTATCTCTCTTACATGCTTGTGTGTGTGTATACACGTCTTTACATGCATTATCCAGGCACAAGCATGTTTGTCATGAGGATGCATGTGGAGGTTAGAAGTTACCTTTAGAGAGTAGGCTTTGGCCTTTCACTGTGTTGTATGTTACTGAGGCAGGCTGTTATTTTTGTTACTGGCCCACAAACCTTTGGGCAATTCTCCTGTCTCTATTTCTTATCTTATTGTATGAATGCTGGGATTACAGGTTCTCACCACTATATCTGACTTTACACTTAAATGCTTATTCTGGGGACCAAACTCTTTACCCACACAGCCAATTCCATAGCCCAGTCTTGGCATTCTTGGCATTGAAAATATTCTTGGATTCTGCTCATGCTATTGCAGTTAGAAAATCCCTCAAATCCAGCTACAGGCAGGCCTGTTTTGGTTGCACTCCAGCAATCTTATAGGTATCTTAAGTTATGAAGGATTTCATCTTCTGGATATTGTTCTAACGTTAATTTATAATCCAAGTTGAAATTTTTTAGTTTAGTAATTAGGGAATTATCTCTCTAATGAAGCTAAGGTCCTGATGATGTTACTGTAAGAATCTGGGAGAGACAAGAGGCAGAAAATGTAAGCAATGCTTTTCTAAAGGCAAGTGGAGCAGGAGGAAATCTGGGGGAGAGGAAAGCAGGGTGACTGGGAGGAGTGGACTTGGGGAATGTAAGGGGAACTAAGAGGAGTAAACTGTAGCAGGAAACTGTAGTCAGAATGTATTCAAAACAAATAATATAAGAAAATTAAAAGAAAATGCCCGCAATAACTGTAGGAAACACAGGAACAGAGGACTGTCACCAATTCATAACTGTCTGTCATCTTATGCATGGTACATCATTGCAACTCCCTGCATCTTATGCATAATTGTACATCAAGGACACCACTTACATGACTGAAACTAAAGAAAGAAAGAAGAAAAATAAGCTAACCAAAATGAAAACAACAAAAAAAAAAAAAGAACCGCTAACTGAGTCTTAGCTTAGTACTTGCAAACATTCTTATCACCTGAAAACAATTCCATTTTATATTTGTTAAAATGTTACTGTATTAGGTTCTATGGTTGGTTTTATTTTCTCCATCAACTGAAGAATTAAAAGGAAGGAGATAAATCAGTTACAGCAAGCAAAGAAATTATTGTTGTTGTTATTATTAATTTGTTTTTTTACTTACTCAGTTTACCTCCCACTCACTGCCTCTGGCCTGGTCCCCCCCTCACAATCTTTCCCTCCATCTGCTCTCCCCTTCTCCTCTTAGTGGGTAGGGAAAAGCCCCTCCCCCAGGTATCCACTCTCCTTCCCCATTGGCACAAGTCTTTGTGAGGTACATCCTCTTCCACTGAGGCCAGACAAGTCAATCCAGCTAGAAGTACATATCCCACATACAGGCAACAGCTTTTGGGACAGACTCTGCTTCAGTTGTTTGAGACCCACGTGAAGACCAGGCTACATGTCTGCTACATATGTGAGAGAAAATCTAGGCCCAGCACCATGGTTGGTGGTTCAGTCTTTGAAAGCCATCAGGGTTTAGGTTAGTTGACTTTGTTGGTCTTCCTGTGGAGTTCCTACCCACTTCGAGGCCTCAATCCTTCTGGCTGTTCTTCCATAAGAGACCACAAGTTCTGTCCACTGTTTGGCTGTGGTTGTCTGCATCTGTCTGAGTCAGCTGGGGTTGGAGACTCTCAGAGGACAACCATGTTAGATCCCTGTCAAGCAAACAAATTTTATTAAAAGCAAAGGTGCAAGCATACACCCCCACACAGGCAATTGCCCGATTGGCATCCCCACCCAGGAATGCTTGGGTCTCTGTGGTCCTGTTGGTGAAAGAGAGCCATACTTCTACCATACTTCTAACTTGTCAACTTAACAGAGGCATAAGAGTGAGCTACTAGCCTCACAGCCTCATGGAACCTGAGATGTGTCCAAAAAGAGTCTTGGACATGCTCAGCACGTGGGACAGAAAGGCCATTCTGCTTGAGTGAATAAAACCTGCAAGCCTTTGTCCTTAGGGAAGCAGCTGTAATTTCACTTACTCACTTTACCTCCAGCTCACTGCCTCAATCCTGGTCCCCCCTCATAATCTTTCCCTCCAGTTTCTCTCTCCTTCTCCTCTGAGCAGATAGGGAAAAGCCCACTCACCACTCCCCACCCCCAGTATCCTGATATACACTTATGTGTTCTTTGCTATCTCTCTGCCTATCAGTGTGCTTACTTCTCTCATTGCCATTGAATGAGACTGAAATTTCCTATTATTTACGTTAACCTATTATACCACACAGTTGTTGAGCATATGAGTCTACTATTCTGATCTTCAAATTTGCAAAGCTAGAACAGAGACAGTAATTAGCAACAACTCTTAAGTTATACTTGAGGAGACCTTTGAGCTCCAGCCTTTCTAGAAGGTACTTCTACCGTCAAAAAGAATCAGTTTGGTTTCTTTGGACCCATTTATGCTATGAGGCAATGCCAACGAGGCAATGTTACTGAGAACTGGGGAATGTCTAATTGAGAAAGACACCTATTAAAGCACAAAACAAAAACGAAGAAATTATAGGGCTCCTTAGCTTTGAGCTCATTGTGTATTGGAACATGTCTAAATTAAAAAAGAACAACTCACTTGGCCCTTTGATGTTGCACTTGAATCCATGATTATGTGTTATGTTTCCCACTCTGTATTGTATATACCTCGGCTTGCCTTGGTACACTAAGAGGACAGGCATCATCTGCTTTTCCTGCATCTAGTGAGCAGATGGATAACAATAAATATTATTTTAAGTAATGAATCTCTAAATTATTATATAACGCAAATAAGTGAGCTTCTTAAGTAATATTTTTAAGAAATTATTAGTCAAAAGTTAGATAAATACCACTTAAAACACCTCATGTATTGAAAAGGGGGAGGTCTCTTTTCCTAGTGTAATTCTGCAACTAGGAATTATCTTCTAGGAATGTGACAAAGTTTTAATAAAGGGTTACAATTGTTCAGATCAAAAGACCTTCAAGGATGGAAAACCAATACAACAAGAAGCCACTCTTGTGTTCTTCTTGAGTTGTGGGAAGCCAGCAGAGTCATGGTATTTGTTTACAGAGTCATAGAAACAGGGCTCAGAGCATTTGCCATTCCACCAGATCAGGAAAATATGCTTCGCCGGGCAGTGGCAAAGGCCAGCCTGATCTACAGAGTGAGTTCCAGGACAGCCAGGTCCATACAGAAAAACCCTGTGTTGAAAAACCAATGCTTAGACCTTGTTTTGACTGAGCAAGTAAAACTTTCTTTTAACCAAGTTATATTAACAATTGTGCTACATTGAAATAAAGGATAGTCTAGTGGCCAAAGGTTCTACTTCTGCACTTGGACATTTGTGGTGTTTATTACTGGCATGTCCCACCATAACTATTTGTATTGCAATACTTCTCTCATATTTTTATGCCTCAATCTATTTCCTTGTTTTTTGTACATTTGTGTATCTTTGAGGTTATATAATATGCAAATGTGGATGTTGAAAGACAGCCGAGTCTACTCCAAATGGTATGGGTTCTGGGGTCTCACATAAGTTGTTAGGCATGGCATACAGTGCCTTTACCTGTAGATCCTTCTGCAAACCAGTGTTTATATATATATATCAGTTGAAACTTGATGAAACTTGCTGAAACTTGATGAAAGATTGTTTGTTTATTTATTTTTTTTTGTTTTGTTTTGTAGCTCAGGCAGGCATCCAAATGGATGATCTGGGCTCTCAAGTCATCCAGTGGTAGAATCACAGGATTGTACCAGATGTCCATTCTATTTATTTATTTATTTATTGATTGATTTATTTAAAGTATGTGCATTGAATCATACCAACTAACCAGAAGCAAACTATTCTGTTTAACTGCAACATTTTGCTTTTAACTCTTTCACATACATGGCCTGCGTGGTAAAGCATTTTCACCCTTTGAAGGCATGGTAACCGTCCTTCAATCATGCTGTGTTCATGGTCATTACTATACAGTTGAATCTCTCATCTTCTGTGTCTTCGATTTTATTTTGCTGCAAATGTAGTGATGTAGTGTCTCATTGATGAGCAAAAGGCTCATTCAAGATATAAAAGAAAAGAGGGACTGTATGATGTAATTTGCCAAAATTTCACTTTACTTCCCATATTAGTTTGGGGCCCATTGTAATGGCCTCTTTTAAACCTCGTGGCCTCCTTGAAGGGCCTTCCAGGAACTGTCACTCACATTCTGGGACCTTGCATCAAATGTAGCAATTTCATGAACAGAATTCAACCAGTAACAATGGTATATGAAATAACTCTCTTATGAAAGTGTAGGTAGTTGGCTGGGAACTCACTGAGGTGTGAGCTGTGGGAAGGGCGGCTGGGAACACTGAGAGGGTTCCTCCACGGGGATATTAGGCATGGCTGCTGAGACTCCATGGTTCCTCAGGGTGCGGTCCCAATGACACGAGAAAGTCCATGGGTTTTTACAGGCTTTAATATCATGGCGAATGGTGGATGGATCTGGATGCACCCCCCCCAAAACCTAGGGCAGATCTGAGTTAAATAGGGAGGGAGAGAGGGGGGAGGGGCTGGGGAGGAATGTTTAATTGGCTCCACCCTCTGGCCTTCAGGTACCTCATTAGTATATAAATCTCTCTAGGTCCTGAGGCACTGTTCCTTGTGATTGATGTCATAAACCTCTCTGTGGGAGGGGTTGTTGGAGGGCTGAAGCTAAATGAAAAGAACCAGGGCCGGGGAGCAGAGCTGAACTCCTGCTGTCCAGCTAGGTTCCTGGATTCCAAGCTCATGCTCTACCAAGCATCCAGCTGCTTCTCACAGCCCACCGCCCCACAACTCCTCCTTTTTTTTTCTTTTTTCTTTTTTTTTTTTTTTAAGAAGGGGGTCACTGACATTTGTAGTGAAAATTTTGGATGAAGGAGTCAAAAGAAAACACTATGAATGCCATAGTGTGTGGCACAACTAAGACATAGGGTAAGGGGAGTTGGGGGTGGGGTTTAGAAAGGCAAAGAATCATTGAAACAATTAAACACAGGTGGTACAGTTTGAGTATAATAACATCTGATTAATCTAGATAGACATTATATTTTCCTTACTAACACTTAACTTTAGCTATGTGGCTTTGGCAATTTGTGACATTGAAATTATGAAAGTCTTCACACAGTCATTTTTGGCTTTGAACTGTGCATTTCAACTTCAGGTTCAAGGAACGGTTTCTGCTTTGGTTGAGAGAGAGACCAAAACTATGCAGCCTAAAATACTGGCTACCACACGTGCAATTCTTGAGAATAGGATTCCACTCTGGATTTTCTTCTGTGGGATACTTGCCATGCTGTCAGTGTGCTTGCTTCACTGTGCAACCAGGCCCGCCCTGATCTTCTAGGACCTGGAATGTTTTAATATTTTAATCAGAAACTTAGGATGTGACATTCAGAGAAATGTTAATGATAACTCTAAATTGTCTTTTAATATAGTAACATCTAAAGGAATTTTCACTGGACATACATGTGTTTGAAATTGAATATCATTTCATTCTCAGATGATTTACTGAGCTCACATCTTAAATCTCAAGAACAAAGCAGAAAGCAGATAGCAAGGTGAAAATGGCATGAATTTTAAATTATTTTTTTGTTTTGTTTTTGTTTTTTGAGACAGGGTTTCTCTGTATAGCCCTGGC
The DNA here is from genome assembly GCA_030674055.1 of Rhabdomys pumilio. Classification (NCBI taxonomy): domain Eukaryota; kingdom Metazoa; phylum Chordata; class Mammalia; order Rodentia; family Muridae; genus Rhabdomys; species Rhabdomys pumilio. Next base: position 63,085,850 of record JANHMN010000014.1, read on the forward strand.
TGTCCTGGATCTCACTCTGTAGACCAGGCTTGCCTCGGACTCAGAAATCTATCCACCTGCCTCTGCTTCTCAAGTGCTGGGATTAAAGGCATGTGCCACCACTGCCCAAATTTTAAAAATCTAATGCTTACCTTTACTGACATACCTCCTCCAACATAAACACACTTCCTAAACCTCCCCTGATGGCAACACCAACTGTGGGAACATTCTGAATCAGGGCACAACAGATACACCATTAAAATAATAGAAGAGGAAGAGCACATGGCCACATATGGAATGGGTGGCGATGAAGAACTTTAAAATGTGGCTTGGGAGGACTATGATAAAGTGAGTAAAAAATACATGCATCAGAGTGGGTGATTTCAAGATATATGTTGCACATCTCAGTATGTATGATTAATAGCAGTTGTAATAAATTTAATAATATTTATAAATAACAAAGAATGAATCCATGACCAAGATCTTCTATAGTTAGAAGAACTGTGTCGAGAGTTTTCAGAAAATAAACACCTTAGAACTGGAAGCAGTTATAAATCAATATTAAAGGAGAAAACTCTCATGCTGAGTACGGTATTTTAATCAAGTGCATGGTCCATTTTACATCACCTGGAAAAACTGATAGTGAAGTGATAAATAATTAGGTATAGTAGGTATATTGTTGTTGTTGCTGCTGTCATAGAAGAACATGGCTTGAAGCAACCAAGAAACAAAGTTTATTTTGCTTTACAAAATCTGTACTGGGCTGAATGAGAGTGTCTCTATAGACTCAGATGTGTGAACACTTGGTTGAGTGCTCACAACACGGATGTTGGCTCTGTCTGGGGAGGTTTATATAGTGTGGGATTTTTGTTGTTGTTGTTTTGTTTTGTTTGTTTGGTTTGTTCTTTGTTTGTTTTTGGAGGAAGTGTGCCAGTGATGGTAAGCTTTTAGATTTTAAGATTCCACACCATTTCCATTTGCTCTCTTCTTTGTGCTTTCTGCCTCGTTCCACAAGAAGAGAAGTTCACTATGGTATGGGAGGCTAGGCAGGAGACACAGGAAGCTGACAGGGTAGATTTTCATCTATATGCTTGATGCAGATAGAAAGCTGGGTAAGGCTATAAACTCTCAAAGTCTATACCCATCGATATATATCCTACAATGAGCCTCTACCTTCTAATTTTCCATAATATTCATAAACAATGCGAGATTCTGGGGGACTAAATGTCAAAATACATTGTATATATTTTTCACTCAAATAACCATACTGGAAAAAAAGTCTTTATTTCAATAGAAATTGTGATTGATTTAATTTATACAATAGATGTTTTTTTCTCACTGTGCTAAAACATTTTATAATTTTGTAATAACTAGCCTTTACAGGTACATAGCTCCCAACAAGCCAAGTATTTCTTCTTTTATTTTTCACAATAGTCCCATAAATTTGTTTTGATGGCTATAAAAAATACAGATTGCATTCTAACTTATTTGAAAGTATTAGTGCAGAATAACGTGATTGAAAGGAACATCCTAAAAGACTAGGAGAAAAGTTTTTACAAGATAACTTTATTGAAAAGTCTCATGTCCAGCTCTGTGAGTCATCCCTGTAACAAGAGAAGGCAGGTTGATCTTGACAGCTCCCAACTGCTAATCACCGAGCAAAATGATCAAAGGCCTATGAGTCACCGCGATTAGAGCACAGTGGTCACAACACTCTGCTCTTCTGTCTCTCAGAAGAATTCTTTTTATATATTAAAAAGATCTGGGGTTATAAATCTCTAATTAGCAGTTGGGAATAGTAGTATTCTGGCTGGTTTGCTACATCACATTTTGCTTCCAAATACCTGCAGACTTTTCTACACTCACCTTGGCCTATGTAGCTTCCCAATCAAAGACAGAGAGATCTGAACATTTATTAACAAGCTGACGGCATTATACTGGGCAGGCTCTGAGCTATTCTAACCTGACTAGGTTACTAATACCCAGAGAGTTGCTCTGACTCACTCTGCTCCATTTGTATTCTCATGGAAAACCCTCCCGCTTTCTCTACATGGTCTCTCCACACCTTTCTTCTTGTTTTCTCTCTCTTTCTACCTGGATGCTCTCACTGGGAGACTCATGTAGCTCATCGGCTGTCCTTTCCTGTCTAGTCATAGGCTGATCAGCTCTTTAAGAACCGATCAAAGATGATGGAAAACCAATTTTTATGTAAAGTCGAGACTGGAGATGTTTGACAACGCCATCATCTGTACTGAAACCAGATGTCTGGGGACAAAACATCAGCATCTGAATATGCAACACAGAAATCCAACATCCAACTGCTGGGTATCATTTCACCACCTGCTCCTCGACCCCTACCCCTGCGCCCCAACAGGTTTCTCTGTGTAGCCCTAGCTGTCCTGAAATTCACTCTGTTGACCAGGCTTGTCTCTGCATGCCTCCCCCCCAAGTGTTTAGATTAAACATGAGTACCACAAATGACTGCCCTGGATATTCCTCTTAAGTGATGTGTCTTACCGCATCCTACCTCTCCACTGAGGGCTGGTGCCCAGGCATTGCCTGCGCACTGCCAAAGAGGTGGCAAGGCAAAGTCTGAAACAGGGAATCCACACTGGTTACTTGTCTCCTTCCTGAGTAACCAGGCACTGCCGTAGTACCGCAGGGAGAGGTTGTCATGACCTGGGAGTTCTGATGTCTCTCTTTCTCCTCGGGGTGTTTGTGGGCCAGTCAGAAGGAGGCAGATCCCGAGTCAAGTGCAATATGGTCCGACTGGGAGCAATACAGAGAGTATCATCCTCAGGAGTCTTAGGCATGGGTGCTTAGCTGAAGGCCTTCCCCACTTTCCTCATGTTGATTCTTAATGAAGCAGCTCTCTAGACAGTTCTGATTCTTTCTTGCTCATATTGCTTTATTTAATAGTGGATGTAAATGCATACATTTTATTTGAGGTAAACCAAGGATTATATACCTTTTCTGGGAAGGAATACCCAAGAAGGGAAGGTCATTGGCTGAAGGCTCAAGGCTATTTAGATACCTCATTAAAATGGAGAATTCCAGGTGCAAAGCTATGTGAGTGCCCATGATGCTCTCAGTGAGGTGGTTACAGGTTCTAGATCAGGTACAGAGACAGGTAGGGCTCCACTCCCACTGTAAATCTCTGAGATTCCCAGGGTTTGAGTGTATTCAACCTTAACCCTGTCTGGTTGCATGGTCCCACATGCCCTACAGTGATGTTTTTACATAACATTTAGCTCTGTGCAGTAGATTGATTTTTGTACACTGAACCAAAGTTGTGTTTTGTAGATTGAAAATACATATTTTCAGTATTTATTTCCTTATTTATTCAAGTATTCTTAAAGCCCGGAACATTAACAAAAGCCTTGCCTTTCTTTTGATAAACAATCTTTAATCTACTTTATCATCTACTCACTTTCAAAATATCAACAACTGAATAAAGATTATTGTCATTCAAGTATATCAGATTTTACTATTCACTCTTACTGACTAGGTTCCCATCAAGGTGATAATTCAGGAATGGTTATTTTAATAAAGAAGTGGAAACATCAAATCAGAATGTAGGGAATATCACTGCAGGTGGTATCAAGTATTTGCAGTATTAGGAGATTGCTGTAGGTGTTTGTAGTGATTACTTTTTTAATTAAGCATTTTTCTTAGTTAATTTTCTATTGCTGTGATAAAACACCATGGCCAAGGCAAATAAGAGCTTATTTGACTTATAATTCTAGAATAATAAGACTCCATCATAGTGAGGAACTATGGCAGCAGGCAGACTCAGTGGCTGAAGCAGTAAATCGGTTCACTTCTGCTCACTTCTTAAATTATAAGTTGGAAGCCGAGAGGGGAAATTCAAACTGGCAGTTGTGTTTTGAAACCTCAAAACCCTCCCTCACTAACATTTTCCAGCAACACTATAATTTCTAAGGTTCCTCATCAGAGCAGCTATTGCAGACCGAGCATTCAAATGCCTGAAGGTAGGTGGGTTATCTTATTCACTCTACACAAGCATCTTTTTAAATAAAATATAAGTATGGAAAAATCGTGACCAAGTAAAAATATTGTAAGATATCAGTAAGTAGGCATGACGGTGTGTTTACGTGGTAAGAAAGGGTAAGAAAGCATTTTGCAGAATGGTATTTGTATTTACACGTAGAGGATATTAAGTAGCCCTTGCTATTATCACACTGTAAGGACAAAGGCTATCACATCCATTTGCCAAGAAAATAAAATGTGTGACAAACCAACTATAGGCTGCTAATCAGTTGCCTTCTGATGCCACATACATGAGGATGCATTTCCAGATGTGTGAGTAGAAAGGGGGAAAATTAGAAGTCACTGGTGGCCTTATGTTCTTTTCTTCCCTACCTCAGCCACTAGTATAGTTTGGCTCAAGGTCATGTCCTTTACAAAGAGATTTTAGATATTACTGTAATAAGAAGAAAGCGCTCAAAGGTTGGTGCTCATTTAAACAATTATGGAAACGTATAATAGACTTCCTAGTTGGATATCCGAGTATGATTTCAAAAGGATTTCTTTACAGAATGAGATGCTTGAGATTATGACTCCTTTGACTCCATTATAATTAGGAAAGAATAGAAGGATAATGGTATAAATATAAATCATATATCAAATACACATTCCCTTGAAAGTTTCCGTGGGAAAATACATTTCTATCTGAAAGAGAGATATAAGGTATATTTCAATATCTCTTTACATTCCAACCTCATGACATTTCTTCTGCCCCAGCAGGTAAGGAAAAACTACTGTGAATATTGGCATTTATAGCTAAAAGGATGAGGACCAATTCTCCATTACTGGATAGCTGCCCAACACATAATGCTAAATAAGTATAAAACACTGGTATTTACATATTCTGTTACTTACCAGTTAAAAAGTATTTCAACTACTACTACTTAATACTAATTTCAGAATACTGAATTGGATTTACAAACTTAAATATGTTCCAGGGGTTATAAATTATAAAATTGTCATGTAGACAAAGTTTGCTTTTTGAAGTGTTGTGAAAAAAATTCTTATCTAGTTCCCATGTGTAATTTATTTTACTTATTTTGTGTGCTATGTGATTCCCCGTTGATTCAAGGCCAGAAAACTTAGAGTCAATATATCTCAATTTTGTAGAGTCTAGTCTCAAGTTAGATTTCTGTTCATCAGACTAAGATTTGTATTGTTTACCACATATTAAGTAGTATTTAAGACACAATTTTATTTAGTTACTATTTCCACAGAGGACTTAATAGGGCATTTGCTGTTGAAAAAGGCTTCCCTGGGTCAGACCATTTTAATTAGTAGTTCAGACCTTTTGCCCATCGTAAGGATCACTATCACCTACTTTGCCTCTTACAGATAATGTTGAAACTTGACCCCCTCCAGTCTAAAATAGAATTATCATCATTAAAGTAAGAGAATACTTCATAGTGCAAGCACTTCTCAACTGTGTTTCTACTTTAAAAATGTATAAAAATATGATGAGAGAGAGAAAGAGAGAGAAAGGGGGGGGGCATGGAGGCAGATGTTCACGTGTCTCCACCAGTCAAAGATAGTTTATATATCTAGGTTGGGTATTGGGTTACACTTCTGATTGAGCATTACCAAACTTATAAAGCCTTTGATTAACATTTAAAAAAATTGTATAAAAGCAAAAAGGAAAAGGGGGCACGGGATAGCGGTTTTCTAGGGAGGGGAAATGGGGAAAGAGGATGACATCTGAAATGTAAATAAAATATCCAATAAAAAATATCCAAAAAAAAAATGCAATGATGCTTCAGATATGCAGCTTTTTTCTTCATTGATGTATTCCCCGAGTCTTCCTTAATTTCTTGAAACTTGGGAACCCAAATGAAGGAGAATGTGGACATGCTAGTAGATATTAAGTAGTGAATTATGTGCAACAATTTCCTTTTGTCATAATTATTAAGACTTTAAGAATCCTGCGTGAGATTTCTCATTTTTAATTCAATATTATCCAATTACCAGACAATGAAGTTGCTTGTCTTGGAGGGACCAGTGAGCCATAAATGACGTGGCGTTTGGCTTCTGAGGAACCAGGAAACGTTACCACAGAGTCCTCAGAGGTCACTGCAAAGCTTGATACTCTCCTCATTTATTTTCAGAATTTCCCAAAGGACTGAGAATTTGGTTCTGGTGGTATCTGAAACTGATGCAGGTGTTTGGTTCTGGGGTATTAAGGTCAAATTAATGTCCAGAGCATATATTTCTGGGTTATCAGAGATTATTGTAGGCCCCTTTATCACAGATAGACTGGCTTCACTAGATCTGAAGTTTGGTATGTGGCCTCCAGAGTGAGCATAAAATCATTTACTTTAGTGATGACAGTTCATAGAATTCTGGGATGACCAACATTTTGACTCTTATCTGGTCACCTTGTTGCTTAGTATACAGCCTTACTTTTCATCCTGTTGCCATATACCAGTTATGAAATCACTTGAATTTATTCTGTAACCAGCAGCAAGATTCCTTTGTCCTTGTAGCTGGTCTTCATGTATATATTCTACTAACAAGAGTTACAGAAACCAGATAATCCCAATAGACTCTGAAGAAATCAAACCACTGCACTCCATTAAATAAACAGATAAAACACATCAATATGAAAATATGACATAATCACCTCTCATAACCCATCACCAACCAAAGTAAAACCCCCCAAAGTTTTGGGAACAATCACACTTCCCATGTTGGTGGTGGGTATTTTACTTTATGAGTCTTTACCTTATATTTATGAAACAGGGTCTTTTATTGAAATCTAAGTAAGATTGCTAAGCTAGACAGGCTGGCCAGCAAACCCAAGTCTGTGTCCCAGTGCTGGGATTAACTTCATGCACTGTCCTGTGGGACAGTCTGCCTGTTTGCCCAGTAAGGACCTTTCTCTCTGAAACATCAGATGTAGCACTGTAAAATAATTTTGCTGAAATAGGTTATTTACATTAATATTCTGTCAATAATTATCCAATAACTTCTATAATAAATATGTTTACTTTCAATAGATAATTGTATTTTAGGTTTTACCATTACTTGGCACGCATTTTAGATGTTGATTTGAAATATTTATGTTCCTATTAGAAATTGAATATTAGTTTGCGTATTTGCATTTGTTCATAAAATTACAGATTATCTATAGCTGTGATTTTATGTCTGCAGAATGGTATCACTTAATGAAAACTGTGTGGAACTTTCTCATAGTTTTAATTCTGTTAGCTTTCTTTTTATCATCTATTTTAAAACTTACTGTTGCTGAGTATACAGTTATATTATTTTGTTGCTTGGCGTCCATGTCCATGAAATATCACTTGCTTCCAGGTATGTTAAGTAGAGAGACTGTTATTAACCAACTTAAGGCTCTGAGATCCATATAGCTTCATTTATGCTAAGCATTTGGCCACTGATGTACACAAGGACCTAAGGACTTTAGTTGCAGAGCTGGGCTTGTGGTGTTAAGCTCATGTTCTTGCCCTGGCATGAATCACCTTCTTCACAGTTCTCTAGCTTAGCCTGTCCTTAGGTAACAGCTAGACATGCCAAATATTTACATTTAACTACTGGTTTTCACACGACAGTTAGACATCAAAGGAGTCTCTGTATTTGCACATTGTCCATTTGTGAGTGGTTAATTGTTGATTCCTACTTGGTGACTCATATGCTACAGTGGGGGCACGGGAAGAGAAATACAGCCTCGTTCCTGGGCACACAGTGATTCCGAGATCCCTATTCATATTTTTTCAGTAATCTGTCCTCTTCTTGTGGCAGCTAAACTCTTTATAATTCTTGTAAGGTATCATCGTCCTGGTAAAGGTCAACGATTCTAGAATGCTGACAAGGTATGAATTATTGAATTGTTCATTTGTAACCAGGGGACTTTCCCATCTCTCTCCTGTGCATAAAGAACTTTTGGGTTTTGTTTGTTTGTTTTCTTAAGCACATTAAGTTTCTGTGTGTCCTTAGAGAAGATACAGCATCATGTCTCTTGCATGACTTGGGACTTTTAACCCACAGAGGAGGAGAATCCAGGCATATGCTGCTATTTTTTTTCTTTTTCTCCTTTTTTATTTTTTTTCTGACAGGAATGCTGCTTTCTCTGGCTCAATTTCTTACTTTAAGCTTTTACCTCAGTTCAATCCTCTGAATGTTCTGAGAAGAACCTTTAGATTAATGTTCACATCAGTTCCTATGTCCCCCAAATAGTTCTGGATTTGCAAAGAACAACCTAATTTGACAGAAAACATCACAGAAAATTTTACTCAAAACTTTATCACAAAACACATTTGTTGTCATGTTCCTTTCAATTTTTTGAGAGTAATAGAATGGAGATCAAATTTTTTAAGGGAATTAAAAGGGAACACACACAGAGAGCGAATATATAGTGTGAATATAGGATGGATATTACTTTAGAATGAGGCATTGGAAGTTGATAAGACTTGGAGCATCCTCAGTGAGAAAAGCCCCTCGCAGCAGTGTATGGCTGCCATGTTTCAGTGAGAGTGGAGGCCCAGGTGTTCCACCATTCAGATAAACTGCTGTATTAATCAGAGGGAGTGATAAGTCCATACTTGGTAGTTTTCATACTTGCTCTGCTCAATTTTAGCAATTTTTTGAAGGTTCTCACCGACTCCTTGCTTATACGACCCTCTGTGCTGTTTTCCTCCACGAAGAGCAAACAATCAAGCAATCACTTTTTTTCTCTCTTAGAAAGGTCTGTCTTTCTGTTCTTAGGTCAGAGAGCTCCATTCTCAGTTTTCACAGCCTGAAGACATGGTGTTATTTTATATGTAAGGATTTCCTATTGCTAAGATGTGAATATAGCTGCCTTTTCAGCTTTCTGACAAAAAAAAAAGATCAACCCTGAATATACACACAAGAAACTATATTTAGACTGAACAGATGTATTTAGGAATATGTACATATATTGAAATACATAAATGCATGTAACAACAAAAACAATCTAGGCTAAAGGAGGCCGAGAATTTGAAAGAGAGCAAGGAGGGATATATGGGAGGATTTGGAGTGAGGAAAGGAAAGGTGGAAATTTTTTGTAATCTCAAATGTAAAGTAAATAATTTAATAAATTAACAGATAAAATGTGCTCAGGTGAAAGTTCACACAGTTCAAATACAGTCTGTACTTCACACAGAACTCTGAGACCCGAGTTAGCATGTCACAGAAGGAAGAACTCCAGTTCACAGTGAGTTATAAGCCAATCTCGTAACCCAAGAACAAAAAAGGAATTAACCTCATCAAGTCCATCAGAATGAACAGATCCACTGTTGAGTCTTCTCAAACAACATAATGTCTCCTCCAGAATCAAAGAGGACAGAAGATAGCCTTGAGTTGTCACGTGTCTACACAATAGCAAATATGTTCAGAGGAGTTTTGTGTGTAAATTGTACTTATCACTATAAATATTTCAATAGTCTTAGAACCAGGTATAAGTCAGGTGCCTTGTTATGTATATATAAGAATACACACACACAAACTCTGAGTTGATTATTTTTCAGCTTAAACACACAGAACTCTGAGTTGATTATTTATTTCAATTTGTATACATTTATGATTTAAAATACATAAGAAATTAATGTCATTTTCATATTCATAGATATACTGTTTATGTAAGCTTTATGGATACATGTAAATTAGAATTAATTTATGTTACATTGCCCAGTGTTTCATCCTCTCATGATATTTATTTTCTAAATAAAATATATTGTCCCCTTAAACTGATGGGTATCTTCAACTTATTTTATAATTTTTTGCTATTAATAGAATACTTAAGTCTAAAATATATTTCTATTTAAATCAACCTATTGCAAGCCTGCTCTGATGCTCATATTTAGTGTCTGGAGACAATCTGCACTAGTCATTGATAAAATCATTCACTGCATGAACACGCTGAATGAACACTGTAGTTCATAAACACCTCCCTGCCTTCTTTTTCTTGTATTTAATGAAGAAAATGGCAACTGCATGCCGACCCCCAACCCCCGCTTATGTGTGAGTGTCCTCTGGGAATAGAATTTAAAATACCAATAAATGATGTGAACATGTTGCAAAATTTTAACACTGTGTTTTCATTATTCCTACATATTTATAACTCATTACCCTGGCCCATCTAGTATGTTACCTGGCGAAACTGGAGGAACCCTTTTCCCTAGAGTGACTTAGTACTTGGGAGACTTCCTTTTGGTTGTGTCTGTCAGCAGATTCTTGCTTTGGGGCTTTTAAATAATGATCTGCTCTCCACAGTCTGGAGCATAACAACTAACTGCTGAGAAGGTCTTCCTATTAGCATTGCTTATCCTTCCTCTGCCAAGAATGAAGGATAAACAAAACCAAAAGACCGGAGCCAGAAAATCCTAACACATTAATGCTGTGTTTAACGCCTGCCCGCCGTGGTGTAGTGCTAGCTGCTCTGCCTTGAAACGATTTTTCTCTTTTTTCTTTTCCAACTTGGCTTCATTCCTTCCCTGAAATTCTCCCCATCAGAGGTGCTGCCTCATCCTTTCAAAAGACAATCCCAAGGGAGCAGGAGACTTTCCGTACATTTCTGTACAAGACAAAGACTTGTTTAAAAATCCAGTCAGGAACTGCAGGCCAGCACAACCGATTGAACAACTGTTCCTGGAGAGATAGTCTGACTAAAGCCCATTGAGCATAAGCCTGGTTCATGGTCTTGCATATCAGGCCAAACACTCACTAAATACATGCTTTACTGTTCGGTTTAAACTCATTTTTAAACATTTTATTTCTAAGGACGAGAATTACGTTTAAGGGCAGGCAGTTCATTAGCAGAAGGGCTACTGCCTGGGAAGAAGCTGAGGTTGTGAGGTTGTACACCGCTAAGATAAAGCCTGAAGAACAGGAGCCTTGTTGTAAACTTAAAATCATTTATGAGATTTTTAAGTTAGCATGTTTACGTATGCATTAAACCAGGGAATAAATACTGTCACAAAATCTGAGGAGGTTACACTATCAAATAACGATGGCTGCAGATAGCATTTATAATAACAAGGCTTCCGTTTTGAAATTATTGATATTATCCTGCCCCACCTCCATCCACATAATTTCCTATTCTCTCTCATTTTAAAAAATAAAACAAAGAAAAAGAAGGTGAAGATTGTTATCTGACTACTCCTGAATGTGAGGTCTACCCAGGAGTGTGGTTGATACTTCATTTTTCTACACTGAAAGAAATGTATTTTCCCTCTCACCTCTCATGGTGGCCACCGACTACCCATAGCTACTTGGCTAGAGGCTTATTGTCAATCTCCCCTTCTCCATGATGGGATATTATGTGTCTTGAGATTGCGTAGGTCTTGTGAGTGCTATAACAGTCTCTGGGAGTTCATGCATGCACCAACCCTGGTATGTTTGGAAATACTGTTTCCCTGAACTCATGCATGAACTCTAGCCCTTCCAGTCCTCTTCACAACAGATATTTGAGCCTTGAGGTGAGGCACGGTGAGGTAAAGGCTTACCATTTAGAATTTAGAGACCAGCATTCAAAGTCTCTTATTCTCTGTGTGTTGTCCAGTAGTGGATTTACGTGTTAATTCCCCTGTTCTGCAAGAAGAGGCTTCTCAGACGAAGAATGAGTTGTCTGTTTTCAAGAAAACATTCTCCCTGTTCTGTGCTTTTGTATCACTTTCTATCTGTATGCTCCTTTTCTTTCCTATGTGTGTTGTCCCATTTTTAATGTTAAATTTCTATATATTTTTGCATAATCTGTACTACCACAAACACTTAATTCAGCAGTTGTATAAGAGAAGCATTTGGTTAAAATTTTAGGTTAAATTTGACCATAGTATTTTTTAGGTGCTGTTGCTAGAATTTATATCATTGGGTTTTTATAACTATTAGCTTTCTTGACAAAGTGGCTAAGTAACTTTGTTAGTGAAGGGAAGTCACCTCAACCACTGGCCAAAGAAGAATAGGGATTTCCATATTGCCACTACCATATCCATTCTGCACCGGTTCCTCCAGTTAACATGAGAATCAGCACGGTGGAGAGCAAAAGCTGATAATCAATGTTTAAGTTATTTATTTTGTTTATCTAGAGGCGGTGAGTGTGGGTGTCTAGTGGAATTACTTGTTTACCTCCCAAATATTGCCCCCCAGTCCTCCTTGCAGAGTTTCTCCCCCCCCCATTCCAGCTCCCTTCTCTTCTGAGAGAGCACCTGTGCGTAGCTCCTATGTTGGTGCATCAAGTCTTTGCAGGATTAGGCGCATTGCAGCCTCTCCCACTGAGGACAGACAAGGTAGCTCTAACCTTTGAACGTGAGGATTGTCAGCATTGCCAGTCCTCAGTAGGGCATTGTGTCAGCCTGACACACTGTCCTTATTTGTGAGGAAATGCCATCTTTTTTTCCTCCTTTCTTTCTTAAACATGCCTTGTGTAAACTGTACTCTGTCTTATATGAAAAAGCACTCTTTAATAAATTCTTAGTGTTGGTGTAGATGGTTAAGGCTATCAGGCTGCTTCATAGATTGTAAATTGAGCTCTGCTTTCATTTAACCCTTAGTTTTGATTGTTGAGTTATCTGAACATTATCATTTTCTATCTGATGAATCTCACTATTTTTTTTCCTTTTTCATTTTGCATTTTATCACCAAAAAGAAGTGTTTCTGGCAAGCTTTAGCTTACATGAAGCTGTTTCTCTGAAATAAGATATTTTATTTTCTCTGTTAAATTCATAACATTTGACAAGTTAATGAACTGACTTTTTTGATACTTTATGCAAATATCATTTTCTATATTTTTTATGTATTTAATGTATATTTCTGCATAAATTATTAAATAGCATGTTAGTTACTTGGTGACATGTCAGACTTTCTCATATATGTGATTAGAAATATCCCTTTCCTGAAACATGAAGAACAATTTTTAAGATAAACTATTCTTTCTATACAAACACATTTAGTATTCACTTGGTAGCACATACTTATATGAATTACAAAGTTCAAATTTTCAATCACAATATTTGTAAGTGTTATGTTCAAATTACTATGGTTAGGGAGCTGTTTTAGAATATTCACTTTTTATTTATATAAAATTTATTTTACATTGTGAATAATTAGTCCTGTTTTATCTTGTCATTCAAGAATAATTATACTAATTTTCTGAAATATGTTGAAATCATCAACATGCCTTTTACACAAAGGGTGAATTCTGATATTCTTCCACTTGAGCACACAGTGATTTATTTACAAATGTTAAATTGACTCATGTTTTTAATGTTTTTCTTTTAAAATAGCCTTTAACCAAGAATTAACCAGGTAGAAAATAAAGAAATATGCTTTCTGAATATAGTATATGAAAGAAAAATCTTAATAGAAAATTGTCTTTCATGGCAGCATGCAGTTCTATTTCTAGTCATGAAGCTTGGTAAAAGATAAACAGCAACTGAGGCAAAAAAAAACCAAACAAACTGGAATTGCATTCTGTGGAATATGTACTGTACAAAATGATGTGTTTTATTTAAATATTGACATTTATTTCCAAGTAAATTTCTATTGTGAAATTTATAAGAAATCAGAAATATATATTAAACAGTAGAAACTCCTGAAAAAAAAACCATGATCCAACCATCTTTTGTATATGATAAAAAGCTATTATATTCACCAATGAGATAAAAAAAAAAAAACATATTCTCTGAAGACAACATGAGCAATTGAGACGCAAGGGTGTGTCCCAAGCATAAGCGGCAGGCATGAAAATACTTACATGGTGAGTGGAATGGAACGTCAAAGAATCCAACTAATATTTTAAAAAGCACGTTTTACTGCTTTAAAAATGAAATAAGCGCCAGAGCCATTATTTAAATCTAGAATCCCAGTGAGAATTCTGAGTTTGAGATTAACAACTGTAGATTGACGTTTGTATCTTATTGTAAATCTAAATTGATATAAAGCGACAACTGCTGTAAATGGTTCTCTCAAACTCACAGAAAACATCAGAAAACGTGTCAGTTGGATTTTAGAAATCCCATTGATAAATACTTTTGAGTATATCAGGGGCATATGGAACACGGTGAAGGATAGGTCACAGGATGCCACAGAGAAGGACAATAAGCTTAGGGATGGTGGAGTTGAGAACAAAACAGAAAAACAATCAGGATTTCAGGAAAGAAACTTCTATGAAGGAAGGAGAAACCAGTTAGAAATCAAACTAGTTAGAAGACATGAGACAGTACAAGGATGAAAAGCACAAATTTTCATGCCTGATGACATCTACATTCTCCTATCTGAAATACATGGTATCAAGTGAATCCAAGGGGGACATGGGGCTGAAAAGCTAATCACCATGGAATGGAGAGAAGTAAGTTATTCATAAGAAAAACAAAACTCTGTCACACAGCAGAAACTATGCCCTGAGGTATTGGTAGTAGCACTATTGAACATGGGGACACATGTATCAATGACAGTGTCACAGAGACCTCAACATCTCCATATCTATTCTTTTTCTAAGCATATGTGGTATGCTACCTCATGATAGTAGTCTGGGCAAGTAGAGAGAAAAATAATATAAAAAAAAAAAACAGCTGAAAACCTGGCCTTGGGGGTAAAGGGGGCTATTATTAAGTGGAATGGAAAGAAGGAAGCCCTTCTCTATGAGTGGTCATTTAATGTACCATTGTCAAGTCATGAGGGTGTTTGGAATATAATAATAGCAATAGCCTTGATGGGATGGACTTTCTCTGGCAGGTATTTTTGGAAATGGCTATGTGCAAATGATTTTCATGCAACACATTTTCTGACCACGCTTAGTGAACTAAAACGGGCTTTCCTCACATCTTTTCTTCATTTAAATATTAAGTCAATCATTGAGAAGTGAGATAAAAGAAATGTTCTCCGAGAGTCTGTCAACCAAATCCAACTGTAACTGGCACCTTCTCTGCCTTTCATACTTTGTTGCCTGAATGACTCCCCTTTACTCTGTCTCTGCTGGTATCATTTACAATTGTAGTCATTGATTTGTTTAATTTTCATAGTTGCTCTTATAGTTAGATATACTTCATCAGTTTGAATTGTAATGTATATACTTATAAGTATATGTGTATGTGCCTATGAGTCGTTGTGGGTTCCCTGTTGCTGTTTTCTGATGTTAATTTTGCTTCTTCAAGAGGGGTTGCTCTCCAGTGAGCAGTTTTTCACATGCTCAGGTGATATCATATGAACCTTTTGCCCATTTTTACTGGTCAAATAAAAGTTAGAGCCTGTGATTGGCCAGTAGAAGTAAATAGTGGGACGGGAGATCTGGAAGAGTTGGAGGAAGAGGAGAGGAGAGCAGGAGAGGGGACAAAGGAGGAAGGGGTGGAAGTCAATATGGAGCAGAACCATGTGGCCAGGGAAAAGTGCAAGTAGCAAATGGTTTCATAGCTGGGGAATAATTGAGGATAGTTATAGATCTGCCCAATCCAGGCATACAGCTTATAAGAATATAACCGTGTTGTGTGTTTTTTATACGAGCTTATCCCATCTGAGAAGAACAACAGCAGAAGAACATAAGTCGTGTATAATGTTTCAAAGATTACTTCTGCATTTAGTTTCTACTGCTACATCCTACTTGAGGCCCTAATTTTCTTGTCTTTTTCGGAGATGCTCACACATAGATCTGATTGAATATTCACTACTTTGGTCAAGCTCTCATGATAATGAGCACAATTCAGTAATGTTCAGGGCTCCAGCAACCTGAAGCATATTCACAATCCCATTTTAGTTTACTTTTAAATTTTAATATATATTTTTTGCATTCTACATTATAATAATGTCATAGTACACTAATAAATAAAACATACTTTATAGTATGTGTTTATTTTATTGATTTTTTTTACTACACTAAATTTATTTTCAGAGTCTTTAAAACTAAATATATATTTCAAGAAGAGTACTGACCTATAATTGTTTATTGAATTAAAAAACTTAAATTACTAAGTATATTTAAGAAGCATTGTGGCAAATTTTCTTATTTAATATTTGTTAGTAACAACAAAGTTACATTGTAACTACATATGTTCATCAGTTTACCTTAGAATCATAAAAAATCCTTGACATTTTATGACTAATATAATAAAGTTTTAAATAATCGATTAAGTTAAAATTGTCAAAATAGTTTATTAATCACTTAAGAAATTATAAAGCATTAAAACATTTTATTAAAAATAAAATAAAACATTTTATTTATTCACAAAGATAGATGATAAGATGAATGTAGGAATATTTATAAAATATTTTATTAAACAAACATAAATGCCCTCTCAGATTTCTACTTACTGAGAATATAAACAGCTTTAAGAATACTCTGTGTAGCATAGTCATGGTAGTTTATTGTTATATTTTTTTTGCGAAGGGTCTCTGATGCTCCCAGAAATGCTTTTGGAATGGCGTCTTAGAATCATGCATGAAATAATTTACAAGACATTATTTTTGTCCTACAAAGCTCTTTCATTGTACAGCTAGCTCTGTTGTGGACACACAGACACGTACCGTGTTTTTACTTTCAGCCAGATTTCTGTCTCATGGTATTTATCTCCCCATGATCATAAAATATAAATGAAAATTTACTTGATGGCAATATTCTACATGTCTCAGTCACAGTGAGTTAAATCATTTCCATTCAATATTTTAATAAATGTTGGTATTGGAAAATAAGAGAATAAATGTGTGCAAATAACTGAATTATCTCTCTAAATTTGATACTATTAGCATAAATATGCAGATAAATAGGTAGAACAAGGATTAAAATATGGAAGTAATAAATATGCATAGTAAACATGAACAAGCGAAAGGGCAAAAGCAGTGTGAAGAAAGAGAAGCCAAGCCCGGCCGTGGTGGCGCACACCTTTAATCCCAGCACTTGGGAGGCAGAAGTAGGCAGATTTCTGAGTTCGAGGGTAGCCTGGTCTACAGAGTGAGTTCCAGAACAGCCAGGGCTACACAGAGAAACCTTGTCTCAATAAAACCAAAAAAAAAAAAAAAAAAAAGAAAGAAAGAAAGAAAGAAAGAAAGAGAAGCCAAATTGAGCCCATTAAAATCTATCTCTCTTGAAAGAGTGAATTAGATTCCTTTTTAATTCCTGTTGTATTTATATCGTTCACATATAAAATAATTAAGCACTTTCACCTGAGTTGTTGACCTTGCAGTGTTTATATTAATGCAATATTTGCATAGCTCATCATTTCGATTTCAGATTTTCACCTTTAGGCCTCTCGTCTATGTTGTGCAGAATTCCCAAAGCTCACTTTTACACTCATGCTCATCTGATTTCTAGACCCTGACTTATTTTTTACAGTCTCTTAGTTTGAGACTCAAGAAAATTCAAGTATTTGCTTTTATACAGGTGTCATTACAACAGTGTATTGTTAATGCTGTTTACATGTGCCTTTCAATCTGGAATTGTCACTGTTTAAGACTAAGCCTCATGATGTCTTTATCCCTTTATTGTGATATATGAAAGATTTCTTGCAGCTTGTTCTTGGGAAATGGATTGATGATTATAGATTACTTTTAAGAAATAAAGGAAAAAAATTGTAAAGACTCTTCTAATCACCCTCCCTAACCAAAAAAAAAATCCCACCTGGCTCATAATCATTCAAACACTAAGTATCTTGGAATTGTATAAAGGGATATAACATAACAATTAGATTATTAGTCAGCTGACTCTAAACTACATTACTTTGGATGACCTGGCTGATAAGAAAAAATGACATGAATTCTTCAAACTTTAGCAAAGTATGAATTAAGGTGCCAGATGTGGAAGACAGGAAAGAAGAGATTTAGAGTTGGGTTTAGCTCCCATTAAGTGCTCAGATTCCCAAAACTGAGTTGCTCACTCTCCTAAATAATCTCAGAAAGAATTCACCTCAAGAGCCTCCTAAAAGGACTGTACCTTTTAATACCTGGATTTGAGTTTTGTGAAAACTATGTCAGAATTCTGAGTCATGAAACTTAAATGAATAAATAAAATTATGACTGCTTACAACAGCAATGAAACAGAATAGTCACAGAAGCAATATAATCCATCTCTAAGAAAAATAAAAATAAAAATAAAAAGTTAAAGGACATTTAGTGTCTTAGTCACAATAAATATTTGTAAATTAAAACTTTTTGATTACATCTCAAAACATGGAACATAGGATTATGATATTTAGACAGATAGTTGCTTGAGGGAACAGTCAAAAGAGCAAACATGTATCATATTCAAAAGATAAAATATCCTAGCTCTTAGGGATAGAAGCTGTAACAAATTGTTTTATGGAGATAATGATGGAAAGAAAATATGATGGAAGTTTCTAGATTACTGATAATCTTTTACTTCTTTTAAATTGCTTTATACAACACATTTTGATCATATTTTACCTTTCGTCAGCTCCTCCCAGTTCTCCCGCTTCTCAACCTATCCAACTTTATGTTCAATGATTAAATAACTTAGAGACTGTTGCCTGGGCTCCATGTAACAGAAGATAAGATGCCCCTTTCTTTACAGAGCTTAATTTGATCTCCCTTTCCATAAAAAATGACAAGCCATGCATAACCATGTAATTTTGATACATCATGTGGCTAATATCATTATGATTCATGTTGAGAATTAAAATTGCATTGATTAAAGGCTGTTAACTATCTCTTGAAACTTTGACTTAAGATTCACATTCCTAGTGAATTCTGAGCATCAGAATCTAGAGAATTGTTTTATAAGATGGAACCAATTTCCCCAGTTTGACACATTATCTGTGCATGTTTGTGTATATATGTGCTTTCATACATAGAAACATTGTGATCTCTTCAACATCATTTTGAGGAATTAGGTTGGCATTTAGAGAATCTTGCTATCAAGTTCCTTTCTTAATATTGACATTTCTTTACTTTGCAAAAGCTATGGTATATACCATATGAGTATAATATTCCAAACTGTAGATTCCATGTTATTTTAGAATTTTCCAAGTCATGTCAATTTCAATCTATAGTATATTATCAATATGTTAGTATTATGACTATATCAAAATAAAGTTATGCTTAAAATGTAGTGACTTTTTAACGAAATGGTAGGAATGAACACTTCCTGAAAGCCACATCCATGGTAGGTGATCTCTGTGAAAATATCAGTGTCTATGTCTCTTTAAATTTTCCGATATTTTCCTCTTGATTGACTCTACCTCCTGGATTTATTTTTTCTCCCTTTGTCTGTTTCTAAAATTGAGTAGCAAGAAAAAGTTAGAGATTAAGAATTAATGACTTAACTTGAAGAGATAGTTCAGCCTGCACAAGAGTGACTATTAGAAATATTTAAAGAATGAGATTAGAGTGTCACACAATAGTAGAATACAAAATGCCCTAAATTAGACTCTTATCTCTGCAAAAATCCAACCAGTCAAAAAGCACACAAACGTCAGAGATAATCAGTTTTGAGTTAAGAATGTGTGAGGTCAGAGAGTTGTTTCAGAAAACTGTTTTCAATAATCATTTGTCTTTATTAACAGTATCAAAGCCCAACCCTCCGGACCCAAGACTCTGTTTCCCCATACTATTAAAAAGACGGTCTCTCTTATTCAGGAATTTGCTTTTAAGAAGAATAGAGAGGTTGGTAGGTAACAGAAGGGAAATAGCTCACTAACATGCAATTATATCCTTCCACCTCATTGTCTTCTGAATTTCCATCTTTGCACGCTTAGTCTAAAAATACACATATTTTAAAAACAATAAAACAAAGAAACGATATCTCTCTACATCTTTTTTTGACACATAAGAACGACCCATTATGTAGTGATGCCTTTTACATGTGGTTCAATTGAACCTTGTAGAGAAAGCAAAGGGGAGTGAACAGGTGAAGAGAGCCTGCTATTCATTGATCTTTCATGTTATAACTTCATGAGCAGTAGACTTTGAATGAATATTGCTTTGTGGAAACCTTTCTCATGAATGAATGTCATGTGTCCTGCAAATACTACAGATAGAAGGTTTGGTAGTCATTGAAATAAGGGAGATAGCCAAGCTTCTAATTGAGAAATTGTCTAATTCATGAGTGATCTGTTAGGTAAGTACAGTCTTGTGAAGTTCAAGCATAAGAGCCAGGTAAAT
>JANHMN010000014.1:63106346-63145835 GCA_030674055.1 Rhabdomys pumilio
ATCTATCTATCTATCTATCTATCTATCTATCTATCTATCTATCTATCGTCTATCACCTATTATCTACCTATCATCTATCTATTATCTATCATCTATCTATCTCTCATCTATCTATATACATCTATCTATCTATCTATCTATCTATCATCTATCTATCTATCTATCTATCTATCTATCTATCTATCTATCTATCATCTATCATATCTATCTATCTATCTATCTATCATCTATCTCTATCATCTATATATCATTTATTTATTTAGAGAGTGTTTTTGTGAGCATTCACAATGTTGAATATGTGTGGTGATCAGAGGAGAGCTTGCGAGAAGCGATTCTCTGCTTTCAAAATGTAAGTGCCAGTGGTTGAACTCAAAATGTCAGGCTTGTTGACAAGCACATTAATGCACTTAGCCACCTCACAAACCCTTGGGTTATTAAAATGGATTACAACATCGAATTGAATTGTATCTCTTTTGAATGAAGATAATCATGTGAGTGGATTGTCTCTGGGGTGTCCAGTCAGATAATAATCAATGAACTGGAAATCCCTAGAAATCCTAGCACAGTATGCATTCCTATTAACTTTGGTGGGCATCTCTGTAAATTTATCTTGGGAAAATTATTATTCCTTTCTTTTGTTCTTTACCTATATAAATCTAGTAAGGAATTATGGACTTTCCTTACATGTTCCTTTGAGGGTCCCAGATCTCCATGGGAGACTACATTTCAGTAGTAGCTCTGAAATCTGTGTGTGTGAATACTGAAAGAATCTATGGTAGTTTGTGACAATAGATTACAGCACTTGTCTGTACTTAGCATTTATCAAGAGATGTTAGGGTCCTTCTCACAAGCAATACAGCAGAGGTGTTTATTATGACAGTTGATTTGCAGTTCATGTAGGTTTGTTGTTTGCTTTTGTTTGAGAGACAGGGTTGACCTATGCATTCCCAAACGTCTTGTACCTAGCTGTGTAGACCAGGTTGACCCTTAAACTTGTGATGAACTTCCTTCCTCTGTGTCCTACGTGTTGTGGTTATGGATCAGTATGGCCATCCATAGCTGTGGTAATATAATAATATTCAATTATGTATGTCTTATGTTTAATATGATGAAACCAATAGACAATACTGACAAAATTATTGGATATTTGCTTTAATTAAGTTATGAATCATAAGTGGAAGGCAGCAAAAATTTTATTCAACTTTAACTGTGAGCATTGACCAAGGAAGTAAAAGTAGTTATTGTAGACTCAAGTTTGATAATCTGAAAGGGACTTTAATAGTAATGCATCTCTCAAGATTTTCTTCCATATAACCATGAAATGAAACACTTGCTCACTGCCATAAACACAAGATAACTTGTGCTATTATTGTGTTATTAACTTTGTGTTATTACTGTACATGCTTTTAGAAAAAAAAAACATTGTCTTTAATGTCTGAAAAAAGAACTTATAAAAGTGGACCCAAGGGAGAATACAATGTTGAAAATGGGAAGTATTTTTGGTATGCCAAATAGGAAATTAAATGTTTCATGCACAGTGCATACATCAAAAAGCTATACGTTTTTGTGAGCTATGTCATTCCTTCATGCACATATAAAAAGTATTTAAGAGTTACACTGTACAACTAATAAAGAATTGATATTAAGAGTCAGCTATGTTCTTGTTTGCAACAGAATTCATCTGACAAGAGAAGTTTCACATCCTAGGGGAAACCAAACAGCTCATGGCTGGATAATGTAGAAGCAAAAATGAAATTGTTCATCAGCAAATAGAGAAATCCATCTCTATACAAACCACCTTGTTGCAAACACTACCAGTATCATCAGATTCGCTGACCTTGATTTAAAATAATTCATTGTAATTGATCTTAGGCTTTTCAAAGATCTTGTGATATTATCATGTTTCTAAGTTAAAGGAGAAATTTGACAAGTGAATGCTTAGAATCAAGACTCAGATATTACTGTGAAAAGTCTTAGACTTAGTTGAAGTACAGTCTGTGAGCCCTTTGGCTTTTAATGGAGTTTATTGGATTTCTTCCTCCTAAATATTCTATAATCCTTGAATCCTAATCATGTTTAGGATGCACAGACAGTAAATATAAGTAATACTGAGATGTGTGTTAATTCATTTACAGCAGCATATGTGGAGCAGAACTCCTTAGATTAAAATACTAGCTTTAACTATTTTGACGTTATTGAAACAGCTTATCCCAAGTCAAAGTATCATGTTGAGTCTTAATGGAAAGATCCTGTTTAAGAGAGGCTTTGGTTATCTATGTTATCAAATAAATCTATTAAATTTTCATATATAAAAACTAAGGGTTAAAATAAAGAGAGCATGAAATAGAGAGGGAGGGGTGTCAGGGTGCATCCTTGGGGAATCTGACCAGAGTGGGGATGCTTATGATCAAGATACACTGTAGCATGTGTGACAATTAAAAAATAAAACCTGAAAAATTCAATGCCATTGAATCTGTAAATTGTTTTCAGTAGAGGGGGCATTTTCATATTTGTCTAAAAATCAATGTGCATGGGAACCATTCCATCTTCTAGCGGATTCTTCAGTCTCTTCAGAGAAGGAAGATTTCATTGTAGATCTCTTTCACATCCTTGGTTAGGATATTTCTAGATGGTTTTCCTTAGGCAACTGTGAAGGGCGGAGTGTCCAACAGCTTCCTCATCACACTCGTTACTAGTATAGAGATTTCACACTCAATGTCCTGAGTATTCTATAATCTCCAATTTGATTAAACTGTTAATCATTCTTCAGAGTTTCCTAGTGGTGTTTTTGTTATGTATATCACAGGAAAGCCCAGAGAAAGTAAGCCCAATAAATACATAGTTGTATGAAATCCAGAGAAAGATTTATGGTTTCCTCATGGCACTCTTTACATTCATTATAAATCACATTAAATAAAATTACAACACAGTTTTCAACACAATATTATATTTTTATTTTTAACTAAGTAAACTGAGTTTTTTCCTTTTCTAATTTTATATATTTAATTTCTTTCTTTTTCCTATTACTCTAGCTAGGGCTTCAAGCATGACATATCTAAATGAAGTAAAAGTAGCAGGCAGCCCTGTCTTGTTCATGGTTTCAGTCAACTTGTTTTGGGATTTTTTTTCTTCATTTAAAATTATGGAGACAGGTTACAGAAATTTTTTACTGGTGTGTTGGTGTCTCTATTGCTCCACTGGCATTCCCACCTGGTTACAGGAAGTAGCCTCTTCAGGTTCTGTGTCCCACTACTATGAGTCTCAACTAAGGTCACTCCCATAGACCCCTAGGAGCCTTCCCCCATGCCAGGTCTCTGGTACATTCTAGAGACATCCCCAACACCCATCCTCACCAGCTGCAGATTTCCATTCATTCTCCTGGCCCTCTGGCTCTCTCTTCTGTCTCTCCCCACTCCTGATCATGAAGCATCCCCTGTTTCCCTCGACATACCCTGTTCCTTCCAGTTCCCTCTCTCCATATGCCTCCCGGAACTGTTTTATTCCCTCTTCTAAGTGTGATTCAAGTATCCTCACTTGGCCCTTCCTTCTTGTTTAGCTTCTTTGGGTCTGTGGAGTGGAGTGTGGGCATCCTGTATTTTAGGGCTAATATCCACTTTAAGTGAGTATGTACTATGTGTGTCTTTTGGGTGTGGATTACCTTTGAAATATTCAAGAGTTTTTCCTCTTACAATAGTTCTGTAAGAGAAGACCTTGCATGTATTTGTAGTGACTCAGGATGATATTCTTATGGTCCATCCATTTGTCTGCAAAATTCAAGATGTCTTTTTAAAAAAATATCTGAATAATATTTCATTATGTAGGTTACCACATTATCTTTTCCCATTCTTCAGTTGAGAGACATCTAGGTTGTTTCCAGTTTCTAGCGCGGTGTCTCACATTTTAATTTTCATGTGCATCTTATTCCAGATTTTTAAATTTTGTTTTTGATTTCTATTTTGATTTCTCATCAGTCCTCAATGTGTTGGTTAAGTAAAGGGAAAATGAGCCTTCCTTATATAACACACTTTCTTACCGTAAAGTGGGGTGACTAATTGGTCAAGGGCTGTACATAGGAATAATCTTTAACCCACATCTTACTATAGAATACATAAATAATGATGTGTAACAGAGTCACACGTCATCTATGTGACTAGTTTTTCTAAAGAGGCAGTCATAGGTTGCAGGAATATGGACGGCATCCTGAAGAAAAGCAGTCTGGGCTTCATGGTTAGAACAGGAGTGTGGACAGCATCCTGGAGGAAAGCAGTCTGGGCTTCACGGTTAGAACTAAACATGTAAACAAATGAGCCATGGTGACTTAGTTTACCACCTGAGCTGCACACAGAATCAACAGCACAGGCTACTCAGTGAGCTACCTAAACATTTCTCCAACTGACTCATATACTAATTGTTGTTGTTTATAATAAACAAATACGTAAATATTTCTCTCCAACTTTACTTTTCCTTATATCCAGTTTCTCTCCCTCCCTCCCCTCCCCCAATCTGTCTTTCTCTCTCATCTTACTGTTATAGGCATGTCTTTGAGCATTGTACTGACTAAGAGTACAGACACTGGAAACCCTTATTTATTCTACATTTTAGAGAATGTTCAGCTTTTCCCTTTTAATATGATGACATTTATTGATTTTTATTCATTTATAACCTTTGTTTTTTTGAGGTGTATATTTTGCAGTTCTACATTCTTCAGGACTTTAATTGGAGAGTCGTGCTACATGAATTTAGATGATCACGTGGTCTCCTTATTTAAATAAATTAGTGTGAAGTATTATGATATTGATTTGTGTACCTTTAGCTATAACAGTTCATTAGATTTACATCCAACACTCAGTGAACTCCAATAACAACTCACACATCATAGAAACTGACCACCTCAACTTCATTGGTGCCTGTCTGTCTGATATGTCTTTCCATAACTCCTTTTCATTATCAATTTTCCTAGGCCTGCAGGCCATATGTCATTTGTTGGTATAGCTTCCAACTTCTTTGGTTTGGTACTTTTCAAAATAAATCATTTTTCAACTTGTCGTAAAGCCATTGGATTTTTTTTTTCTTTTCAGAACTGAGGACTGAACCCAGGGCCTTGGACTTGCTAGGAAAGCACTCCATGGTGGAGTTAAATCTCTAATTTTATAATTAGTGGACTTTTAAGTGGTGATCAATAAAGATGTGCTCTTATTTATAGTTCAACCTCAGTTCCTAGACTCCCTGTACATTTCTCATCATGGTTCCCTCAGTTTTGAAATCAACAATGTCAATCAAAGCTTCTTAATTTTCTATTCACTTTGATCTTACCCTTTCCATTATTTTTATATAAAGAGATTTTTAGAAATATTTTTATTGATTATTTTATTTATTTACATTTCAAATGTTATCCCCCTTCTGGTTTCCCCTCTGCAAACCACCTAGCCTGTTCCCCTTCCCCTGAGAGCTTTTTTTTTTTTTTTTAAATAAGTTGGCTATGTTTTACATAAGCAAGTATCTATAGGAATGACTATATGATCTGCCTTTTGGTTATGTCAGAGTCAACTAAGTAGTTACTTATTACACTTGCAAGTCTTCTGCCATGTTATGTTACACGTTACGTTAACATGATTTTCTGTTTCATTTGATTCTCTGTAGTACAGCATAATCTGGAAAATGCTAAGTAGTGATGGTGGCATTAAAACTTTGCCAAAACACATCTAACTTTCTGTGTCTGTATATTATTGATCCCAGCACCATCATACTTACTGCACACAACACTACAAATGAACACTCACATTTACAAGTTCTGTTACTGGTATCATTGAAAATCTCTAAAAATTGTAGAAAGAGTCTTCCTAACAAATGGTAAATGAAAATTTAAGATATGAAAAGAATTATCTTGTATCAACAAGTAACATACAGGGCTTTTATTTTTATAATAGTTCTGTACTATAAGATCTTGCATGTATTTATGGGAATAATGATACATTTTTATATACATTCATATTTCTCTATCCTTTTCATTTTTGCTTCCCTAAAGGATTTTTGTAAAACATGGTCTTAATACAACATTGAAAACTAATGGTGTCCCAGTGAATATATTTTATCATGAACTTATTGGCCAAATTCTTCTCAACAAAATGTTCAAATTATTTCTTAACTTAGCAAGTCTGAAATTCTTCATTTCACCATCCTGCCTGATTCTCAATTCTAATAACACTTTGTACTTTTATTTATTTATCTGTAAAACATCATCTTTCCAGTCATTTTATCAAGGACAAAATTTGAAGGACAAATCTTTTCTTCATGAAATCCTAGTTGTCTGGAGTTAATTTTTTTAAACGCATTATTGTATTATTATCATTTTAATAAATAATTCCATACCTATAATCTACATGTTATGTTCATATTCACCCATACCTCACAAAACGTTGGGACATTTATATCACTACCTCCAAGATCTGGAAAACAACATAGAAATGAAATAGAAATATTATATTATTTCTAAGAAAATATTTACCTGAAATAATAAAAAATTTCTATTAAGTTAATAATTAAAATAAATTAATAGTCTTCTGAGCTTGCTTGGCTTGCTGTTTAAGTGTAGGTCTATGATCCACCTTTTGCATTTAGAACAGTTCAAAGTTCAAGGGTCATTGCAATCCACACGGATGTTCCATAGGTTGGGAGTGTGGTTCAATCAGTGCTTTTACAGCATTTCCCGAAGCCCTGCAATTTATATTTTTCATCTTTTGCATTTTCAAGTTGCTGTAAATTTTCCTAACAGTGCTATTGTCACTTGGAAAGTTCTGCAGAAATAAAACATGCTGTGTTTACTGCTGGGATTGTATTGATCCTATAATGACTTTGAAGAAACTTACACTTTCACATTGCAACGCTCCCAAACCATGGATACAGCATGTTCACATCCACATCTTTTTAAAGTAAGAGTTTGTAATCTCTACTGTGAAAGCCTCATGCAATATCCAATTTTAGTATTATCCACATATCACTTAATGTTTTTAAAAATGAATACACATCGTGAGTTTTGTCCTTCATGCCGATTCTGAATTTTTGCCATTGAGACAGAAGGACTCATGACACACGCCCAGGATTTGGAAAGCCTCCTGTCATCCAACGTGATGAAGACAGTCCGCTACAGAGTCACCATTTTTTTTGGCTCTGTTTGATCACCAGCCACAATCCTGACATAAGGAGAGACATCTTTGGTTAAGCAAGATGAGTTGCTCTAACTTTCTACATATGTGAGCAAAGATGGGAGAAAAGGTCAGTCCAAGTCAGAGTAGCTACCAGTAAGAATTGTGAATCTCAGAATAGTTTTAGAGCACTCAACTTTGGAGAAGTTTATTATGTGCCAAAGATAACACAAACTCTCAACTTTGTGCATTTGTACAGAGTTTTCCTTTTTATTTTTTTATAAAAATTCTCTCTTGTTTATTTTTCATGAAACCTTTTAAGAGAATGAGTAATAAAATAAAGGCAAATGAGAAGTAATGGAGGAGTTAGGGGAAGGACTGAAGAAGCTGAAGGGATTTGCAACCCCATAGGAAGAAAACAATATCAATCAACCAGACCCCCGAGAGCTCCCAGGGACTAAACCACCAACCAAAGAGTATAAATGGAGGGACCCATGGCTCCAGCTGCGTATGGAGCAGAGGATAGCCTTGTTTGGTATCAATGAATGGAGAGGGGACCAATGGGTCCTCTGAAGGCGCAACACCCCAATATATATATGGGAATGCCAGGGCAGTGAGGTGGGAGTAGGTGAGTGGGTTGGGGACCACCCTCACAGAAGCAGGGTGAGGGGGATGGGATAGAGGGTTTGTGGAGTGGAAACAAGGTAATGGGATAACATTTAAAATGCAAATAAAGAAAATATCCAATAAAAATATGAGGAAAACATAAAAAAGAGAAATGTAAATAAATAAAATATCCAATAAAAATGAGAAGAAGCTCTGTTATGTACAATGGAATAATTTTTTTATTCATAAAATGTTTACTATTTACCATTCTTTCACTATGAAAAAATACATGACAAAAAGTCTGGGACAGCACAGCTTGATTTTGGTTCACAGTCTCAGAGTGCAGTCTGACATAGTATGTGAGGCGTGGTGGCAGAAGTGTGAACCCACTGCTCACAGTGCCTCCACACACAGAAATCAAAAAAAAGAGATTAAGGTTGGTGTTAGACCCATTTTCTACTTTTTATCCAACCCAGGACCCCAGGGAATAAGATGATGAGGTTCACATTTAGGGTGAGTCTTTCCAGTTCAATAATTAAGTCTGATATCTGCCTTATAGGCACATTCAGAAGCTTGTCCCCTGAGTGATTCTAGTCTGCCAAGTTGACAATCAATATCATCCATCATTATGTTGTTTACCTTTATTTCCCAACAAAAGCCAAACACACATATTTCACAGTGTTAAATTTATAATAATGCAGATTATCCTTTTAAATATGTATGTTAAAGGTTATTTTTCCAAGAGAATACTAGAAGATATTAAATGTGCTCCTTCATACTGTGCTAGGATGGCTCATGAGTAGAAAATGATAATTTGATTTAGAGATATGAACATAGATTCAGAATCTACCATGCCACTGTTTCTTTAATATAGTTGTTGATTTCCAAAATGTCCAAGGCCCAGCACAAACCTATGAACCAGACCGGTAGATAGGTGACAATGTCCAGTTCAAAACCATAGAGTATGCATGTATGAAGTGTGACTCTGCAGAATCAAAACAGACTTAAATTGGAAGGTGAATTACTGACAATTGAGTCTGTGTGATACGTGAAATAGAGCACCTATGGGTAGTGCGAGGGCATTCCTACATGTCCTTCTATCTGCCCTATGGAGACGGTTCTCAGCTGCCAGTTTCCCCAACCTTCTGTATGTGAGGCTAATCTGAGAATTCTAGAATTTCTAGATGAAGATGCCTTCACAAGATATGTTCCTTCTACCTTTCATGTAACCCTTCTTCTAACTGATATAGATAAGTCTTTCTAGAGATACCATAACAGTTTCTTGGCGACATATTTTATACCAATGGAAGATTATGTGCCTGTAATAAACAAAGCTTCAGGTTTGGGTCTAATCATTGGAAAAAATTATATGTATATATATATATATATATATATATATATATATATATATATATATTTGAATATATGAATAATATTCATGTTAATTATTTTTCCATTTCATTTGTAGTAAATATATCATGTGATCTTATAGATTTGCATATTTCATTCTTATGCTAATCAGCCAATAGAACCCTCCTGCTCCTCTTTTGTGAGGCCACACACAGGCTTCAACAACCTCTGCCCTCTTGACAACAGGAAATGCCATTTGTGCTGTCAGTGCCCTTAAGCAAACCTATTATCAACATTGGGAAAACATCCAGTGTGCGTTCTGTTTTCCTTGCTTTTATTTGGTTCTTTGAGTTGTTATGCATTGTATTTTACTTAGAGGCATTTTTACTTTCTTGACATTTATGCAATTATAAGTTGGGCAAAACACCATACAATCACCACAAGAAGTACAATAATGCCCCTGTGGAGATGCCTTGAGTAGGTATGATGGGCAATTTTCAGTGTGACATAAATGTCATGTACTATTAGGAAAATGGCCTCTAACGACATAGTTTATTGTTTTATTAGAGTCATGTGAATGAACTAGATGCTTTAAATAAGTATTCACAATTAACTTTTATTTCTGACATATTGTTTGATAATTACATACTAATGATGACAAGGACAAAGAATCTTGGCTAATTTTCAAGTCACTTTTAGACAACGTCTCTTCCATTGAATTGAAATATCACATTTGCCAAAAGTTTAATTAATATATCAAAGATTTCACACTCAATTATTCTAAATAAGGGCCCTTCTACCAGAGCACACATAAATACTAGTCTTTAGAAATTCTTTTGATCGTTATATCATATGATGAGGACATACTTTGTAGGAGAACTGTGGTTTCAACTAAGATTTAATTTTTCAAATTCAACATCCTCTCATATTTATTACATATTAATTTATATGGCAATTGCATTAAAATTGACTATCTTGATGTCTTCAAAAAAGATGTAGGGTCTGAAAGGAAAGTCTCAGTACAAATAAATGGATAAAAACAAAGGTATAAGAATCTTCAATAAATGCCCTAATTGAGTCTCTTTTCCTATTTAAAAAATACCTATATATCCTTTTTTTGTTAATATTTTTCTTGGTATTTTTGTCTTATTGGGTTACTTTTGTTTGTTTTGATATTTTATAATTTTTATAGAAGGAAAGAGAGACACAACGAGTATGAAGTTGAGTGGTCAGGGGATGGGGAGGATTTGGGAAGAGTTGTGGGATGAAAACAAAAATGATCAAAACATTTTTCACAAAATGTTTGAATAAAAAATAGATATTATAATACTACAAACTCAGTGCTCAAACATAATTATTGATATGTATAATATAAAACACAGAAGAATATATAAGTAAATTACTCTTACACACTTGTGACATAAATCACCATGCAAATTCTTACAAATTTATGTATGTCCTTGCAGAAAGTCGCATTGAAACTAACAATTTGGGAAACAAAATCGAAGCTTGTCTAAACTTTTATTAACAGGACTTACTTTGCTAGTACATGCCGTATCAGATACAATTTTTAACTAACATATTCATATAGTTATTGTGTTTAAGAAGACTTAACTACACAGAAACTTTTAATAGCTAATGTGCCTTAAGAGTCTTCATTTTAACTCTTGTTACCTAGGTAGTTCTCCTAGAGATTTGGAGGTCACTATAAAAACATTGACATTTGCCTGGTTAAATGGCATATATTCGTGGGAACTGGTCCTTTAAGCTGTAGTCTCCTTTGTTAGTTATTTCTTGCTTCACTCTATTCTTTGCTGATGGCCAGAGGTGTACAGCTATTTCTGCTATGTACTTCTGCTTCCATGATTTTAGAATAGCGTGGCACACAGGCTATGGCATGGATATTTTATTTTTCAGCTTATTTTTAAAAAGAGAGGTCTTACTAAGGATGTCATGAATTATACTTGGTTCAGTCTTCCAGCTCCTTAGTAAAGATGGAGATGGAGATGAAAAATGGAAAATCAATAGGCATTGCACAACACTCTTTTCTTCTGGAAAACCAAGTCTGGTGTCGCTAAGCAGTCTTGTTCAGCTCATTCTGACCATTCTGAGTGAGAAGCAACTCCCTGACACAGAAAACAGGCTCACACTTCTTTTTGTCACCACAGAGATTTAAAAATATGGTGTGTGTTCATATTTTTTATTCTGATCTGCTTCTAGTTAACAAGAAATTTCAGTTCTACTACCTGTGTAGAACTTATTCACATGTAACAAATAAAATGAGCTCAAAGATAAAATGAATCCATATTGCCTAAAGTGTCTCTACTTAAGAGACAACAGTCATTTGTTTTTCAAAACAAAAGCAAATAAGCATTTGGGTGTATTTTCACTTTGAAAGTCTTCAGTTTTGATTAAGTGTCTAATCATCTCACAGGACACAGTTTTTGTGTTAGGTGTATTGGGAGGTGATGCATCAGACTGGAATGTCCAATGAACCTTAGTTTACTAATGACAATGGCAACCGGATGACCAGAAAAGAATGCCAATTGGAATATATGAGCTTTTCCATTTAAGTTGTGCAACAACTGAGTTAAGTCTTATTACCTCCATATTATAAATGAGGTTATAAGCATAAAAAAAAAAACTGCTACCATTTTTCCAAACTCAAAAAGGGAATAAACATTAACTCAAGCACTAAGTCTGAGCCACTAGCCCCAAGTCAGCTTCTCCTTCTTCACCACCCTACCTCCACAGTATGTAACGTCATTTTGTAAGTATAGATACATTAGTCAGCTTTTAGCCATATTTTCAGTGATACTAGAGAGCAAAGAGCAACGCTGAATGCTTTAAATGCATTTGGTTTATCAAGTAAAGATCTGTGAGGAATTATCTTGCTTAGGTTAATTAAGGTCAGACGACAAACAGAAGAAGGAAACTGAGCCACTCCAGTGCTTTCATCTGTCTCTACTCTCTGGATATGAGAGAACATAATGAGAACAGTATCTCACACTCCTGAGGTCACGCCTTCTATGTCATAATAGGAAGACCCCCAAATTATGAACTACAATAAACCCTTGCTTAAGTTTCTTTGACAGGTATTTGACCCAGGAATGAGAAAAGCAGCTAATACAAAATGTTTAATGCTTTCAACAACTTTCAAGAGCAGAGGGAAAATAAACTACTTCAGACAACACAAATAAATAAATAAAGATGCTAAGTTTTAAATTTATTTTCTTTTTCGTCAAAGCAATTTGTTTTTCCACCTTTTATTAAAAATAGATTCTTTTCTTATACAATATATATGATTACAGTTTCCCTTCTCTCCACTTCTTTCACCCTCCTCTCCTATCTTGATCTACTTTCTTTGTGTCTCTTATCAGAAAAGAACAGACTTCTATGAGACAGCAACAAAAAGTAACAAAATAAAATATAGTACAATAAAATAAAAATCACCACATAGAAGCTAGACAAAGGCAAACCAACAGAAGAAAAGGAGTCCAATAGCAGATACAATAATCAGAGATCCATTCATTCACACACTCAAGTGTCCCATAAAAATGCTAAAGTAAATTTACCAGCCTGAGTAGTCATAGACCTTGTAGATAGGTAACCTTGGCAGATAGTACCAACTTAGATAAGGACAAGTGAATCATAGGTGGAGTCATAGTGACCTGTCCTCTGAACCTTCACCCAGCCAATATCCTGTTCTAAAAGATATCTGTACTTCCCATGAACACCTACGCTCCTGTGTCATTCCCTTCCCCATATCCTGCCTTTTTTTGTTTATAAACCCCGTGTGAAAAAGTAAAAATTATGATTTGATAAAAAAAAAAAAAAGAAAAAAAGGAAAAAATGCTAAAGTAACATATAATCAAAATATGCAAGGAAATTGAACCAGTGTTATAGAAAGGGAAACATAATTTAAGAAAGTTAAAATGAAGGAAGGGTAAATAGGAGTGGACAGAGATAATTATGGAAGGGATATAGAGAAACCAGACAAATAGAATCTTAGGCCCTCATAGCTGTTAGCTACAAGGCAGAAAGCGATATACGGCGCCTTCCTTCGGTTGTGCTTCAAAGTCGTCTGCTAATTTGTCTGATATGGGATCAACTCCACATTTCGGGCATAGAGGAACACAACCTTGTCAAAAGCAATGGATTTCACAGTTGAAATGTAGGGTCAAATTTTTCATTGGCTTAAGAGAAAATATAACTCAAATCTCAATATACATATGAAAAAATCAATAGGGAACGATTCCACAAATATGGTATCTTGAGATCAGCTCATCTCTTTATCACACTACTAGAACTTGAGTATAAGTCCTTTCTCTGAGTATCTCCTTGCCTGTTTCTCTTTATATCACCAACATGTTACTCTGTTTTATACTGTATTTATAATAATTTTTGTAGAACTTATATTATCTAAGTCTTAGTCTTGATTGTGGTTTCAATTACATATTGCTTCATGGAATTGTCTTAATTGATACTTATTGTTAATCTTACCTTTATGAAGTATATCCTGATGTAGGAGATAAGATTATGTCAATTATGTCTACATATGGCAGTAAATGTGTGTCTGAGAGTTAGGTATCTACACCAAGCAGTTATATATTAAAAGGCATAACTTCATAAATTTTATTTCTTACTTAGGTGGTGATTTTTCCACTTTTAAATTTAATTAAAATATAATCCATCACCTCCCTCATCCCTTTTTTCAGCACCTCACCC
Organism: Rhabdomys pumilio; assembly: GCA_030674055.1. NCBI lineage: Eukaryota > Metazoa > Chordata > Mammalia > Rodentia > Muridae > Rhabdomys > Rhabdomys pumilio. Next base: position 63,120,173 of record JANHMN010000014.1, read on the forward strand.
GTACTTCAGAGACTCTCTTTAAACATTTTTGTTTCACCCAGATATAAAAAAATCAACACATAAATACAACCTGCTGAGTCTTTTCAGTGTTGCTTGCATATATATGTTTCTAGGGCTGACCTAATCAAGCAGAGGGCTCGTCCTTGGGGAAGACTAATTCTTCATCTCTCATTCATTTAGTTGTGTTTTGTTTACTAAAGGGTGCAGCTCCATTAGATGTCTCACCTTTCTGTGTGGGTGTCAACTGCTATTACAATTATTCAGACCTTGTATAGGCAGCCATATTGTTGGGATTTCATGGATATAGCTTCCCTGCCATGGCTAGAACATACAGTCTCATGGGAAACTTTCTGATTCTCTGGTTTTTATATCCCTGTCTCTTCTATAAAGTATTATGAGCATAGTGTACAGGTGTTGTTTTATAGATATATCATTTGGGGTTGGCCACTCCACCATCAGTTGTTCACTGCTTTTAGAACTAGTGGATTCCTTTAATAGTCTCCAATGGCTGAAAATAAAAAAGCTTATTTGATGAAGAGTGAGATTTAAGTTTATAGATGTAAAGATAATTATTTAGAATGCAGTTTGGAGTTATGCTTGTTTAGCAAAATGACAGTAGAAGGGCTTCCCCTAAGATTCATAGCCACACTAGCCATGCATAGACGACTGTGCTTACAGTACCAGGCATGGCTTGCCTTGTGTTAAGTGGCTCCAGTGTCCAGTCAGGCGGCTGTTGATTACTGCCAAGATATAAGTGCTTAGGGATCTTTCCAGTTTGGTCATTACTGTGGTTCATAATCAACATAAGGAGGGAGGAACTACTGATTGCTTAACTCTCTTGGCAGCATGCATAGCACCTTCCAGAGCTATGAAAGCTAGTCCTCAGGGAAAAGCCTGGGTTAAAAAGCAAAACAAGGTTCTAGCAAGGCTATTTTCTCTATCTCTAGGGAGACTTCAGCCTTGTCTCCCCGCAGGAGCCTGGTTATACAAATTGCACTTACCTAATTTGCAGATTTAATTTGTGCCTTGACTATCACCAACCCTCTTTTTACTTCTACTTATCTGCACCTGTTTCCTCTTCATTGACTACAAGTGCATCAGTCATGGGAGTAGGTGCAGGGTGTGATAGTCTTTAAGGAGGGTTATAGCTTTCACACTGTTTATCACACAAGGTAAGTTTATAGGGTGATCTTTAGAGTCCTGTGTTTCTCTTAACCCTCAGCATGGTTATTTAAAGATAGTGGAACTTTGACCAAAAATTTTCAGTAAGAAGTAGAACCTTTTGGATTGTGGTTCTCTAGCTAGAGAAATGCATAGATCCATGAATTTGCCTCATACTAAGTAAGCAAGAAAGTGGAGATGGTCAAAGACAGCAACACAAATGGAGGCTCCTCTACAGGAAAGAGAAACTGGAGACTGCTTTAATGAGATTCAAGTTAACATAATTAAGCCATGTTAGTTCAGAGAATAGCAGAGAGGACTTGGGAGCATATTTTATAGGCAAAGGTTTTGGTCATTAATACCATATGCTGGCAGGAGATGAAGAGACCAGGGCAGACAGTATCAGCACACTGCTTCTCTTCATTATAATAGCTATGATTGGAATATAAAGAAGTCAGGCATCTGTCATCTGCTGCTTTGAACACAAACATCAACTATAGAGAGGTAAAATGAGACCAAAATGTAAAGACTTCTTTCTGTTTTAGCTGCTGATTTAAAGTATCAAAACCCTGTGAAATGGAATTCCTGTTCTTCCACAGTCAGGGAAATAATTAATAAAACAAAAATTGTTAAAAAAAAATGAGTGGGAGAAAGGGAGGTTTCAATTTAACCAAAACAGATTTCCCCCAATATATAAGTGAATTTAACGAGAGTAAAATAAATTTCTTTTCTTATGAGAGCTTGAATCAATCAAACTTTTTCTACTGTAAATTTGATTTATTGGACAACTGAAAATCTGGGCTCCATTGTTTCAGCTCTAAGGAAAAGCAAAAAAACACATGTATTCAGAACTCACTGGGAGAAAGCCAATTATGGAAAACAAATGAGCTACGTAGCTGGGCCAGAGACAAAGTGGAAAACCAGGTAAAATGACAGAAAGAATGAATGTAAGAAGGATGTGGATGTAGGGGACTCATAGGACAAGGGATGATTCCTGCATTTCAGTTCCAGACCTAAGATACTAAAAACCGGGCTGACTTGAGAACAGTCTATTGTCAAAGGTGATTGGAGCTGACTTGAGAGCAGTCTATTGTCAAAGGTGATTGCCTTCAATTTCAGCATTAAGGACTGTTCTGTTTTAATTCTGCTTCTGGGAAGACTCATGATGGACTGAATGAAGGACTATATGCATCAGTTCTTCTCTGTTCTAATCTCAATGTATTTTTACCTTAAAAACAAGAAAATCTTAGGTGGGTTCAACTTTGACTTATAAAACTTAAGGGGATGTATATGGAGCCCTGTCGAACAATGACTCAGAAAGAGAAAATTCATTCCTAGCACAAGGTCTTACACACATGAACTAATGTGGCTGTGACTGCAAGGAGACCTGCTCATGATTAAGCCAACCAAATTCTAGCATAAAATAAGAGGAGCTCATGAAGTCCCGCCTCTAGCTGAGAAGATATTGACAATTGACTGCCATTAGGGTAGGGAGGAGAAGTTTTCTTCATGGATGTGGCCACTGAAAGGTCACTCTTGCTCTGTGTGTGCTCCTTACACCCATTTGGTGAGAATTGGTTGGTAGACAGGGAAGAAATTAGATAGGAGGTAATGGTAAAAGATTTGGTCCAAAGCATTTTATGTATGTGTGACATTGTCAATAAAATAAGCAATAATTATTCTAAGTATTTGGAATAATATTATTGTGTCTTTTCTGAAGAGTGGTTTGTGACCACTCTTTTTATATCCATTTAATTTTGATGTGCCACAGGGTGTTTTGGTATCACAGTCTGACAAAATGAGTTGTCAAACTTTGACTTCTTATTCCCTTACACACACACACACACACACACACACACACACACACACACACACACACTTTAGTTCTGAAGTTATTCTTATTCTCTGATGCCTTTACACTTAGTAACAAAGCAAGTCTTTACTATTCATAATATTCATATCTTAATTGAATTTTTAATGGGTCCATGAAGTCTAACTACTAGTACTTACTGTTCCTCTTTAACTCTTCCTCTGTTGCAAGAGATACAAAGAGAGACGCTGATAACAGGACAAAGGCACCCATTTCTTAAGCAAGAGTCCTATTCCAGACCTGAGAGCTGACAGGTGTTAAATGTCACTTTCAATGCCCATAGCCTAGAGAAAGCAGTTGTCTGTTGATTACGCCAGACAGTCTGTGGTGTTTCCAGTTTTGTCTTCACTTATTTCTAGCATGTTCACCTTAATTTCTATTTTAGATCATCTGTCTTTCTCAATACTTTACAAATGGCAGCACTTTCTTTTTATTGTTCAAGTCTCATGGAAGAATAACATTTAGCACTAAGGAGATGTTATGATGTTAGTTGAGTGTTATAAAAAGTATTTAAATTCCAGGCTGAGGTTTCTACCCCACCTTAGCTATTTACATTCCCAAATGAAAAACACACACAGCTTTTCTATTTATAATAAGCTTTAAATAACACAAGATCTGGGAAGATACTCCTTTCTATGTTGTTAGAATCCACTTTCCTTTCAATAACACTGAGATATTGCTTACTATGTTTTATCTGGGATTCTCTTAGCTCCAATTGGGCAGCCCTAAGGGCTATGTTCCACGGCCTCTCAACCCCTAACCCATGGTGGCTTCTCCTTCCTCCTAAAGCATGGTAGCTTCTCCTTCCTCCTCCTACACTCTTCTCCTTGCAGTTGTCAGAAATAACTTGGGGACAGGATCTCTTAGTGTCTATGTGTAGACATTTTTGTGTCTGGGGCAACCAGTCTTGGGGCCCCAAAATTAGCATTAGAATACAAGCAGCGTTAGGCTAACCCACTACAATTAACACACCATGCTCTATTACCAATGTGTCTATGAAGTAAAATCATTTTACTACTTTGCATCATCTATTGTGTTATTATTTAATAGAATTTAGTTCTCAGATGAAAAAAAAAAGCCATCTGCTGGCGAGTTACAAAAATAGATACCAGAAAGTTAGGAGAATAGAAATGTGTGCAGCAAGCATATGAGTTTCATGATGTCATACTTTTATCAGGATACTGACCGCTAACAGATTTGTTGACAAGGTAAATGGAATAAAGTCAGTGGCAGTTAGTCAAGATTATTGAAGTGAAACTCACACAAACGGTGTACATAGTCCACAAGGATAGGAACAATATTTTAGTAAAAAATAATATATTGCAAATTACAAGTAATTAAATTTTTTACATGCAATAAAATGATAGAATATAATAATTTGAAGTAGGAACTCTTTCTTGCCAAAGGAAGATAACTGACACAAATTATCCAATTAGTTTTAATTTGGAAGATGAATCTAGAATTAATGCATGACTTTATCAATTCACTAGTCCATTGATTTTTTTTTTTTTTTTAGCTAGACTCCTTTCTAACAGTTACTATAATGCATTCACAGAAGTGAGGTGGCTTGAGGGCATTGAAATAGAGACAGTGATCCTTTAACTTGTTATGAAGATTTATGTTCCAATAGAATTAATATTACCTGATCTTCTTAATGACTTCATAGCTGTGTTAACAACCATTCATTGTAATTATATACATACAATCCATGACAGATATAATACTCCTTTTCAGTGTGGCCTGCAGGCAGTATTGACTTGTTATCGCTACAAATTTAGGCTTCCGCTCCATGAATCTGGACTCAGGTGTGAGATGCACTTGGTTAGTATTCTCTCCATTCAGCTTGGCTGAATTATCATTACTATTGATTAGCCACATAAAACAATTTCTGTATTTTTCAGTTCAAATATGTCATTTATTTTACTATCCAAATAAATGATGATAAGACTATAACTGTTATTACATTAGTAAGTGGACTGAGTTAGATAATTGTGAGTACTCATGAATTTTTCTCATATTGATGGCATGACCACGTTAGAGACTAGGAGAGAAAAATCTGAAAAGTGATTGAAGTTTAAAATAATGCATTTCATTTTTCAAAATATTTTTAACAACATTTGTCTTTAAAATTTATATTACTTTTCCTCAGAGAGAAGTGAAAAATATAAACACTTCTCCAGATAACAAGTCAAAATATATGATTAATTATTATTGCCAGCCTATTAATGCTATTTTTCTGCATAGATCCATAAATAATTTCAACTGGAAATATTGAAAGTAAACATCCATTTCCCTACACTGCATAAAGCTATTTATCTTTTAAATTTTTTGCTCAATTTATCTCCTACTGTAATTTGAGTGAATGTAAAGAAACAGAAATAAATGCCAATAAGTTGCTCAATTGGGGAAGCAACAAGAACATAACCATTAATTATTTTACTAAACAGTGACACAGGAAGATTGTGCTTTCTACTCTATTCACACACCTTATTTTGGTTTAGTATGACTTTGTCTATGCTCAGCAAGCACTTTGTCTCTGAGTCTCATCATTCACCTTCTCTTCTACTTATGGACATGAGATCACCAACTGAAACATGGTTAATTCAACAAGAGTCACATTCTTAAAGAACATTAGCTATATCTCCCCAGAAACCATGTTAAAGCTCCTCTGATAAGGGTGGGGAGTCATTCATTCCTCCTTGCCACCATGCTTGATTGTTGACTGACTTGATCTGTAGGTGTTCTGTGCAGACAGGCACCCAGGGCTTCTGTGAACTTACATGTGCAATCCTGTTGTGTCAGGAGACATTGATTCAATCCAGTTCGCCCAGATCTATGGCTCTCAGAATTTTCATCCTCTCTTTAGCCAAAGTCTCTCAGCTTTCGTCACCATTACTTTGCTTGTGCACAAATGTAGTTTGTGCAGGAGCATAGGACATGGAGGATATGTCAGTCAGAGGACAACTTTGCAGAGCTATGTCTCTAGTGTCATTTTTTAAGTGGGCTTCAGAGATCAACTTTAGATTACAAGGCTTTCATATCAAGAACTTTTGCCCCCTAAGCCACCTCACTGCAACAGTTTTTAATAGTATAAATTTATAAAATTATAAATTTTGCTTATCTAGTTTATACAACACTTTAAGTATTCAGCAAAATTTTTTTCTGTTTTTGTAAGGATAGATTTGTAAAATTTACTTGACTTTATACAGAATCTTATCTTTCTTAAAAAAAAAATTAAAATGCAATAGTGTGCGTAAAGAATTCTCAAGTGAATTGTCTAAGAATTGAAAAAACATCAGGTCACTTACTGATATTTAAATAAAGATGCTTTTACTACATAATTCATAATAATCTTTAAACACAAAAAATAGAATCATAACCACAAATGATCTAAATTAATATCCAATAATGAATTTATGTTCAGCATGTTTTGACTGAAATGACCACCAAATTTATCAATTATATCATTCATTTGATTAATATCAATTTAAAAGTCTGAACACTGGGTCTTAGAACCGCAACAGGAGTTGTGGCACACATATACTTCTATCCAAGGGGAAGTGTTGGTTCTTAAATTAAGACTTTAATCTTTTTGTTATTGACTAATTGCACTGCTATTCTAGCCTTCATTCGCTGCCAAAAAATCCATGCTGGAATCTAACGTCCATTCCATTCTTCCATAGTAAGGTGAGCTTTAAAAATGTGATATTTTACCTTCAGGTTTGATCTTAGTGAGTAAGTAATTCACAAGGTAATGGATTAGGAAATTAATAAGTTATCAAGAAAAGCATGGGCTTGTTTTAAAAGTGAACTTGGGGAGTTCACTGCTGTTATAAGTTCACATACGCAATGCAATGCTGAGTCACATCCGGAAGAACAAATTTTTATCCACCCTTCATCCTCCAGGGTTTACATTCTTTCCTCTCCTTCACCCTTCAGTGAGGATTCCTGGGACTTAGAAGGGTGCAAGGGTTGAGGACAGTGTCCCATCTGTGAGTGAGAAGCACTCACAGTCACTGGTTCTCAGCACTTTGAACACTAATTTTTCTCTGAAATAATCACTCTCCTACAAAAAGAAGGTTCTCTGATCATAGCTGTCCATGACCCAGTGGATGATTCCATGCCCAGGTCCATGAGGGCAGCACTAACTTTCCTCAGTGGGTTAAAAATAATAAGCAAGCAAACAAAAAGCAAATAAATAAAAAATCTGAAGCATGCCTAGTAAAAAATTCCTGAAATGTGTTGTTAGTTGCATAGACAGGAAGTGATAGTACATTCCTATAGGCCATAGAGACGTGCTGGTCAGAGATCTTGCTTCATGGATTACTTCATTTTCTCTGTTGGCAATCAGCAACAACAAACATCCTGGACAGAAGCCTGTGTCACAGGCACCCCAACCGTAGCAGCAGTGTGCAGCCTGTACTTTTCAGCTTCTCATTTAGCATAACAGGAAGCAGGGAGTCGAGAGGGAGCGATGAGGCTATAAAACGTGAGGACCCAAGAGCAATGGACCATACTCTCCAGTAAATATTCCCCTAATGTTCCAGAACTCTCCAAATCCAAATGCATAATAATGGCTTAAATGCATTGACACTCGGAGGTTATTCACTTCCACTCAACACCATGTTCTTATTTAGAAATCTGTCCTATGGAAATGTTGTACTTTTTATGAAACACAAATCTACTCATATCAACTTCATGACCCGAGCTGGACATTATTTATCTCAATATGCTCATTATCTGTTAAGCTACACTTCTGGTTGAAGTTGTTTCAAGCTTTCAAGGGAGCAGAGAGTAAGGACTGGTGCTAGACTGAGGGAGAAATCAGGCAGAATTATACAGAGCAACATGGATGTTGAAAGTTGGACTGGGAGAGAATATTGTGAGAATTAACATATGAAAGAAGCCAGTGAGAGTGACTAGGAGCTCCTCCCCAACCGGACTGCATAAAGCAAACATGGGAGAGGCAGGAACATACTATGTGCGTGACCTGCAATGGATCAGCAATCTCCTGCCCCCATGCCTTTTCTTTTTCTTGTTTGTTTGTTTCATTGTTTATAACACCTTAGTGTGTAGCCCTGGCTGACAGCAACTCTCTATGGAATAGGCTGGCCTTGAACTCATAATGATCTGCTAATCCCTATCTCTTAAATGCAAAGATTAAAGAGATGAGCCATCATACCTAGCCCATTAATAATAAAATATACTTTCTAAAATGTATGTTATGTGTCCATAAGCCAAATCTGTATCCTATGTCATCAGACCCTGGAATACTTAAAAGTTCTTTGTAACTCTTTAAACACAGAAAAAGAGGTTACATAGTAGAATATTTTCTAAAAGTTGTTAAATATTATGGGCTGAATATCATGAATGTAAATCTTACCTCTTAGTTTTTGTAGTTGTCTCATGATTATTAAAATTGTATTCAATTTATATTTGAAAGGAAAAAGACTTTTATTGAACTAAAAAGGGGAATAGTAAAGAGAATATCTTATGTATTGTATAGATGCATAATCTGTCTAATAAAAAGTGTATCCCCTCTGGCTTAGGCAGGAAATAGAAAGCGGGGTATCTGGGAGGACAAAGAATTCTGGGATAGAGCCAGGTGTTGGAAGTTTCACCCAGGAAGATGTGAGGAGACAGATTCATGGTACCTTAGCAGAGGTAACCAGCAATGTGGCAGAATGTAGGTTAAAATAATTGGGTAATCTAAATTATGATCTAGTCAGAGAAGAGCCAAGCTATATGGACACAAAGTATTTGCAAATATATTTTGATCCAAGTCTTATTTCTGAGAGCATGAAGTTAGGAAGAAGAACCAGGGGCTAACTCCAACAGTTCTAAGCTATGTTGATGAGTCAAATTGCCGTACAATTAAAGTACAGTAAACGCTAGCAAAGACATTTACATAGTATAATTCACCACAGGGTAAAAAATACTTCACATAAAATAGGCACATAAATAAAATATAATAGAAACAAGCAGATAATTGCCTGCTCATATCTGCTTACCACTAATGTTTTATATGTGTTCCTAGAGAGACTGTGTGTTTTAAAAGCATTTTATCTTTAACTATGTGTGTATTAAAGAGCTCCCTTCGGAGAACCCTAAGACTAGTAATGTGTTTGAGCATTATAGTCCTTAACATGTGGCAGTATTATCCCATGGTCACTGTGAACATGGATATTGTCTTTTTAATTTTATGGCAATTATAACTACCGTGACTCAACACAGTACGGTGTAGAAATTCACATGCTAGAAATAAAATATTCTTTTTTATACCACAAGATTACATGGCCAATATTTTTCTTATCACAAAATTATTCTCAAATATATTTGAAGACAGACAACATGGCTTCTCACTCCTCTGTAGTGCTCTACTGACAGGAAGACAGGTCATCTAAATGACTGTAAGCCTACAAACTAAGCACAGAACACTTCAAAATTTTACCTACCTGATACTTTGGGTGTGCTAGAAACAGTAAAATATTGACATCGCTAGGTACTATGAAATGTAAGAGAATTATTTTTATTATATAAGTAATAGATTACATAGGAGCCCTGTACATTTAAAGAACAGCATGTTGTAAATGGATAGCACGTTTATCCAATTAGTCATCTTGCCAGTCTACAATGTATATTTTTTTTCTCCTGGCAAAAGAATAAAACAAAAACAACAACAACAAAAACAAGTCCTCATAAACACAGAGACACTCACATACGTTTTAATAGTTTCCATTTAAACAATTATAAATAAAGTAAACATATTGGTGTTTCAATATTTTTTGTATTTTCATATATTTCAAATACCTTTTATAAGTGAGCATTTATATTGACATGATGTAACTGACTCTTGAATGGTCCCTGTAGATTCCAATGCTAAACTTGATCTTTGAGGGCCTGAAGGAGGTGTTGGTATGTTTGAGAAGTAGAGCTTAGTGGATGGCCTTCTTGTTTTAGGAAGGTGGTGACCTTAAAGGGGATGGTGGACTCTTGGACTCTCATCTCCCTTTCTGCTGTCTTTTCTTCTTGCTCACACCGTGAATGATCTTCTGCATGACAAGCACTTTACAGCATATGTTGGCTGATTTTCATGCACAAACATTCAGCATAATCTATTTTGGACTGGATTTTTATCTGTCAACTACAATCAAGCCATTTTTTTCCCCAGTAAATTCTCTCAAGTATTCTGTTATGGTAAGGGAAAGCTGAGAAACATAAAATAAAATTAAAGATTATGTTTTAGAAATAATTTTGAAAATCATTTGAAAATAAATGTAAGTACAAAAATTATTAGTCAATAAATATATTTTCATATATTGCATAGTATACAAATATTTCATCAACAAATTTACCAATTGGAAATAAAGTACATTATAAAATTTTTGATCTTAAACATAATTTATGATATGTGTACTCAACCCACTGATGAACATAGTCAATATTCAATACAATAAATTTTACTCTTTGCTTACTTATATATTATAGTTTCAACTTACTTATGTAACTACAGATTGACCATTGCTTTCTAGTTTATTTACTTAACTTATAAAACAATATTGCTACCACTGATTTTCATTTACAGTGAATTTTACCTGGTAACTAAATCTGGTCATTCGGAACCTTTGTTAGCTAGTCTCTTTGTAAGTAAATGAATCCTTTAAAATCTATTTTAAAATCAGTGTAACACATACTATAAATCCCATGTGTATACAACCTGTAAACCATTTGTAAACCATTCAGGAGAAGAAGCATGAGGCAGGTAGAGGAAGGAGAAGGTCATCACGAGGTAGGTGGGTATGAGGAGGAGTCACCAAGGGAGTTCTTCAGGAGGACAGAGTTACATAAGAGCAAGACAAGGAGAGACTGAGTGCAAGTCACTGAGGGTATGCGGCTGGGAAGTAGCTAGAAAGCATAAAGGGTGAGGACTGTCTGCTCAGGTATTGTGCTTAAAGCTTGTTGAATAAATCAATAGGTTTTGGTCTCATTTAATAGGGAGCTAACCAGGTTAGAAAAAACTGCCACCTCTTAACTTTCATCTTATATTTGGCACCCAGCATGTTAGCTAGACAGAAATCCAAGCAATCGGCCTGAGAAATCTCAGCAAGGCAAACACAGGAGCAGCAGGGAGGGTCAGAGGGCGGGTTTGGGTGGGGTTGAGTAGGGGAGGTGGGAGGTGGAGGGTAGAAGAGGCATACGTGTGTGTGAATGTGTGTGTGTGTGTGTGTGTGTGTGTGTGTGTGTGTGTGTGTGTGTGTGATGATGGTGATGGTGATGGTGATGGTGATGGTGATGGTGATGGTGATGGTGATAGTTATTTAGCAACTGCAGTGCAGTTTCTAGGGCAGGGCAAGTGCTCAGGTGACCAGATTCCCTATGGTGCAGGTAAGCAGGTAGCTGGCTGCAGGGAAGAACAAGAACAAAAATGAGTGCACTGGGCCATGTGGTTAGGACAACAGCAGCAGGATCTGACCAACCTGCACTCCCAACTTGGCACAGCTCACCTGTAGGCCATGGAAGGGGGAGAGGGTACCACACAACATCAGTGAGGAGCAGAGGCTGTGTGGAGGCTGGCTGTGCCCTTAACTGAGCTGACAGAAAAGTTGAATTCTGACAGCAGAAACTGGCAGACTGGCAGCAGGGGGGTCTGGGGGGAGATGTCAGGCATCCAGTGAGCATGGCGCTGGAGCTGGTGGCACTAAGGTAGCAAGACCTGAATCAGAGGTTTAGCATGACCTGGCAAGCGGCAGTCCAGGCAGCCCAGTCCAGGTTGGCACTTGGGTCTTAGCAAACCAGAGAAACACAAGCAAGTCTATGGTCAGACAGAGTCAGGCAGAAGGCAGAAACCTATTTCCCTTTGAAGAATAAGACAGGAGCATGACCAGTCACAGCGCAGGAAGCAGAAATGAGACACAGAAGAAATACAAACACAAACTTCCAATAAGTAAAAAAAAAAAAAAATTGAAATTATACTTTTATGCTTATGGAAAAAACCACACTGGTTATAAAATATCATAAAAGTTTAGAAACAAGAGCTTAGAAGTAATACATGTAGAAAATATGATCTCCAGAGAAAGAAAAATAAGGTGACGTTTCCAGAGAAAGGAAAAAGTAAAAGGTTTCCAGAGGAGGGAGAAAATTAGAGAGATTAAAAAAAATATTTTCCGTATAAAAGAAATAAATGAAAAACACCATAAAAAAAGATATGTGTGCTCATATAGTTTTGATTTGACTGTCAGCATGATAATAATTAAATGTTCAGTAATGATTATATCCTTTTTAAGAAAGACCAAAATAAAGCAGAATTAGATAAGGAAAGGACTGAGAAATAGAATGCTAGGTTGCAGCCCATGGAATGAAGATCAGAGCATTCTTTAAAACACAATAAAGAATCTTTAGAAGCCTCTAATCTGGAACCCACAGTGACAGCAAAAAAAAAAATAGGTAGTTACTGATAAGTTCTTTCTCCACCGGTGAGATGAGCCAATTCTAGCGAGATTAGACTATATTAAAGGCAGGTTTATTGGAAAACTGCTCTCTGGCAAGTTCACTGGCCCCAGGGATTGAGGCCACAGGAGTCACCATGGGGAGGAGCAGAGAAGGAGAGGAGAAAGAGAGAAATGGTGTGCATGCAGAAAAAGAAAAAAAAGAGAAGGAGGTTGAGGAGGAAGAAGAGAAGGAGGAAGAAGAGGAGGAGGAGGAAGAGGAGGAGGGAGAGGAGAAAGAGGAGGAGGAGGAAGAGGAGAGAGAGGAGGAGGAGGAAGAGGAGGAAGAGAGTCCAAAATGTCTGGATTATATAGGAAAGAGCCTCTAAGGGAAGGGCAGCCCTGCTCCTGGGGTGGAAAGTTCAGTGGTGAGGGCGGGTTGTGCCAAGTAAAGTCTGAGAGATACTGAGAGAACCTGGAGGCCAAGTCTGCTTTGTATGTAAAATATGTCCCTCAGTTCCTTGTCCCAGTCCCAAACCAAACAATTAAGAATGATAAAAATCCACAAAGACTTGAAGAATTAGAATGGCAGCCCATAGAGAAGCAATATTCTGAATTAAGAATCTAGGTTCAATATAGTACTCAAAGTTCTAGCTAGAGCAATTAGACAACAAAAGGAGGTCAAAGGGATATAGTTTGGAAAGGAAGAAGTCAAGGTATCACTATTTGCAGATGATATAATAATATACATGTGACCCCAAAACATCTACCAGAGAACTCCTACAGCTGAAAAACAATTTCAGCAAAGTGGCTGGATATAAAATTACCCAAATAAATCAGTAGCCTTCTCATATACAAAGGATAAACAGGCTGAGAAAGAAATTAGGGAAATGACACCCTTCACAATAGTTACAAATAACATATAATATCTTGGTATGATTCTAACCAAGCAAGGTAAAGTTCTGTATGACAAGAACTTCAAGGCCCTGTAAAAAGAAACTGAAGAAGACCTCAGAAGATGGAAAGATCTCCAATGCTCATGGATCGGCAGGATTAATACAGAGGAAATGGCCATCTTACCAAAAGCAATCTATAGATTCAATACAATCCCCACCAAAATCCCAACTCAATTCTTCACAGAGATAGAAAGAGCAATTCTCAACTTCATATGGAATAACAACAACAACAACAAAAACAACAACAACAGCAAAACAGGATAATGAAAACAATTCTCAATAATAAAAGCTACTTCCTAGCTATACACCCTGAATTACTTGCATTTAGGTTTTCCTTGGTTCACTTTGCTGTAGCTGTCTGTCTTCCTGGAGAACTCCTTGGTTACACTTCCTTATGCCCAACTTCATGGCAAGCTGCTGCTACTGCTTCTTCTTCTTTTTTTTTTTTTTTTTTATTTCTTTCGCCTCCTCTTCTTCTCCCTCCTCCTTTCTGCCCCTCCCCCTCCCCCCTCCTTTTCCTCTTCTTTTTTCTCCTTCTCCCCTTTCTCTTTCTCTTTCTCCTCATCCTGCCTTGTGGGTTCTTCTTCTCTTAGACCTTCACCTGTCTCAATGGTGAACTCTTACTACCCGGCACTTCTCTCTAGAATCCCTGGGAAATTTTACCTCTTAAATAGTTGAAAAAAATACAAATCAGAAAATTGCTTACAGCTTCATCCTTGGGTGGCAATTAATGTATAACTTGTGATTTCCTCTGTTTTTCTATTATTTTCTTTCTTGTGAATGTTCATCTTCCACCTAGCTGTGTAAATGGAGAAGCCAAAGAAGCTTACCACTGTTTCAGCTACCATGGCAGACACTGATGCACTGCTAAGACATGTATGTGACAGGATGTCTGGACAGTGACAACTCAGCATGCAGCAGTGCAGTCTTATCTCTAAGATAGTATTTGACTGTGTTCCTATGAATTAGTTTGAAAATTCATTATTCATAGAAAATAATAAGGTTTAAAGACCCAAATACTACCGGAAGAAGAACATAAGAAAGAGAATGAGAGAGAGAGAGAGAGAGAGAGAGAGAGAGAGAGAGAGAGAGAATTTTAATGCACTAAAACACCACTTTTTAATATTTTAGTATGGGCTCTATCACATTCTTTTGATACATTTATTGCTCTTAAAAACAGAATAATATATTGTCAATCTAAATTTTCTGGTTATAATTCATGAAGAACAAATTACCATGTAATATCGACAGGGCACATACCACATTAATTTCTATTTTGTCATTGTTAAGATAGAGACATAAAAGACATCTGACATTTTGACTCAAAACTGTTAAATGATTTGAATTTCATAATAGAATCTGCACATTGCTGTCACTGACATATGCACAAAAAGCATTTCCTAAATCGGTTATGATGTTCTCATATGTAAATGAAAGTAATCAGTCATACATTATAAATCTAAGTATAATTAAATCTCTGTGATATAACTAATAATTTCAACAAAACCTTAAATTCTTTATAAAACCAAGAAATCAGCCTTACACTGATCTTGGTTTATTTTGTTCTCTTTTATTTAAAAAAAATAATGACTCCATGAAAATAGTACTGCAGTTAAGTACATATAAGTGAGAAATGAAAATAATTACATGAGTAAATACATACATGGACCCAGAACAAAATCCCAAGCTGTAGGGAGCCGACGTTAAGCAGAAAGCGGCTAGAAAGCAGTTATCATCTTTGCAGCCATCTGGAACCATTTACTCTGATAGAGACTTGGTTTTTCAACAGCCTACAACAGCTGAGCACACTCTAACAAATATCTTGTTTATCCCACATAGCTTGTTTTGCTGTTAGTGACCCCAGCTGCATATTGCACGTGGTAAAATGTTTTCACCTGTGTTCTCCTTTGTGTGCTTATAAATACCCAGGATTTCCTTGTAAGAATATATACAGTCAATAGAGTTAAGAGATATATGAGTAAATAGGGTTAAGAGGAATGAACAAGAGTGAATATGAGCCAATAGAAGAGAAATAATAAAGGAGACTTGAGACTTGACTCCAGAATCTCTGCCTTGTCTCCATTCTTCGAGACTCAGTTCCCATGGACCCGAGCAGCAGTGCAACCCAAGCCAGCCAGAGAATGGTTCTCAACAGTTTGGCGCCAAGCGTGGGGCAGAATGGACCTCAACAGAGTGGCGCCTAACGTGGGGCTCCAGTAAGCAGGGTACAGTGAAGGACACCACACCAAGCTAGGTTAAATCATCACCATGTAAATCACTTTGTAAGGTAAAACTAATAAACAAATACTTAGAATTAGAAAATTTATATAATAATCTGATGACTTCATATAGAAATATATAATAACTCAATTAATTATTTTATCAGGAAAATGAACATTCAAAAATTACATTAAATATCTGTATCTAATGCTTCCTTTTCTGTTCATGTTTTAATTTTATTATCAAAATTCTCTACTGCACTAATTTCTAAGTACTTCCACCATCGAAGACAATAAGTACTTCAGAAAACTGAAATAGGGCCACCATGAGAAGCTACAGATTATTAAAAACATGCCTATTTTAGAGATGACAGAAATTTTAAAACCCTGCCAACAGATATACTAATAAATGCCTGTTCTAAATCTTGCCCTAATCCCCATGCAGGAAAGAATGAAGTTTAAGATTATGAAACAGCCAATAGGATGCACACAAATTCTGATACTTTGGATCAATAATGGACAAAAGTAGAGGCTGACACATAATGTAGAGAGCCGCTGTGAGCAGTGACAGCATTCGCCATTACAGGATGGCACTGGCATCCGGCTCCTGTGGGTAAACAAGTAAATTGTGCATGTGCAAGTGGTGAAAGCGTGCCAAGTCACTGCCCAGCCCGGGGCGTCATACGGGGTTTTGAGCAAGCAGCCAATCAGATATGTCCACGCCACCCTAGGGTGTATATAAAGCAGTGCCATCTTGGGTCTCTCTCTCTTCCTCCTTTCATCGCAATAAATGCTTGCTGCAGAAGGATCCTCGTGCCCGCTTGCGTTCTTGCTGGCGAGACGATTGCGCGGGGCACAACATAATACTGTTGATCTAGTCCCAGGAACTCGATTGCCCCCTGTAGACTCAATTTTTCTCTCAAGTACAGAGCCTCCATATTAGTGAACCTTGTTAAATGATTCAAGGAAAACCTACACTTATAGCATCTCCTGTTCTGTCACCTTATTTTCCTCTACTTTACTTTGAGCCCAATGTCCTCAGCATGTTTGTCTGTAATCTTCATGCTTAATTATTTTATTTATTCATAAACTCTTTAGAACTGAACTTCAAAGCTATGTTTACACAAAGCTACATTTACACAGATCACTAATGACTACTCAAATACCAGTCATCAGTTTTGCTCTCTCAATTTTACATCACATGTTTTATTTTGAATTTTCCACATCTTTCCTGCGTAATAATTTCAACACGCCTTCTCCATTTGGCTTGTGAGTAGTGAATGGCTACTGTGTGTTCTTTGCTGCAGTCTTTTAGCATTCTTTGAAGGAGGAAGCTTAGCTGATGTCACTGTGCAGGTCAAGTTCAGATGACCATAGTTTTGAGATTTCATGTGGGAGAATCCCCCTTATATCAATAGCAAGAACTCAGCACTAAACAAAACAACTAAGTAGGCTGTACTGTTATGTACATATGTATACAGGTGATGGTGACAGCTGGATAGATATAGATGTACAAATAATGAAACAAATGTCTCTCTCTTTGTATGTATGTGTGTGAGCATGCATGTGTGTGTGTGTATGTGTGCGTGTGTGTGTGTGTGTGTGTGTGTGTGTGTTTAAAAGAAAAGAACACGTGTTTAAGAGAGAGGGCACTGGAGGATGTGGAGGAGAAGAGAATGGGAAAGACACGATGCAAATACAATATTTCTAACCATAATGGTTCAGAATTACGGAGGAAGGTTAGAGGAGAACTTCAACCAGGATACTTCACAGGAGGACAGCAGGCTCCCTATCCTCACCTAACCTGGCTTCATCAAGCCATCTCTTCGACCATCAACTCTAGTAAGAATTTATTACCCTGACAATTATCATTCTACACTTATTGTTTGGCCTTACAAGGT
The DNA here is from genome assembly GCA_030674055.1 of Rhabdomys pumilio. Lineage (NCBI taxonomy): Eukaryota > Metazoa > Chordata > Mammalia > Rodentia > Muridae > Rhabdomys > Rhabdomys pumilio. The sequence continues at coordinate 63,137,705 of JANHMN010000014.1, forward strand.
TTCTGCATAGACACCCAACAACCCATGAGTATGCAAATGAAGCATCTTCCAACACCTCTGCCCTGGCCAGTTGTGCAAGGCCACACATATTTTAGCCCAGAGACCCTGGTCATCTTCCTAGGGGCATAAATACCCCTTTCTCCCCTACATTCCACTAAACTAAACCAGTTATCCTTAGGTGTTCCTGAGTGTGTATTCTTTTTTTCAGAATACTTACTGAAGACCAAGATCCTGTCTACATCCACCTATTGTTTCTAAACTTCTCTCCTTCCAGTCTAGGAGATGCAAAATGGGCCTGGATAATCTGAGAAAGAAGCAGATCTGGAAAGCAAATATTCATACATGAAGGAAAGGCCATCCAGTAACTGACCTAACTTGGGATTCATTGATGAGTAAGCACCAAACCCTGACACTATTGCTGATGCCATATTATGCATACAGACAGGAGCTCTACCAGCACTTGACTGAGAGAGATGCAGATACTTACTGCCATCCATTGAACTGAAGTCTGGGACCGTATGGAAGACTTAGGGGAAGGATTAAAAGTGCTGAAGTGGATGGCAACTCCATAGGAAGAACAACAGTATCAATTAACCTGGACCCCTCAGAGTTCTCAGAGACTAAGCCATCAACCAAAGGGCATAGTGGGCTGGTCTGTGGCTACATATGTAGTATATGACTGCTTTGTCTGCCCTTAGTGGGAGAGGACCCATTTAATCCTGTAGAGACTTGATTGCCCCAGGAAAGAGGGTGGGTGAAGGGAGGAGTGGGTAAGTAGAGGAGCACTCTCTCAGAGGCAAAGGAGAAGGGAGTAGGGGTGAAGAACTCTGGGAAGGTGCATAGGTAAGGGGGACAAATTTGGAATGTAAATAAATAAAATAATTAAATTAAAATAAGCTTTGAAAAGGAAGTGGCAAAAAATAAAATAAATTAAAATTTTAAATGTTGTCTTTTCTCCATGACAATAAGCCTTTGTTCTGGGTTATTTTCTTTTGTCCTATAATTATTGTGTGTGTGTGTGTGTGTGTGTGTGTGTGTGTGTGTGTGTGTGTGTGTGTTTGTGTGTGTGTGTGTGTGCATGCGCACGCATGCTCAAACTTGTCTTTGAGATTATGCCATTTGTGTATTGGGTGTTTGTACAGATCAGAAGAGGATTTCAGATCATCTGGAGCTGGAGTTTCAGTAATTGTGGGGCACCTTGATGGGTAGGTACTCTGAACTGTACTTAATTTCTATGGAAGAGAATGAAGAGCCCTTAACCATTGGGCAATCTTTACAAGCATATAAAGAAACCTTCCTAGTTACCCAAATATAAATCTTTATTAAACAATCTTACTTCAAAAGCATAATAGTCATTTACTCAATGCAAGCAGTAAGTTATCTTATATTAAGTGACTGAGCATCATTGTATATGTTAGGATAATTTAGAGTTATTGGTCAAATGATTTTTAATAAAATAGATAAGTTAATTATAGGTTGTGAGATACATACTTAAAGAATAATAAAATGTGTTTTACTATAAATTCTGTTTATAAGTGATACTATTTAAATTTATTTATGACCCTGATTAATATAGTGAATAATATTATTTGGTTTACATTTGTAATAAAAATAACAAATTTAATTTAAATGAATATGTTAAAGTAGTCAAACTGTAAGAGTGTGTCAGTATAGATCATATAATGTAACTCTTCTAAAGTTTAGCAAAAAAATTAGCACATTTGTGAGCAAATGTATTTAACCAAATGAATTATCTCCCAGTAGGTAACTACACCTCTGAGAACTCAAGGGCCATATGCAGGAGTTTTCCAATAGAGAATAAATTTGACTGCAGCAATATTGCCTAGTTCTGAGAGTCCACTGTACCATATTGCATTGCATGCAATATCTTATGCATGAAACAATGTTCCAATGTGTTTGGCATGGTGTTTATCAACAGAGGTCAGCTAATGCTCTGACTTTAGTCAGTGCCTCACAATGCTACATCTTCAACTGGCTCTGCTAGTTCCATATTTCTTTGTCTTTGTAAGTAAGTCTCTCTCTCTCTTTCTCTCTCTCTCTCTCTCTCTCTCTCTCTTGTATGTGTACGTGTATGTGTGTGTGTGTGTGTGTGTGTATGTGTGTTAGCCAGTGCCTAGACCCAGCTTTGTGTTTGTTTTCCTTTGGAATCCTTTTAGCTTGGCACTTAAATTTCCTCAAAATGAACATAGACAGAATCACATGATAAAGTGATATGAACATGGAAAACCTGAATCACTGATGAAAATGTGATATGCATATTTATTACAACTGTATATTCATTGTGTAGGTATTTGGATGTAGGCGTGTACAATTCTATGCATGTGAATGTCATGAGACAACTTAAGGTAACTAGGAATACTTTTCTGTCATTCTGTGGGTCCTGGAGATTGAATTTAACTCATTAGACTAGGCGGCAAGTACCTTTATCAGATGAGCCATCTCACCAACCTTGCATGATCCATCTTTATTTATTTATTTATTTTTGTTTTGTTTTTCAAGAGAGGGTTTCTCTGTGTAGCCCTGGCTGTCCTGGAACTCACTCTGTAGACCAGGCTGGCCTTGAACTCAGAAATCTGCCTGCCTCTGCCTCCCAAGTGCTGGGATTAAAGGCATGTGCCACCACTGCCTGGCTCCATCTATCTTTAAAAATCAATTTCTTTGCTGATATTCAAAGCCACTTCTTTTGTATTTCAATGCAGATGTGAGATCATTCAGCAGCTCTTGAGGAATCTTCACGGTTTCCAGTGCAAGACTGGGGCTGCTGGGATACCAGTTCTCTGTACTGAACAAATGGCTTGGTCTTCCTGTTTAGGAAAGTTCCCAACAGGTAAGTTACAACTAATTAAAAAACAAAATAAAGTGTTGTAATAACACCAAAGTATAAAATAAACATCCATTTGTCTATTTCAAAATAAAAAGTATTTAATAAAGCATAATAATTTTAAATTTAAATAGACTCATCTTTCCTGAGTTTAACACTTTCTTAGGTGTGGCCTACATATCGTGAATCCCAAAAAGTGTAGTAAATGAAGAGTTTGAATGTAGATGTGTGTGAGTGGGTGTGTGTGTCTGTGTTTTGTGTTTGTTGAAATTAAATTGCAGTTAACACAGTGCAGAACTCCCAAATATTAACTAAAGAGATGAGATGGAAGACAACCTTACCAGAGGTAGAGAATGTTGGTATTATGTAATTGGTAGGTATTGATGATGACACTGCTTTGATTTCACACTTCCAGGATTCCCAACATTAGTCTACTCATGATGAACACCAGTTAAAATGTGATGTGAAAACATTGTAGTACATGTCAAAGCCTTGTTTCTACAAATGAATGGAGAGAAAGGGTTCTTGATGACATCATTCTTGGGATGGAGTTAAAATAAGACAAAGATGCTCTTAAGTACTATCTCTTAAGTACTATGCTCATTAAGTATATGATATATCAATGAGAAGATATGAGTGTCTGCCTAAACCTTCATGAATATACAGAGGACAGAAGTTTCTTCATAGGAAGATGCAGAGCTACAGAGATGTAATTACCTGAATGACTTTTATTCAAATGTTATCTTCTTCTCCTTCTCTTCCTCCTCTTCCTCTTTCTTCTGTCTTTAAATCTCATATATGTTATCTTAACATCTACTACACAGTAAATTAAATATTGTCTTGACAAATAATGAAGAAGAAAGGGTAGACAAAAGCCTTAAAATGGAGAATAGAGCAATGTATAGCTGTTGGCTTCTATGCTCTGATGACAAAATATCTCTATGCATTCACATAACAAAATATGATATTTGAGGAAAAGTATACTGTATAATTTCAGGAGTCTCGGTTGTTTTCAGTCTCTGTCTTGTGTCCCGAAACACTTATGATAAATTTCTAAACAAAGAGTCACAGTGTCATGTCATCACTTTCAGAGATCCCACTACCCCTCTGGGTACCTATAATTGGATATCCTGATGTGTGCTAAACTATTTATATATGATCAACAAACAGTAATGTTTTCTTAAAGGAAACTAACAAATAGAAAGCGTTTGTAGAAACTTCCTTTTTACTAAGTTATTTTAATAATTTCTTTATCTGAGAGAAAAGTGTATGAAGACAGATGTGAGCATGGACTACATTCACAGCCCTGCTTTTTGCATAAAAAAGGCAGTCCAGAAAAGCAGAAGCAAGATTTACAAAATTCCTTAATATTTTATTTTAAGATATCATTTCTATGCCTAAAATGTCATTACTCTATGCATTTGAAGTTGTTTTTATAATAGATTAAATTAGGAAATTTTATGCACATTTATAAATATTCTTTTAGTATATTACACAGATTCTGAAATATCATTGATTTTTGCAGCTCTACTCTCAATTCGTACACTATTAAACTGATATACATACTCCCAAACACAAATACATAAAAAAGTGTGCTATATTTACACAATTGATTTTTCTTTATATATGAAGGAATATATTTATGCCTTTTACAGAAAAAGCCATGCAACAGGTCATAGTAAGTCTAGCCAGTCTCAAAAAGACAAGTATAGGTTTTCTCCCATTTTCTCTTGTTCTAAGATTTTATATAATGATGTAAGTTCATGTATATAGACACAAATAATGGAAGAATAGATGCCAAAGTGTCTTCAAAACCAAGAGACAAATGAGAACAATAAGGAAGATGAGGATTGTAAATGAATGAGACACTTGATTCGTTAAAAAGTAGCAGGTCCTCTCACTGAAGAATTGTTTCCATTATAACACGTGCTGGAAAGATATTTTATTGTGAGACTGGAGAGGTGGCTCAGTGGTTAAGCACACTGGCTATACCTGCAGAGGACTTAAATTTTTTCCTCAGACTCAAATACCTAACACTAGTTTTGAGGGGGAAATGTTGTTCATCCAGAGAAGAAGGCACACATATGTACATTTAAATAATTTTAAATAAAATAGAATTATGACATGAATTACAGCTCTGACAGAGGTTTTCTAGTTTTACTCCGTCTTTCAGGATTCATCTGCTCATACCTTATACAAATATACATAATGAAAATACTTATATTCAATGAAAGTCAAGATATCAATTAAAAATTTAAAATATTTCCTTGCTTTATAAATGTTATCAGATGAATGAATATATTTATAAAAATAATTATAAAATTGTTGAATTATCCTTACTGCAATTCAAGTGATTTAAAAAACCTGAAGAAGTACACAAGATGTATGAGAGGATATACAGTTTTAAGAGAATAAATATGTTTTGTAATCCCTATTCATTGTAAACACATAAGGATGTAGCATTAATATATGAATTTAAAGTCCATGAATTGGATTTAAAAATCATTAACTTCTATGTGCAGTGATTATACATACCTTTTGCTAAAAAAGATGGTTCCCCCCAAAAAACAACTGAAAATATGTTACTCAAATAAGAACAAAAAACAGGATGAAGTAACTTTTTATAGTCTAGGCCATATACATATATCTATCAGAAAGCAAGTTTTCACTATAATATTTTGAACTGATAAAAATAATAATTTAACTTTGATGAAAATGGGAAACACCAAGATGGACATTGTTTTTTTAAAACATGACATGATTGTATATCAGAACAAAATGGCACAATAGCACTGATGATCATATTTCTCAGTGCAAACAATTGGAATATAACTGTAAAATATCCAGTTGATGATAGGATGATTCTGTGAACCCCGACAATAATGAATGATCTCATAATAATTTGAATTTTCAAATAATGATACGATAATGTTGGTTATTTAGTTTTTAGATTTTATGCTTTTTGATCATCCTAAACTATGTGATGTATGATTACAGTAATCATGGTGAGGTCTAATGTAGCTTCTCTGAAACACATGGAAGAGGAAAGAAGACACCACCTCTAAGAATTTAGTTGTCATAGATAAGCCTAGAAAATATTCACCACAGCAATTTCCCATGACCAATGACAGAGATCTGATGAGTAACGTTTCCCTCGACTTTTTATAATTCACCTTCGCTTCATCTCCTTGACATAATTTGACAGATTAATTCAGGCTATTACTGACCCTTCATCTTTGAGAATAATTGTTGGAATTGACAAACTCCTTCATTCTCTTGTACACTGCCCTGATCTGTGACACTGTGATTCATCTGAACGCCTACAAATATGCATCCTGTAGTTTCCTTATTTTCTTATACAAGTGAAAAGCTCACATTCCTTTCTTCATATATTTTTCAGCCCTCATCTTTTCCTAAAAGCCTTCTGACACCAAGTCCATCCACTCTGTGCCCACGAGAGGATCAGTTCCTGAGCCCAACCTCACCAACAAGACAGGCATCAGCAGGTGTCACCCCAGCAGGAAGCTGAGAGTGGAATTTGATACCACTGTTGAGTTTGTGAACTGCTGAAAATCATATAACATAGCCCAAAACCTCCAAACTATTCACATAAAACAAAACAAAACAAAACAAAACAAAACAAAACAAAACAAAACAAAAAAACTTGCACCAGAACGGAGAAATAAGATTCAATTATGATTTTTAAATCTCAGTTCTGTTTCTCACGCTATTCTACATTAGAATAACATTTATTATTTGAACTGAATTGTACGTATTTATTTTACAACACAGCATGTATACTTTATAACATTTGGTACTACATATTACCAGATTAGGAATATTTACAAAGTTAATCAGAACACATTTCAATGATAAATGTGCTTTCTTATAGTAATTATATTCTTCCTCAGAAAAGCAAATATGGTCATAACTAATTGCATAATAATTCATATTTTGCATTGTCTCCATGACATGCTTTGATTTTAATCAAACAATGTTAAAATTGATAGCTTAATTAGGAGATACTACATATTTTATAAAATCACAATGTCTGAGTGACTTTTCTATCACATATAAGATGACTCAGTTCATCTGTGGTATTTAGCCAGTAGCTCAGCTCTGGCTGAAGTAGATAGAAATATTCTCAAGCCTGCCATATTGACTGAGGCTGATAGCTGGGTTCCTGACATCATATACATTCTGTTTATAAGTTTATTTTACTTACATAATTCCTTTACCAGAATGCTTACTTATATTTCTTTCAATTGTTATATTTTTTCTTTTATTATCAGATATTTTGTTATTTACATTTTAATTTTTTTCCCTTTCCTGGTCTCCCCTTCAAAAACTCCCAATCTCATCGTCCTCCCCCTGCCTCCTTGAGGGTACTCCCCCCCCCACCCACTCTGGTCTTCCTGCCCTGGCATTTCCCTAAACTGGACCAGGGAACACTCTCAGGCCCAAAGGCCGCTCCTCCCACTTATGTCCAACAAGGCCATCCTTTATCACATATGCAGTCAGAGCCATGGGTCTCTTCATGTGTACTCTTTGGTTGGTGGTGCAGTCCCTGGGAGCTCCTGGGGGTCTGGTTGACTGACAATTTTACTTCCCACATGGGTCTGCAAACCCACTCAGCTCCTTCAGTTCCTTCTCCAACTCTTCCAACAGGGACCCCGGTGCTCAGATCAATGGTTGGTTGTGAGCATCCACCTCTGTATTTGTCAGGCTCTGGCAGAACCTCTAAGGAGGCAGCCATACCAGACTTCTGTCAGCAAGCACTTCTCAGGATCCACAATAGCATCCTGGTTTGGTGACTGCATATGGGATGGATCCCCTGGTGGAGCAGACCCTGGATGGCCTTTCCTTCAGTCTTTTCTCCACACTCTGTCTCCATATTTCCTCCTGTGAATATTTGGTTCCCCTTCTAAGAAACACTGAAACATCCACACTTTTGTCTTCCTTCTTCTTGGGCTTCATATGGCCTGTGAATTAAATCTTGGGTATTCTGGGCTTTGAGGATAATATCCACTTATCAGTGAGTGCATGCTATGTTTGTTCTTTTGTGCCTGAGTTACCTCACTCAGGATGATATTTTCAAGTTCCACCCATTTGCCTGCAAATTTCATGAAGTCATTGTTTTTAACAACTGAGTAGTATTACATTGTATAAATGCACCACATTTTCTGTATCCATTCCTCTGTTGAGGGAGATCTGGTTGATTCGAGATTATTATATATATATATATATATATATATATATATATATATATATATATATATATATATATAT
>JANHMN010000014.1:63145845-63166374 GCA_030674055.1 Rhabdomys pumilio
TATATATATATATATATATATATATATATATATATATATATATATATGCTATATATGCTATGAACATAGTGGAGCATGTGTCCTTACTTCATATTGGTGCATATTCTGGGTATATGCCCAGGAGTGATATAGCTGGGTCCTCAATTAGTACTATGTCCAATTTTCTGAGGAACCACCGGACTGATTTCCAGAGAGGTTGTACTAGCTTACAATCCAGCCAGCAATGGAGGAGTGTTTCTTTTTCTCCACATGCTCGCCAGCATCTGCTGACACCTGAGTTTTTGAACTTAGCTATTCTGACTGGTATGAGGTGGAATCTAAGGGATATTCTGATTTGCATTTCCCTAATGACTAAGGATATTGATCATTTCTTTAGGTGCTTCACTGCCATGTGAGTTTCCTCGCTTGAGAATTCTGTTTGCTTCTCTTCCCCATTTTTAATAGGATTATTTGGTTCTCTGGAGTCTAACTTCTTGAGTTCGTTGTTTATATCAGATATTACACTTTATTGGCTCTAGGATTGGTAAAGGTCTTTTCCCAATCTGTTGGTTACCATTTTGTCCTATTGATTGTGAACTTTGCCTTAGAGGAGCTTTTTTTATGAGGTCTCATTTATGAGTTTTTGTTCTTAGAGCATAAGCCATTGGTGTTCTATTTAAGAACTTTTCCCCTGTGCCCATGTGATCAAGGCTTTTCCCCACTTTCTCTTCTATTAGACTCAGTGTATCTGGTTTTATGTGAAGCTCCTTGATCCACTTGGATTTGAGCTTTGTACAGGGAGATAGTAATGGAACAATTTACATTCTTCTACATGTTGACTGCCAGTTGAAAATACTGTCTTTCTTCCACTGGATGGTTTTAGTTCCTTTGTCAAAGATCAAGTGACCATAGGTGTGTAGGTTCATTTCTGGGTCTTCAATTCTATTCTATTCCACTGATCTTCTTGCCTATCTCTGTACCAATATCATACAGTTTTTATCACTATTGCACTGAAATACAGTTTGAGGACAGAGATGATGATTCCCCAGAAGTTCTTTCATTGTTGAGAATAGTTTTTGCCATTCTGGTTTTTTTTTTTTGTTGTTGTTGTTTTGTTTTTTTTTGTTTTTTTTTTTTTTTTTGTTATTCCAAATGGATTTGAGAATTGCTCTTTCAAATTCTATGAAGAATTGAGTTGAAATTTTGACAGGGATTGAATTTAATCTGTAGATTGCTTTCTGCAAGATGTCTATACTTATTATATTAATCCTGCCAATCCATGAATATGAGAGATCTTTTCATCTTCTGTGATATCTTCAATTTCTTTCTTCAGAGACTTGCAGTTCTTGTTATACAGATCTTCCACATGCTTGGTTAGATTCACACCAAGATATTTTACATATTTATGACTATTTTGGAGGGTGTCATTTTCCTAATTTCTTTCTCAGCCTGTTTATCCTGAGTAGAGGAAGGCTACTGATTTGTTTGAGTTAATTTTATATCCAGGCTGAAATTGTTTATCAGGTTTAGGAGTTCTCTGGTGGAAGTTTTGAGGTCACTTAGGAATACTATATCATCTGCAAATGGAAATGTTTTGACTTCTTTCAATTTGTATCCCTTTGATCTTTTTTTGTTGTTCGATTGCTCTGGCTAGGATTTTTAGTACTATATTGAATAGGTAGAGACAGAGTGGGCAGCCTTGTCTAGTCCCTGATTTTAGTCAGATTGCTTCATGGTTCTCTCCATTTAGTTTGATGTTGGCTAGTTGTTTGCTGTATATTGCTTTTACTATGCTTAGAAATGGGCTTTGAATTCCTGATCTTTCCAAGATGTTTAACATAAAGGGATGTTGAATTTTGTCAAATGCCTTTTCAGCATCTAATGAAATAATTATGTAGTTTTTTTTTTCTTTGAGTTTGTTTACGTTGCAGATTACATTGATGGATTTTTGTATATTGAACCATCCCAGTATCCCTGTATCACCTACTTGATGGTAGTGAATGATTGTTTTGATGTGTTCTTGGATTCACACTGAGAGAATTTTATTGAGTATTTTTGCATCAATATTCATAAGAGATATTTGTCTGAAGTTCTCTTTCTTTGTTAGGTCTTTGTGTGGTTTTGTGGCTTCGTAAAATGAATTGGGTAGAATTCTTTCTGTTTCTATTTTGTGAAATAGTTTAAAGAGTATTAGCATTAGGTCTTTGAAGATCTGATAGAGTTCTGCACTAAAATCATCTGGTCTTGGCCTTTTTTTTTTTTTTTGGTTGGGAGACATTTATTGTCTGCTTCAATTTCTTTCAAGGTTATGGGACTATTTAGATGGTTTATCTGATTTAGTACCTGGTATCTGTCTAAAAAAAAAAATTGTCTATTTCATACAGATTTTCCAGTTTTGTTAAATATAGGCTTGTGTAGTAAGATCTGATGATTTTTTAATTTCCTCAGTTTCTGTTGTTATATCTCCCTTTTCAGTTTTGATTCTGTTAATTTGGATAATGTCTCTGTGCCCTCTGGTTAGTCTGGCTAAGTAATGATCAAACATGTTGATTTCTCAAGGAACCAGCTCCTGGTTATGTTGATTCTTTGTATAGTTCTTTTTGTTTCTACTTGGTTGATTTCATCCCTGAGTTTGATTATATCCTGCAATCTACTCCTCTGAGGTATATTTGCTTTGTTCTGGAGGTTTCAGATGTGCTGTTAGGCTGCTAGTGTATGCTCTCTCTAGTTTTTTTTTTTTTTTTGGAGGCACTTAGAGCTATAAGGAGTTTTTCCTTTAGCACTGCTTTCATTGTGGCTAATAAATTTGGGTATGTTGTACCTTCATTTTAATTGAATTATAACAAGTCTTCAATTTCTATTTTTGGTTCTTCCTTGTCCAAGTTATCATTGAGTAGGGCGTTGTTCAGCTTCCATGTGTATGTGGGCTTTCTTCTGTTTTTGTCGCTATTGAAGACCAGCCTTAGTCTGTGGTGATCTGATAGGATTATTTTGATCTTCTTGTACCTGTTGAGGGCTGTTTTCTGACCAATTGTATGGTCAATTTTGGAGAATGTACCATGAGGTTCCGAGAAGAAGGTGTATTCTTTTGTTTTAGGATGAAATATTGTATAATTATCTGTTAATTCCATTTGTTCCACAACTTCCGTTAATTTCACTGTGCCTGTGTTTAATTTTGTGTTTCCATTAATGAGAGTGGGGTGCTGAAGCCTCCCACTATTATTGTGTGAGGTGCCATGTGTACTTTGAGCTTTAGTAAAGTTTCTTTTGTGAATGATGGTGCCCTTGCATTTGGAAAATAGATGTTCAGACTTGAGAGTTCTTAGAAGATTTTTTCTTCAATGAGTATGAAGTGTCCTTTCTTATCCTTTTTGATAACTTTTGGTTGAAAGTTAATTTTATTCGATTTTATAATGGCTTGTTTCTTGGGACCATTTGCTTGGAAAATTGTTTTCCAGTCTTTTACTCAGAGGCAGTATCTACCTTTAACACTGAAATGTGTTTCCTGTATGCACCAAAAGGCTGGGTTCTGTTTATGTATCCTGTGTGTTAGTCTATATCTTTTTATTGGGGGAACTGAGTCCATTGTTGTTAAGAGATATTAAGGAGTATTAAGGATTGTTGCTTCCTGTTAATTTTTATGTTATTTTTATGTCTGTGTGGCTATCTTTTGGGTTTGTTGAAAGAATATTACTTTCTTGCTTTTTCTAGCGTGTAGTTTCCTGCCTTGTGTTGGTATTTTCCATTTATTATCCTTTTAAAAACTAGGTTTGTGGAGATATTATATAAATTTGGTTTTGTTATGGAATATCTTGGGTTTTTCATCTATGGTAATTGAGAGTTTTGCTGGGTATAGTAGCCTGGGTTGGCATTTGTGTTCTCTTAGGGTCTGTATGACATCTGCCCAGGATCTTCTTGCTTACATAGTCTCTGGTGAGAAATCTGGTGTAATTGTGATAGGTCTGCCTTTATATGTTACTTCACCTTTTTCCCTTTCTGATTTTAATATTCTTTTTTTGTTTTGTGTATTTGGTGTTTTGACTTTTGAGTGACTGGAAGAATTTTTTTCTGATCCAATCCATTTGCAGTTTTGTAGGTTTCTTGAATGATTATTGGCATCTCTTTCTTTAGGTTAGAGAAGTTTTCTTCTATAATTTTGTTGAAGATATTTACTGGCCCTTTAAGTTGCGAATCTTTGCTTTCTTCTATACATATTATCCTTAGGTTGTCTTCTCATTGTGTCCTGGATTTTTTTGATGTTTTGGGATAGGAGCTTTTTGCATTTTGTATTTTCTTTGAGTATTGAGTCAATGTTTTCTATGGTATCTATTGCACCTGAGATTCTCTTTTCTATCTCTTGTATTCTATTGGTGATGCTTGCATCTATGACTCTGATTTTTTTCCTAGGGTTTCTATCTCCAGGGTTGCCTCCCTTTATAATTTCTTATTATTTCTATTTCAATCTTTACACCATAGATAGTTTTGTTCAATTCTTTCACCTGTTTGGTTCTATTTTCTTATAATTCTCTAAGAGATTTTTTGTGTTTTCTTTTTGATATCTTCTACCAGTTTACCTGTATTCTCCTGTATTTCTTTAAAGAAGTTATTTATGTTCTTCTTAAAGTCCTCTATCATCATCATGAAATGTAATTTTAAATCAGAGTCTTGATTTTCTGGTGTGTTGGCTATCCAGGGCTTGCTGTGGTGGGAGAACTTTGTTCTGATAATGTTAAGTAGCCTTGGTTTCTGTTGCTTATGTTCTTGCCCTTGCTCCTTGCCATCTGGTTATCTCTTGTGTTAGCTGGTCTTCCTGTCCCTAGCTATGGCTTGCCCTTCCTACAAGCTTGTATGTCAGTACTTTTGTGAGACTATTTCTCTTCAGGAGGAATTTGGGTATGGAGAGCTGTGACACACAGTCATCTCCAGGGTCCATATGGAAACCTCATGAATCCTGTCCCTAATTGTTGCTTGTTTCCTGTGTCCTGATGGCTCTGGGCAGGTCCCTCTTGGGCCAGGAATTTGAACAGTAGTGGTGGTCTCATTTGTGCTCACAGGTGTGTCTGAACTCATGGGAAACCAGTATTTAGGCATGGATCATTTCTGGACGCAGACAGAAACCGGAAAGTTGTTATAAAATTTTAAAATTCATTCTCTCATAGATTATGTCTTATATATAACATTCTCCTCCTTCCTGTGCACTCAGTCCTTTCTCACTCTATTAATCTCTCCTTAGTTTCTCTTAAAAAAATTTCTGGACTTCTGTGGATATCAACATACAGGGCTTATCAAGTTGCAGTAAGGTTAGACATATTCCTTCATACTAAGGTGGAAAAACGCAATCCAGTAGGAGGAAATCAATCCCCAAGGTAGGCAACAGTGTAAGAGACAGCCTGTGCTCCAATTGTTAGGAATTCTTAAAATATACCTAAGTTACACAACTGTAACATGTATGCAGAGAATGTATAGCAAATCCATGCAGGTGCCCTGGTTATTAGTTCACTCTTATGAGACCCTATAAGTTCAGGTCAGTTGATTCTATGGATTTTATTGTGGTTCCCTTGACCCCTCTGTCTCTTATAATTTCTCATCTCCTTCAGAAGGAGTGCCCTAGTTTACTTCATGTTTGGCTGTGGGTCTCTGCATCTTGTTGTGTGAGTTGTTGGATGAAACCTGTAGGATAACAATTGGACTAGGCATCAATCTATGAGAATAGCAGAATATCCTTAAGAATCATTTCATTTATTTTTTTCTCTAGTCTTTTTTATTGATTATTTTATGTATTTACATTTCAAACATTATCCCATTTCTTGGTTTCCCCTCTGGAGCCACCCTATCCCATCCCTCCTGCTTCTCTGAGGGTGCTCCCCCACCCACCCACTTCCACCTTACTGCCCCAGCATTCCCCTACACTAAGGAATGGAATGACTCATATTAAAGAGACTAAGCTGTAAATATTTTTTAAAATATTTCCAGTGTGCACAGACTTCATTCTCTATCTGTCAGCATGAGATGTGCATAAAACAATATCATGTTTGCTCTGTGTGTGCTTTCCTATCTGCAACTGTGTGCCTCCTTATTTGTATTCTTCTAGTTCTAACCACAACTCAACTGCTCACATAATGTCACAGATAATATACCTTCAAGTTGACATTTAATATTTGTTTCACTCTTGGGTCCTGAATAATAACTTCATATATTTTGTAAAGCATCTACATAGCTATCATTTCTACTCAGTATTCCAATGTACAACTTATAGTGATATAATTATTTTCATTAATATTTATTAATTCACTTTATATCCCAATATCAGTGTTCCCCCTTCTTACCAGTACCTCCTTCACAACCTCTCCCCGATCCTGAAGGATAAAGATGTTGAACATTTCTTTAAGATTTTCTCCGATTTGAGATTCTTCGAGAATTCTCTGTTCAGATATGCACCCCATTTTCAATCAGATTATTTGGTTTGTTGATGTCTTGAGTTCTTTGTTTATTTTGAACATTAGGCCTCTATCAGATGTGATACTGGTTAAACCCTTTCTCATTCTCTAGGCCTCTATTTTTTTCTTTTATGTTTTTAATGACTGAGTAAATTTCCATTGTGTAAATGTACAACATTTTCTTTATTCATTCTTATGTTGAGGGACATCTAGGTTATTTGCTGTTATAACTAGCTGTTATGACTAGAGCACCAATGAACTTTGTTAAGCAAGTATCTCTGTAGTAAATAAGATAAATTATCCTTTGAGCATATGCTTAAGAGTGGTATAGCTTTTGAAGCAGTGTTATTCTCATGCTCCTATAGAACAATTACACTGATTTCCACAGTAATCATATAAAGTTACCTTCCTGCAGCAATGTATGAGTATTCATATTGCTCTACACCCTTGCCAACATAGGCTGTCATTTGCTTATTGATTTTAGTCATTCTAAAGTTTAAGATAAATCTCAGACTCCTTTGGTTTGCTTTTACCTGATGACTTAAGGATGTTGAAGTGTTTAAGGCATTTGAATTTCCTCCTTTAAGAATTCTGTTTAGATACAAATCCCATTTTTAATTAGGGTATTTGTTCCTTGATTACTACTTTTTTATTTGGTTTGGTTTGGTTTGGTTTTGGATTTCTTTAGGTTGTTATATGTTTCAAGTATTAGCCCTCTGTGAGAAGTGTAGTTCTGAACATCTTCTCCCATTCATGTGGGTTGCTGCTTTCTCCAAATGATGAAATTCTTTGCTGAGCAGAAGCTTTCTGGTTTCATGAGGCCCCATTTATTTTATGTTTTGAAGTCCCAAGGAAATGGTGGAAAAGTAATCAAGGATTACTTTTTAATTGCAAGGATCATTTAAAGATTGGCTAGGAGATGAGAAAAATAATCTCGTAGTGAGGATAGTAGGATTCAACAACTGGATTGCAAAACTTTGCCAAAACTCCAGGGAAACATAGAATACCAGGAATACAGAATGTTGACAAAAGTGCATCTGGTAAACATGAGCATTTTTTTTTCAGTGAAAAGAAGAGTTAACTTACCATAATATTTATAACTGAGAAATTGTGTGTGTAAAAAGGTATTCTTAGCTCTAATCATTAAGAGTCCCTGCTTAGTAAACAAGGGTGCATTGAACATGCCTAGTTTGTCATCCATGCAATCTCTTTTCATACACTTTTTCTTCTGTATGATTTTCATTCTGACTGCTTCCTCCTCCCTCCAGATTAAGAAGTTAGTTTTCACTCCTAAATAATATAAAAAGTGTCTAATACATATCATATAGCCTACTGCATGGCTACTATACTCAAAAGCATGGTAAAAACAGCGTATGTATGGAAAGGTACCAAATGAACAAAAGGAAGTAAGAAAAAGAATAAAGACCTCTGTGACTGTTTTATTTGGATGTTTTTGTAGGATGGAAGTATATGGATATGTATTCATATACATGCTGTGTGCATATAAATATATTTTATAAAACTGATCTAGAGTACATAATTTAATAAATATTCAAATGAACTACTGAATATGAATTTGGCAGGCAAATTGATGGAAACAAAAAATATCATACTGAGTGTGGTAACCTGGACCCAAAAGGATGTGAATGGTATATACTCACTGGTAAGTGAATATTAGACATAAAATACAGGATACCCATGCTATATACTCCATAGACCCAAAGAAAGGAAGGCCCAAGGAAGGATGCTTGAATTCCACTTAGAACAGGAACAAAATTGTCATGGGAGGCAGAGGAAGGGAGGGACTTATGGGGACAGGGGATGGGGAGTAGAATGCGGAGGCAGGATAAGGTACATAAAGAAACTCAAAAGAGGGCTAGAGGGCCAGGAGAATGAAGGGAAATACACAGTTGCTGGGTGAATTCCTAGGCAGTCCTTGAGACCTGATTGGGAGAGGCTTCCAGGAGATAATGTGGGTGACTTTAGCAGAGATGCCTAACAGTGGGGACATGGAACCTGAGCAGGCTACCTACCAGACAGGGTCCCCAGTGGAGGAATAAAGACACCAACCTACCCACAAAACTTTGGATTCAAAATTTGTTCCAAAATATTTGGATCCAAAATTTGTCTAAAAGAAAGGCAGGAACATAGATGAATCAGAGACTGAAAAAATTGCCAACTAATAACTAACCCAACTCGAGACAAATCTTATGGACAAGCACCAATTTCTGACATTATATTCTTGAACTCATTGCTAATGAGTTCAGTATATTGGCCATCTGCTGTTGAGCATAGGGACTACACTTAAAATCGTTTTTTTTCCCCAGTGAAACTCCCTTGGAGAAAACTAATTTTTTGTTTGCAAGTGTCTATCAATCTGAGATAACTTCTGGATTAGGACTGGGGACGAGTCTGATCCTCCTTTCACTTCTAGGATGCCATCTGATACAGACCCAGGCAGGACCTGGTCGTCAGCCACAGTCTCTGTAAATGCATACATGCATTACTCCTGTTGTGTTTAAAAGGTTTGTCCTCCATTCCCTTTGTCTCCTGCACTCCCCATGCTTCATCTTTCACAGGCTTCACAAGTACTATGAGGAAGGATTTGATGAAATCAAAATCTCTTTCAGAGACAAGTGCTGCAAGGTCACTCAATCTCTGCAAAAAGTCTTATGTTCTCTGTGTTTGTTCTTATGTGCTTTAGGGAGAGGGAGCTCTGGTGATGACTATGCAAGGCACTGATCTATGAATATACCAAAATGTTAATTGTCAATTTATTGCTGTGTTCTTTTAGTATCACAGTAGTATTTGGTTTTCTGTAGGACTATAGTATAACACTCTCTGTTCATTTCACCTTGATATTCATATAGCCTCTTTCATTCCAAACATTTAATGATGCTCTTTCAAAATTAATGGGCATAATTCATCTTTCATGAGAATGAAAATTATTTAAGTGCGGAGAATGAAAACAAAATTAAAAACCTATTATTCAGAGCTTATACATTTATGAAGATGATGTTAAGCCCAACTACCACTGTAAAGATAATAAATCTTTATAATTCACAAGTAGTGTGCTGCATACTTTAAGGGGTACTTTAGACATATCTAGGCTTATGTAAACATTTTGAAAGCTTTCTATGTGGAAGGTGAAAAATTATTCTTTGTAAGTTTCATCAAGGACACATAGAGAGAAATGTTAATCATGGGCACTGAGGCTGTACACTTATAATTTGTCTTGTAATGAGCACTATGCCTTATATAAAAGGAGAAGTAGATGGTGTATAAGTAGTGACCTTTGAAATTTGCAGGTAGGATGATAGAATTCCGTGTGCAGGAAGGGAGCTGTAGAACTGTGGGATATTGAGCATAGTGTGCGTGTGTGTGTGTGTGTGTGTGTGTGTGTGTACGTGTTCAGACATAGACACTTGAATATCTTTTGGTAATTATTATTATTATTTTATTATTATTATTATTTTTTTTTGGTTTTTCGAGACAGGGTTTCTTTGTATAACTCTGACTGTCCTGGAACTCACTCGGTAGACCAGGCTGGCCTCGAACTCAGAAATCCGCCTGCCTCTGCCTCCCAAGTGCTGGGATTAAAGGTGTGCGCCACCACCGCCCAGCATCTTTTGGTAATTAAAGTAATTAACCTCTTATATTTAGAAATAAAATTCATCTATCTAATTGCAGTATATGTTAAAATTTGCAAATCTATAGTTACAGGTATGTGGAATTGTGTAAAATAGGTGCAATCAACCTCCCTATGTGTCCTTACATTCACCATATGCTTTTGATTACAGACACACTAACTCAAATCTCTGACTTGTTTATCCATAAATAGTGATACACACTGTATTAATTCTTTTCTTTTAAAAATATTTATTGTAAATCTTATTTTTATTCTTCTCCTACAATATACATGAGAAGAAACACTTAATTTTCATATTTATGTCTGGCTCAACTTACTTGGCATTGACTAACCTTTCATTCTCCTACTAACTACATGATTACATTATGCATGGTTGAGTACAGCTATTGTAAATGTGGGCCACATTTTCTTTATCCTTTGACCCTTCAATGCAGACCTATTGATTCAGTAATTCAGCTATTGTGAATGCATTTATGTGAGAAGGCATCTCTGTTATATGATGACTTTGTTTACTTGGGTATATTCCTGGAAGTCCTGTTACCAGACTGCCTGGTGATTCTATTTTTGCCTTTTCCTATATGGTATGTGTTAATTATCATCAAGGGTGAGCTCGTTCACATTCCCACATACAGTATTTAAAAGATCAGATTCTTCAACAAAATTTGTTACTTATTTTCTTAGTGACAACCACTCTGAATTAAGATAAAATCTCAGTGTCATTTTGATTCATTTTCCTGATGGTTAAAGATGTTGGCTATTTATAATTCCTCATTTTAAAAAAAAGTCTGTTTAGCACATTTCACTTACCAGTTCATTGTTTTCATTGATATCTTGTTGTTTGGTTTACTGAGTTTTTTAAATATTCTAGATGCTTATTCTATTTCTTAATGCATACATAGATGACTGTGGTTTCATTCCAGTCTTTTTGCTGTCTCTTCATTTTGCTTCTTCTCTGTGCCTAGCAGAAACCTTTCATCAGATGCAACATCAACAGTCTCTTCCACTGTCCTTTTGCTCAGAAATTTTTGGCCTATTACCTTTATCTTGATAGGTTTCCCTTATATGTCCTATTATATTAAGGTTTTGGTCTTTAAATTAAAGGTCACTAAGTTCTTTAAATTTATTTAGTTGATAATTTTTTGATCAGAGTAATACAGGAATCTGGTTTTATCACTCTACATGTGGTTTGCCTGAATAACTAGTACCACTTGTTAAACATAATCTACTTCCAATGCATTTTTAGCAGCTTAGTGGAGAATCAGATGACTATAGATATCTACTATAGTAGGCTTTTTTTGAACTGCATCTTCTTTTTAACTACATTTGTTTATGTGTCTGTGTTGTGTCAGTACCATGTGGTTATCTGCAGTAATTCGTTTATTAGCAAACATGATCTTACATATATTAATAACACTCATTTAACTAACCAAATATTACTATCCTACTCAAAGTTACCCATATCTTTCACCTATAGAACTGAAATACTGTTGGTGTTGCTTTCATATGTTAGTACCATCACGAGTATCTCAGTCCACTTTCAAACTTCATAGAACAACATACAAAACAAGGAGCAGCAGTTTTTGTTGCTTGAAGCCCTCCCATCTGTCCAGTGTATTATGTATTAAACCTCTGTTGGTAAGAACCTTTGTTCTTGCACTTCCTTTTCTAAACATAGAGATCCTTTGTCTGTTTCCCTTGGATGAGCAGTCAACACTTTTTCCTCAAGTCCTTCACAATGATGCTGTTTACAGCAACAGTCTCCAGATATTCATATACAATTAATATCTTTCCGGCCTCTGCTCCATTGTACCTGCTCAATTATGCTGATATAACCTAAGATGCTTAAATATGAAATTACAATCCTTGCAAGTCTTCCTATAACTTATTTTTTATTTCACTGAAGTCCAGTTGCCATCTAATGTAATTTGTGTGCATTATATACATATATACATACACATATACATACATGCATACATACATGTATACATGTGTATACACACATATTTATTTGTCTTATTCATCTTCCCATTTTCGAATATAGTCTGTGTAAGGGCAGATAATGCCATCCCTCAAGTGTTTAAAGAAAACTAACAGTGGGTCTGGACCTGAGCACTAAACAGATCCTGGGCGGCAACACTGCCCCAAATCTCAAAGAACCCAGAGGAAGGCAGCATCCCAGGAGCTCTAACCTGGGCAGTATCTTAGGTAAGGAGACAGAAATACCTGCCCCAAGCAGGGAGTAACTGGGACCCACTAGTATCCAAAAAGTCATTCCTGGCCTGGAGCACTGGTTCCTTCCTGTCTGGGCCTGAGCACTGAGCAGATCTTGGGCCCAAGATCTAAACCCAGTAGTAACACCACCCCACACAGTTCTAATACAACCAAGATAATAGGAAAGACAGGCTCCAGTCAGAGACAGGGCAGGTAGCACTAGGGAGATCCAGATGGCAAAAGGCAAGCACAAGAACATAAGCATCAGCAATCCAGGGTACTTAGCATCTCACACAAGAAAGTCCTGAATTCCCCATATCACCAGGAAAGCAAGATTCAGATTAAAAGTCACTTCTAACGATGATGATAGAGGACTTTAAGTAGGACATAAATAACACTCTTAAGAATTTGAGGAGAACACAGGTAAACAGGTAGAAGCCCTTAAAGAGGAAACACAAAAAAACCCTTAAAGAATTACAAGAGAACACAACCAAACAGATGAAGGAATTGAACAAAACCATCCAGGACATAAAAATGGAAGTAGAAACAATCAAAAAATTACAAAGGGAGATTATACTCGAGATAGAAAACCTAGGAAAGGAATCAGGAGTCATAGACACAAGCATCACCAACAGAATACTAGAGATCGAAGAGAGAATCTCAGGTGCAGAAGATAACAGAGAAAATATTGACACAACTGTCAAAGAAAATGCAAAATGCAAAAAGTTCTTAACACAAAACATCCAGGAAATCCAGGACACAATGAGAAGACTAAACCTAAGGATAATAGGTATAGGTGAGAGTGAAGATTCTCAAGTTAAAGGGCCAATAAATATCTTCAACAAAATTATAGAAGAAAACTTCCTTAATCTAAAGAACATGATACCCAATTACATACAAGAAGTCTATAGAATGCCAAATAGACTAGACCAGAAAAGAAATACCTTCTGTCACATAATAATCAAAACACCAAGTGCACAAAACAAAGAAACAATATTAAATGCAGTAAGGGAAAATGTCAAGTAACATACTAAGGCAGGCCTATCAAAATTACACCAGACTTCTTACCAAATACTATAAAAGCTAGAAGATGCTGGACAGATGTCATACAGACCCTAAGAGAACACAAATGCCTGCCCAGGCTACTATACTCAGCAAAACTCTCAATTACCATAGATGGAGAAATCAAGATATTTCATGACAAAACCAAATTTACACAATATCTTTCCACAAACCCAGCATTACAAAGGATAATAGTGGGAAAGCTTCAATACAAGGAGGGAAATTATACCCCAGAAAGAGCAAGAAAGTAATCATCTTCCAACACATCCAAAATAAGATAGCCACACAAAAATAATTCCACTTCTAACAACAACAAAAACAAACAAACAAACAAACAAACAAAAAACCCAGGAAACAACAATCACTGTTTCTTAATATCCCTTAACATCAATGGACTCAATTCCTCAATTAAAAGACTTAGGCTAACGGATTGGATACATAAACAGGACCCCGCATTTTGCTGCATACAGGAAACCAACCTCAGTGACAAAGACAGACTCTACCTTAGAGTAAAAAGCTGGAAAACAATTTTTCAAGCAAATGGTCCTTAGAAACAAGCTGGAGTAGCCATTCTAAAATCTCCAGCCTAAGAACACAAAGGGAGGGACTCATGGCTCCACTTGTACAGGTAATTAAGGGTGGCCTTGCTAGGCATCAGTGGAAGTGGAGGCTTTGGTGCCTGAAAGTTCCTAGTGTTGAGGAGTTTCCAGAGCAGGGAATTGGGAATGGGAGAATGGTGGGAGAACATCCTCATAGAAACTTCCAGAATTATATGGATTAGACATGACAGAGGCAGGCCACAAGATTATTTTGATACTAAAATTTGTTTTGAGTATTGTATATTGCAGAATACACAGCCTTTGTGTATCTACTCATCAAACAAGCTGAGCAGACATGCTTGAACCTCTGATGTCCTGGAATTTTAGCTGGATGCAGTGAAGACACAGAGATGAGAGGCATATCAATTTATTCTTCCCCTTTCCCTTCTTCTAATATCTCAATGCCCATAATCAGCTTGAAGAAGTTAATGAAGAGTTAGCACCCCTAATTCCTGAGGTGGTTAATATTTGGCTCTCTTTCTAAGGAAAACTAGTAGTTTTGTTTTAACCGGGAGGATTAGCTTAGATTTATTGCATAGCCATAACCTATTAGTAGAAATATGTGTAATTGTTATTAAGATGTAGTTATAATTTCTTAAATGTACAAAATTTACTTTGATTTCTGATTTAAGGTTTTCATTGGTATGAGCTTCTTATTGATATAAAAGAGATTAATATTGTTACTCTCATAGGCATTGTACCTATATAACACATTTAGGAATACAAGTCTTAAACCCAGTCTTTCTTTAACTTTTCTAACTGATTTGAGGTGGTTAATCTGTCAGTGAAGGGCCTATAGCAAATTCATGGCTCTAAATTTATTGCTAGGGTATTTTCTATATTTTATTTAGAAATAGCTGAGAGGAGTTAACAGACAACAGTCCAGATTGTCTTACATAAATAGTTGGTTTTTAAAACGTCAGAAGTCCACAGAATTGATGTTACAAACATTTCTGTATTAATATTCATTTTGATTAGAGACCTGTCTGCTCCTGACAGCTTCCTGTCTTGGATTCTAAGATGAAATTGAGCATCTTTGAAGTTACTCCAGTTGTGGTGAGACAGCCACTAGGCAAGAATTGCCTCTTTTCATTTATAGAGAAATCACTGTCCAGAAAAGGACACACTTACGGAATAGTTGACTGATTATATCTGTCAAGACAGAGTAATCAGCCCTTAATAATTCTGCATCACTAGGTCTGTCAGATGATCCTGGGCCAGAAGGCTGAAGATCAGATGCTCCAACATTTTGTAGTGTAGGGACTTTCCACATGTTCAGCTGTCTCTATAAATTGGCTAAGTTTTAGAAGCCATGCTTTGTGCTTCCCATAATTTCAGTTAACTCAGTCATTCTGGATTTCTGATGGGGATGAAGATGTATAGTCTCATAGCCAATCCCAGCTATTTACTTTGACAGAAAAGATTTGAGAGGATGGTTTTTAGCTGACATTCATTTTAAAGCCAAGAAAAAAAATCCAGGTTAAGAACCAAGTCTTTCTGGGCAGTGGTAGAGCATGCCTTTCCTTTAATCCGAGCACTTGGGAGACAGAGGCAGGTGAATTTCTGAGTTCAAGGCCAGTCTGGTTTACAGACTGAGTTTCAGGACAGACAGGGCTACACAGAGAAACCCTGTCTGGAAAAACCAAAAAAAAAAAAAAGTCTTAATTAGGAGAGATGACTGAGGTTCTAGTTATTCAACAAAATGATGGACTGAGTATTGAGTCTATCTTATATCTTACTGACACAAATTGGTTTAGTTATGCTCTAATTGTATTTTGAAAGAAAAGTTTTATTTTAACAGAAAGGGTGATATGTAAGAGGAGCTAAGATAGGAGGAGTAAGAAGAGGGAGAGGAGGAGTTAGAAGAGGAGGAAGATAAGGAGAGGAGGAGCTAGGTGACGAGAGAAAGGTGGTGGTGGGGGAACATGTAGGCAGATGTTCGCATGTCTTTGCCAGTCAAAGATAATTGATACATCTACGTTGGTTATTGGGTTACACTTCTGATTGCATGGGCATCTTGTTATTGAGCATTACCAAACTTATAAAGCCTTTGATTAACATTAAAAAATTGTATAAAAGGAAAACGGAGAAGGGGGGATGGAATAGAGGTTTTCTAGGGAGGGGAAATGGGGAAAGAGTATGGTATCTGAAATATAAATAAAATATAGAATAAAAATAAGTTAAAAAACCTAACTGTATGAGAACTCAGTTGAAAAGGAAAGTTAAATTCCAACCCTTAATACTTGACAAAGTCAGGAATTTCTGTGACAGATGATGACAAATAGGATCAGTTGTTCTGCAAACTTTTGCCTTAAAAACAGCGCTTATGCACTTAATGTTATCTGACTCATATAGCAAACTATGAACATTTGTTAAGTAGATAGGTGTAGTCTTCAATACAAATCAATGCTGTTCCTGGTTGTAGTCATTAAGAAAATAAATTATTAAATGAAGAAAGAAAATGGCAATCATATAGACATTTTCTATGTAAAGGTATATTTTAAGTTGGGAAGTACTTAAATTATGTAAATCATATATATAAAATGTGTTTAATCTAATTTTAAACATAACTCAATGATACTAATGCACTGAGCCCTAGCATGTGTCTACATACCTGTCAGTATATAATTAATGTGTTCCCTAAGGCTGTCTATAATAATGAATGTCTCAATTTACAAATTATGTGTCTCTACAAAAATGTTCAATTGTCATTCAGTATATCATGCCAGAGTGGACAGCTTTTAAATTATAAATTTGAAGTTTATAAGACCATAACATTAAAGAAATTCTTTCACCCATGTGATCAGCTTTTCAAGTGACAGCCAATGGACAATTTTCTCCTCAATGATTCTGATAAAACTGTGATATCACTTTGTTTGTTAGATAATGTTTGGAGTAAGCTGTTCCACAATAGGCAGACGATGAAGACGGGGTGCATACACATACCCTTCATCTTAATGTGAGCATTGCAACCTGAGAGGGAAGGTATATTTATCCATGTGTGATTCACCTATGCAGTGACAACACAAGCTTGCTTTAATGAAGCAAATATGGATTTTGTAGTATGCCATGCCCATTATGTATGAGAAAATTGCAGGTCACACACTTTATCTACAATAGAATATTGAATTGTGGCTCCGTGAAATATGTGGTCTCTACCCATACTTCAGAATATGTGAATGCATATTTACTGAAATGTAGCATCAATTGTTGTAGCACAGGGTCACAAAACAAAATACATTTGAATGACTTGAGTGTTTTTGTCTGACAATAGCAAGTTGTTTTAAAATTGAGAAAAGGCAAAACACTGACGTGTAAAGAACAGAACACTAGGCAATGTAAACATAGTATTGGATATTGGAGATTAGAATGATATAGCCTACCTTCTTGCATCAAAGAAAATGTCCCTGAGATTAGAGAACAGAGATAAACATGGAAGAATTTTGTTATCCAAGTTACAAAGCCATCAGAAGTATCAGGGGTGTCTTAGGGTTTCTATTGCTGCAATGACTCACTATGCACAAAGCAACTTGGGAAGCAAAGGTGTTATTTGACTTACATTTCCACAGATCTGTTATTACCCAAGGAAATTAGGTCTGAAACTCAGCAGGGCAGGATCCTGGTGGCAGAAACTGATGCAGAGGCCATGGACGGGTGCTGCTTTTTTGCTTGCTCCCATATCTGTTCAACCTGCAATTTGAGAGAACTCAGTACCACCAGCCCAGGTTTGGCACCACCCATAATAACCTGGGCTCTCTCCCATCAATCCCCGATTAAGAAAATGTACTACAGGCTTGTCTGCAACCTGATCTTATGGAGGCATATTCTTTCTTGTGGTTTTCTCTTTTCAGGTATATTTAGCTGCAACAAGTTGATATTAAAGCACAAGGAGGTAAGATAGTAGTTTCCTCCAGAGTTTGCCAAAGAGAACAGTCTAGAAAAACCATGGAGCAGCATATTTCTAAGTTTTATGATACCAATCTATTGCAGTTTGTGTTATAGTTATCAAGTAATATATTATTCAAAATGCCTTGTTTTAAAATGAATCAATGAAATCCATATTTATGGTCTCTGTTGGCATAGTCAGTAAATACTTGCCAGAGGCAGCATATGCCTGCAGTTCCAGCATAGAATAGTTGTAGACAAGACTATTTATGGGGCTTTGTGGACACCTAATCTTAACAAATTTGTGAATTCTAGGTTCAGAGAAAGACTTTGTCTCAAAATCTAAGGTGAAGAAAAATTGTAAAAGATAACCAATGGACATCTCTGACCCCCATTCATGCGCCCACACAACTGCACATGCATTCATATGCACACACACACCTGCACATACATTCATGTATACTCACGCATATTCACACACTCACACACTGAACTAAAAGAACAATTTTTAAAAGTTAAGGATAAAAGTAGTACCAATCTCACTGAATATTTTAGATAGCTAGTGAACAAACAAAAACACACATTTATCAAGAGCTGTACTTCAGGTCCAATCACTGGCAGAAAGAAGATGTTATAACCAAAAGCATGCTGGACCCTTGACATGCACACTGTACACACTTAATTAAATATGCTTTCTATTTTCCTTTAGTTCGTCAGTATATAGAATTATTATTTCCTCACAGATAGTATAAAATGGGTGAAAAATGAAGTATGGGGCTGGTGACATGGCACAATATAGAAAGGAACTTAATTGTCAAGCCTGGCAGTCTTAATTTGATTCTCAGGACCCACAAAGTATGGGCCAGTGTCAGCTCTCACAGGGTGTTTCTGACCTTCGCATGTGTGCTGTCACAAGTGTATGTCCCTACCCACACAAACGCATTCAAATACAACAAGTGTATGTATAAGATAATCAAACCAACAAAATAAAATATGTATGTGATAAAACTTTAAGTAATTTTGAAACAAAATGAATTAATCTATCTTTTTGCATTGTGGAAAATAAATCTTAACTAGCAACCAACTTGTTATTATTCATCTTTAAGAAAGTATTAAACTAGCAACAGTATAAAAATATACTTTCTACATCTATTAAGTATAAAACTAAGAATTACAAATGTAGAAATCTCATAAGGACTGCTTTGTTATCTGACCAAGTATTCTCACATATTGCAGAAAGGAAACATGGAATGATAATACTCCATGATGCTAAGTTGGTCTGTGTTGCAATTTTCAGAAAAAAATAAACAAAACAAAAGAACCCCAGGAAACTGAACAATTTGAAGAGCAATTTTAGTCATGCTAGCATCTGATGACTTGTAGTTTATACATTCATTAAAATTGCTACAGGACAGGTAGTGGCTCTAAATAGGTGGAAGATGAAGTCTGCATTTCTTATAATACATCAAAGCAATCCTGACAGGATTTTCAAATAGTAAAGAAATGCCAGAACTTTAATATGATTACTATTATTATTAGTAGTAGTAGTATTTACAAAATAAAGAAATTACCACAAGAAATTGTTTAAAGTAGTAATCTACTTGATGAATTATTCTACATTAACATAAAATATTTAAATATCTAAAATATAGGAAATATGAATATCTGAGTATTTGACCTGTTTCACCATTTCTATGTATAAAATACAAGAAAATTGCAGTGTTTTATGTTCTTTAAAAGAAGTGGGAAAGATGTTATTTCAAAAGGTTTCCAGATATCCATATTCCTTCATGTCTTCTCTTATCCTATGATTAAATATGTATTACATCACTATAAGTATTCTTTTAGATATAGCTTTAAGTAACTATAAACAACTCATAGTCATAGAGGAAGGCAGAAATATCAAAATTTGCAGAACAGCAAAATAGAATGAATTAGTTTAAAGTACCAAGAGACTCTTGGGTCCATAGTTAAGGAGTTCAATGGCAGGTTCTTTCCCCTGTATAACATAAACATCTGAGACACACCAGAATATTTATTTGCATCTTTCCTATGGTAAGCTATACAGAAGAGTGAGGATTCAAAGTGTTCTCATTATAAACATTATTTTATCTCACACTTTATAAGATATAGAACCCATGAGACATTGCTGTATTTATGCTCAAAAAATATTAAATATTTTTTTATTTAGTGTACATATGTGTATGTATCTCTGTGCATGTACATGTACACATGTGTGTGCATGCATGCATTCACATGTGGTGTGTGTGTGTGTGTGTGTGTGTGTGTGTGTGCAAAGGTATGCCATGGCACAGTGGAGGCCAGAGGGAAATTTGAATGAACTTATTTTCTACTTCCTCCATATGAGTCCTTGGAATCAAACTCAGTTCACTGGGCTTGGGTGGCAAGCACTGCTCACATTCAATTATGCGTGCCATTATTTCTTTAAATAAAAAGCATTTTCTGGCATTTTGGACTCCATCCACTTCTCTAAAGAGACAAATAAAATAAGAACTTGAACATCTATCCACTTCCTCAAAGTGTGCTTTGTGCAATGATGAGGACTGGCTCAAAGTAGGGCAATGATTATTGAAACCACATGCTAGTCTTTGCAAGAAGTTAAGCTGCCACTCTAATTTTGAAACTCTGATGTTATTTTAATTATACCTGAATTTTATGGAGTAAATTCAAATGAGAACAATTAGTA
>JANHMN010000014.1:63171374-63193158 GCA_030674055.1 Rhabdomys pumilio
TCTGTAGGAACTAAATGTAGCAATTTCAGGTCTTAGTCCAAACTTAAAATCCCACTGTCCCAGGACACATTCTGTGAGGAGCACATTCCTTAGTCAGAGGACACTTGGTGAATTAACATTCAGAGGACCAAGGGAGAGGCTGATTAACATTCCTCAGACCATATGGGAGGGAAAGAAGGGCCCAGAGCACCTAGACACATTCCAGGAGAGGGGCCCAGGATGGGAGGTAGTCAGGAAGCTGGACCCTTAACATAATAAACCTGGGCAAACGAAGACACTCATTGTCATAAAAGTAATGTGCGAATCTGGGTCAGCCTTTGTGGTTGCCTTTGTGAACTATGTATAAGAACTGCCCCCAGCTTTTGTTCAGGGCTCTTTTGCCTGCATTCAAGAGAGCCCCGGTGCACTGGTATCATTAAACCTCATGTTGTTGCAGTGAATTCTCTGTCCATGTGTGATTCTGTGGGAGGGCATCCCCTGGTTTGGATCTTAGAGTGCAACATTCCAACACTTTTTCTCTCACTGAGACCAGACTCGGCAGTCCTCTGCTGTATATGTGTTAGAGGCTTCATATCAACTGATGTATGCTACCTGGTTGGTGGCTCAGTGTCTGAGAGATCTCAGGGGTCCAGGTTAGTTGAGACTGCTGGTCTTTCCATGGGGCCACCAGCTCCTCAGCTTCCAACTTTTCCCAACTTAACCACAGGAGTTCCTGGCTTCCCTCCAGTGGTTACAAATAATTTTTTAAGGTAGCACATTTTTTTTTTAAATCCCAAATCAAATGGTCAGCTCTGAAATTAAACATATAGGTACCATTATAGAGCCTAATTAATTTATATTTAGGAGTAAACACACACACACACACACACACACACACACACACACACACAGAGAGAGAGAGAGAGAGAGAGAGAGAGAGAGACAGACAGACAGACAGACAGACAGACAGACAGACAGACACAGAGAGACAGAGGGGGGAGAGAGCAACAGTTACTGAAAAAGGAGGCTATGAGTTTGATAGAAAGGAGAGTTTTATTGGAAGACATGGAAGGAACAAAAGGAAGGAAGACAAGAATAAACTAATTATGTTAAAAGCTTCAAATTATAGAGTTATAAAAGTTAATTTTTGTTCTTTTACTTTTGCTCTGATATGATTTATATGTACACACACACACACACACACACACACACACACACACACACATATATATATATATATGCATTTATAATATGAGTCACAGACCCACACACTCTCAGTCAGGAGTCCCACCCCAAGTTAACAGACATAATGTATATACAGAAGGCCCAGTGCATAGGTCCTGAAGCTTACTGCTTCAGTCTCTGTGGGCCTATATACATCCTGTTGAGTTGATTCAGTGGGCCGTGATATTTTTGGTGTCTTCTATATCCTCTGACTCCTACCATCATTCCTCTCCCTTGTCTGTGGCGTTTTCCAACCTCAGAATGGAGAGACCTGATGAAGACTTTCAATTCAGACTCTCTTACACAATTACTATGGGTCTCTACACCCACTCACATCTGTTGGTAGAGGAAGGTCCTCTGATGACAACCAGACAAATGACTGATATTGAATATAGAAGAATATAATTATGAATCATTTTGCATTGTCAATCATGCCATGTTCTACCATAGGTCTCTGCACTAGCCAGTCTCTGGTCCCTGCCCCATCCCAGGCAGTATGTGATGCATGGGATTGCTCTCCTAAAGTCTTATTTCAGCAACTAATAAAAAAACCAACATAAATGGCTATTAAATTTTATTTCATTCAGGAATTTTATTTGAGCTTTCAATGCAAAATAGAAAAGGTTTGAAATTTATAACATACATGGGAGGATGCCTGTCAATGACTATGACATTCTAAGAATTTGAGGTCTACATAATGATTTTATTAATTGAGACATGTAACATCACTGAGTGACCCTCACCCTTAAAATCCTCAATAATTTCACATTAATATCTCCTAGTAATTTAGCAAGCCTTTTTGGAACACTAGTTTGGAATAATGTGAATTCATAGCTATCATATAATTTCTGAAAGTTTTATATTTGGTAATCAGAACTGAAGGTACTTATGGTCAGTAAAGAGAAACCACAACTCATTCTAAAACAACAGAGACCAGTAGAATTTACATCCATGATATGAGAATAATTTCACTGATGTTTGTCATTAGAAATTTTAGGTTCCTCGAGTAGAGTTCCATGACAGAAATTCTCAAAAATACTTGTCCTGCCTTCGTGTTTTCTGAGGATTTAATGTATGAGTATCTCTGATATAGCTTCTCTATTAGGAAAAGAAATTAGATACTTCAAATGTCAAAGGCACTTTTTGGCATACAAGAGGTATACTGTACATATGTGTAAGTATGGATGCAGGTTCAAATGTGTGTGGGTGAGTTTGTTTGTGTGTTCATTTGGAGAGTCAGCAATGGCATTAGGTATCTTTCTCAGTTGCTCTCCACCTTGTTTTTCTTTTTTAAAAATTAATCATCTTATTCCTTTACATTTCAAATAATATCCCCCTTCTTGGTTACCCCTCCACAATTCCCCATCTCATGCCCCTTCTCACCCTTCATTTTTGCCTCTATGAGGATGCTCCTCCACCTAATCTCCCACTCCCACCTCACCCATCTAGCATCCCTCTACCTTGGGACATCAAGCCTTTCTCCCCTCCCATTGAAGTCAGATAAGGCCATTCTCTGCTACATGTGTATCTGGAATTCTGGCTCCCTCCATGTACACTCTTCGGTTGGTTGATTAGTCCCTGGGAGTTCTGGGTGGTCCAATTAGTTGATATTGTTCTTCATATGGGGTTGCAATCCCCTTCAGCTCCTTCAGTCCTTCCCCTAGCTCTCCCTTTGTGGTCCGATGGTTAAAAATACACAACAAAGGGGAGATACTACCTATAGAGACCACTTCCAGTAGAAAAGCATAGCCGCCCAGTTGAGGGATGAGGGCACCCACCCATTTCAAAACTTTTTACCCAGAAAAGAAAGATGGGGCAAAAAATGGAACAGAAACTGAAAGGAAGGTGTTGGGCCTGACATGAGGTCTAATCTCCATTCTACCTTCACCCTTCAGTCACATACACAGGTGGGCTTGATAAACAAGCCCCAGCCCCTAGAGAGATTTACATACTAATAAGGTACCTGAAGGCCAGAGGATGGAGCCAATTAAGCATTCCTCCCAAGCCCCTCCCCCCTGTTCCCCTCCCTATTTAACTCAGGTCTGCTTTGGGTTTTGGGGGGCGCTCATCCAGATCCATCCACCATCCACCATGCCAATAAACCGGTTTTGGAAACCCAAGGAATTCCTCAAGTGTTGGGGCTGCACTGTGAGGAGCAGTGGAGTCACAACAGAGGCCTTTAGTGAGCAACCGGGCCTAACTTACAGCTGGAGGAACCCAGGGGATTCTCAGCCAACTACACACAGTGTGGCATGAGAGACCCTATGGTTCTCCAGCCATATTTTTTTTTCCTACAGGAAGGCCATCCACAGACCACTCTACCTAGGGATTCATCCCATCTGCAGACACCAACCCCCCACAATATTGCTGATACCAAGAAGCACTTGCTTACAGGAGACTGATATGGCTGTTCCCTGAGAAGTTCTACCAGCACCTGATCAGTACAAATCAACCTTGTTTTTTAAGGGAGGGTCTTTGCTAAACCTACAACTCAGTGTTTTGCCCAGTCTAGTGAGATGGCTTGAACAGAGGATTCTTTTTCTATGTCCAAACTGTACAATCAGAGCTAACATTGGCTTTGAGGGTGTAAACTTTAGTCCTTCTACCGTACAACAAACTCTTTGTGTTGGGAGTCACTGTGCAGGCCATACGGATTTTATATTATGTAGTCTTTTTTCTTAGAATGAATAGAAAGAACAGAAATATAATGTATTATACTTAACAAGTAAAGCCAATAGCAGTAACCAGAAAGATATAAAAGACCTGTGAACATTGGTGCCAAATATTCATATTATTAACCAAAATATACCATTCCCTGAGTTATAGTCCTAGAAACAAGAACACTGCCTCTTTGATAGTTTACACAAACAATCTGGTATGACTAGAGTAATGCCCTGAGTTTTGTGGGGAAAAGAAAACTGTGTTTGAGCAAGATTTTCCTGAAATGTTTAGATGTTTTTTGTCTTCCTGAGTTCATCTGTGAGCAATAGTCTTGGTTTGAGTCTAATTTAGAGCCATCACGAGTACAGTTTGTTTACTGTGGGAAGAAAAATAATAGTCGAGCCACAAATTCAATAGAACTAGAATAAGAAGGTCTTCAAATCCTTCTTAGGAATTTTTCAAAGCTATGGATAAGGAAACTTTTGGAGTATTGTTAGGGGGCACCAAAACAAAAAAAATTGAGAACAAGCTATGAAACATACATAATAATTTTCTCTATTCTAGGTAGAAATGTATAAATAAATTGATCATTTATCATTTAAAATATTTCATGTAATATGTATAAAAAGAATTATTCAAGAAAATAGAAATGGAATTTTTTATGAATAAAAAGTCCACTTTTTATCCAAAGTACTGAGTAGAAATTTTTACTAATGTTTGGTAAGCTAAGATATATATTTTAAATCCCAAAGCAACCACTGAACTATGTAAATTAAAATATACCTACTAAGTATATAAAGGCAACAGGAAAAATTAAGAATAACAGAAATTCATGAAATAAGATGTATGCCAAAACAGTAAATATAATATCTGCCATGTGGATATAAACAATAATTTTCAATTAAAATCATAAAAATGGCAAAACTGTGTGACTTGTTACAAGATGTCATTGGATTTAAAATACTAATTCAAAACTTTACTTTTTATTGGAAAAACAATTTTTTCCAAAGATAAAGAGTATGTGGATAAAAAATAATGCAATTCAGCATCACAAAGTAAATATAGGTTGTAGTCATATCAGAAAAAGTGTTTAATATTAAAATGTAGCTTGAAATAAGCATTTTATGATTAATATCCATAGAAGTATCAAGCCTTCAAGAGGCCAAAAGAATAATTCAAAATTTTGTGAAACAAAAACTGATCCAATTGAAACAAAATAAAAGAGGTGAATTCAGAAACAATGTTCATGTTGTTAATAAATCACTTTCTATAACATGAAAAACACCCTAAAGGAAAAACAATGAAAAAATATGCATTATGAATTCTATTCCTAAGAGAGACGAAGAGAACAATCTGCTGCAAGGAATTAAGATGATAAAGAATGTGACTTTTATGTACCACATTATGGTTAAATATTCAATATCAAGAGAGCTTAGCTCATCTTTCCTTTTCTCCCCAAAACAATGAAAGTGGTAAGATCCTGGTGCATTTCTAACCAAGACTTGGCAACGGAGAAAATAAAGAGTAACAGAAATTCAGAGAGAGAATTTCTCCGAGTAACAGAGAGTCCAAGGAGAAAAGAGAGGGAGCTCTGGCAGCAGGCTGTGGGCTCCAATACAGGCTGGTGAACAAGGAGAAGACTAGAAAAGTGCTCATGGCCAGGATGAGCCTCTAAGGCTCCTAAACTGCATAAATTTAATGCAAATTAAATCCATCTATTTATAAAAGTAAATTTCTTCCAAATCTGTCATACTCTTCAATATTCTAGGGCCCTTCTACAATTGAAAGGAATCAGCTGAGGAAGAGAAGGGCATGGCAGATAAAGAAGTGAACTTCTGAGGGGTTTCTTCAAGATGTTCTTCACTCAGGAGAGAGAAATGACTGGGTATTCGTTAATGTGCTAAGTCACATTAGGGCATTGAACTGGAAGAAAAACCTCACTGCTCAATCCATTTATGTAGTAGACTTGTAATGCTACTGTGTGTATAATTCAGTGGGGGATAAGTTCTCACTTTCTCTTGAGGTGGAGCACACTGAAATTCACAATGCATAGTGATGTCTTTTATATTAATAGAATTTGGCTGTAATGTTCAATAATGAGGAAAATTGGGTTTTATCCTACTCAAATTAGCAATGTAATATTTCATGAATTTATCTGGAACTTTACCAAGAAAGATGGCTTATTCTCTTAAAACTAATTTGTAGCACACACGAAGTTAATCTTATATGTCTAATATAATGTACTTTACACAACTGGATCCCATCCTAAGCACAAAGAATGCTGTTTTCAGATGAATTGCTATGGGATGGTTCACTTATACTAACAGCAGAGCAGCTGTACATGACTAATGTTATTATGATAAATGCTGTGAGAATTTATAATAAATTGACAACCACTATTTTCTTTGAACAAAATAATTTATCACTTTTTAATTTCTTAATTCATAATGAATAATTACCAAGGTAATTGATCCCTTTTAAGCTTACTGAATTCATTAGATGATTTGATTTGGTTCATTGACCAGGCTATAATATGTATGTAAAAACTGTATTTTAACTCTGCAAATTAGCTTCTCTTTTTGGAACATTAGTGTTGGTGATGGCTTAATATATAATCCGTGTAACTATTTTATGTGTTTTCTTTTGAACTTTAATTAACCTCCATGAGTTTTGGTCATAAAAAAACATTCAGCATTATCCTAATATCCTTTGTATGTACATTACAGAATGTTCCTTTCAGTTCAGATTGTCAAAGGGGGTGGTTTGATCAAATTCTTACCAATTTTATTTCCTTACTATTATTCAGAAATGCTGCATTTTGGAGCTTATATGAAAGGCTGCAGTTGAAAGAAGTATAATTGGCCTGTCACCTCTGAGATATTAGGCTGTCATTCAAGTATCAGCTCATTATTGAAATTCAGAGACCGACAGTATGATTTAAGGTAAGACCTATTTTAAAACTGTAAACTTCACTGCATAATTTTTGGCAGAATTTTTAATTTAAGAATTTCTCTACTGTTTAAGTGCCCCTTTTGCATAAGTAACATAGGTGTTGGTCATACTGTGCCTTTCCCTTGAGTTCATAAATGCATCTTTATTCTGTCGCAACAATTTTAGGGGCTATTATCTTAAACAGTGATATTAAAGTGGCAGTTAGTAAGATACATTTATATAAAATAGGATCAAGAAAAAAAATACCTCAGGATGTAAAAAGAGAGTTTTAAAAAATTGCTACTTGATTGAAGGGTTTTAAAATGAGAAGGCAGAAATAGTTCTTTGTCTCTCAGTAAACAAAATATTTGATTTTAGCATAAAGAACTTACTGTTTAAAAAGAGACTGCAGTTGCTGCTGATTAGACCCCTTCTCTCAAGTATTGTTGCTACATGTGTGTGCCACCTTGTTTGGCTTTGCTGTGGTGCTGGAAATTGAACTCATAAAGAGCAATCGCAGAGAGGAGCTTCACCCACTGAGACATCTATTCAGATCCTGTGAAGCTGACATTTGTTATCTGTTAAAACACCGTGGCATGGAGTTAAGTAAGTAAATGAATTTGTCATGAGGGAAGGTCACAACCCTTCCACTTACATTTAGCTTTCTGTTACCAGAGAGAGGGGAGAAAGAGACAAGGACAGAGATGAGAGTCAAAGAGAGAGACAGAAACAGAGAGACAGAAGCAGAGAGGGAAAGGAAGAAGTTATGACTCTTTTTCTTTTAAAATCTTATTGTTTCTGTGTGAGTTAAAGACTATATTGGAGAACAATAAGGAGTTATCTAGTTCTGATGTATAACCAAAAGGAATGTAAAGAGACATTTTTTGTTTGGGATTCTCAGGAATATGTTTAACCAATATCTCATAAAATGTATCTTGTGGGAAGCCATGGCAAGGCCTTACTTTTGGCAAAAAACTCACCCTTGGCTCTCCTATCTACTATTTTTCTTTCTGCTTACCTTCTATGATTCACTTGTCAGTTCTCAGAACTTCAAACAAGGCCTCATAGCAACCCACCTTAGTAACCCTTCCTCCTAATTTTTAGATTTAGTCAACATCCTGCTAGATAGATGTTTTTAGAACCCTGGTAATGGAAAGGCTTTGTGAGAATAACTTAGACCCCACACCTGCAGCTAGCTTCCTCTACCTGCAAAGCCCTCTTTTTTTCCCTACACCTCCCTATATCCTGTTTTCAGAGTACATAACCTGTGTGAACAATAAAAATTTAGCCAGCTTGACCAGACTTCTTGACTTGCTGTGTCTCCTAATTTTCTTGCGCATCTCAGTCCTCTCCAGAGGGTCTGAGGTTCTCTCTTGATTGTCCAGCTAGACTAGACAGTATCTCATCACTGGCCTTGTGTATTTTGTATAATAATCCATGGCCTCTGTGAGCAATATTAGCAATATTTGTCAAATATTCAGGGAATTATTGGGAGGTTATTTCTCTTCGAACAATTA
This sequence comes from Rhabdomys pumilio, assembly GCA_030674055.1. Taxonomy (NCBI): domain Eukaryota; kingdom Metazoa; phylum Chordata; class Mammalia; order Rodentia; family Muridae; genus Rhabdomys; species Rhabdomys pumilio. The sequence continues at coordinate 63,179,687 of JANHMN010000014.1, forward strand.
TTTTGTTGTTATAAATTATATATAATTTAGTTTATAACAATAAAATATTTAATTTATATAACAAAACATAGATACATATTTCTGAGTTGTAATGGTTCATTTCCCTTAAAAATAATATTTTATTTATTTTCAATATACTCATATATGATTAAAATATATTTTGATATTTTTACCCTCCCAATAGCTCCCTGAAACTCACTTTGAAACATGCGAACCTGTCCTCCTACTGATTTCAGGTTCAGGATTAGCTGATGAGCTATTTTTTTGAGGATGTGACCACTGATTGATTGTTCATTTCCAAGCAAAATGCCCCACACCCACAAGTATATGGTTAACACTATTGGAGCAGTAATAAACATATACATTATATTTCTAATTTTTTATAAGACAGTATGTATCCACATGTATTTTCCACCTTATTTTGGTTATAATGTTCTCATTTAACCTGGGCCCCAATCACTGAAGATCTTATACACTCTGGGTCCATGATCTAGAAAGGTCAAGCTTTAAAAGAATTCAATGAGAGAAGATGCAGCTAGTCCTAGAGACTTGAGACCCCAGGGTGTGGGGAGGTCTGGTAGCGTGAAAGTTGAGGATAGGAACATCCTCTTAGAGACAGGGAATGGGGAAAAGTCAGAGGGCAGACTGGGAAGAGGGATAAAGACTGGACTATTAAAAAGATTAAAAAATAAAAAAATAAAATAAAAATAAAAATATTTTTTAAAAAGAACTCAGATAGAAGATTCTAAAATGTAGGTAGCTTTCATAGTCCCAGTGTCTATGAGACTGACTGAGAGAGCCAAGTTGCATTAGCCATTTTGAATTCTATCATCTTTGAGAACAACCTCATAGCCAAGATGTACTCTCTTATGAAATAATGGCATTGATTTAATGGACTAACCAAACATTCTCTGATTCAATTTGAGAAACACCAATAGGAAGGAACATATGATTGGTTTTACAAACTTGGAAAAATAATCCGTGGCAGGGAAGATAATAGATCATAGGGAAGAAATGATGGCTGCTGTTTAGTAAACTGATGTAGCACTTAGCTACCTTCTAAGTACTTGGTACTATACCTATAGACATGTATTGCCCTCTGCCTTAATGAGGTAATCCTCACTTTCCAGTACATGTTAGTCTGTTAGTGAAGAGATCCACGGCTGTATAGAAAACTGAATATAAGTGACAGACAGTGCTTAGTCCTAAATAAGATATTTAACAACCTCCCCCATCCTGATGTTCAAGAGACACTACATAAGTGAAGCCAGAATGAATGTAAAATTTATAAAACATAGAGAATGACTTAAAAATTCCATCTCCTGGGCAAGTCATAGCCCCTGCAAATGTGAACTCACAATAGGCTTAGACAACTACACTTGTTCAGTTCAAGAATGAACCAGTAATAGCGGGAGAGAGATAAAGGAGGAGTACAGGCATATCTAGCCCTCACTGGAGGACTATTGCTGATAATGTCGATGATTCCTCATCTTCCTGTACTCACTGTTGACCTCACCAGGATCCAGTGAATGATTTCATTCTAATCATCACAGAGATGGTCCTGGATAATCTAGATACTTCACCAACAAAATTCATGAATCTTGGAAATGAACTACCTGTAATAAATGAAGGCTTATGAATACTGATGAGAAATAAGTAAGAGTAGAAATTAAATTGTATACATGTATGAATTTGTTAAATAACAAAATAAATATATACGCATGGATTTCCAATCGTTAGAAAACTTACCTAGCTGTTTTTGTTTAGGTATTTACACTGGGTGATGGTTTGTATATGCTTGGCCCAGGGAGTGGCACTATTAGAAGGTGTGGCCTTGTTGGAGTAGGTGTGGTCTTGGAGTAGGTGTGTCACTGTGGGCGTGGTCTTTAAGACCCTAGTCCTAGCCGCCTGGAAGCCAGTATTCCACTAGGTACAGTCATATGACGATGTTGACTCCTCAGCTCCGCCTGCATCATGCCTGCCTGAATGCTGCCACGCTCCTGCCTTGATGATGATGGACTGAATCTCTGAACCTGTAAACCTTCCCCAATTAAATGTTGTCCTTGTGAGAGTTGCCTTTGTCATGGTGTCTGTTCACAGCAGTCAAATCCTGACTAATATACAGGGAAATGAAATATTGCCACATAGGAGGAAGAAAATGGAACCTAATGTGAGGCAGCTAATAGCTAACAGAAACTTAGGATCAGGAAGAAGCTTAGATACCTCTGGATTTACCATAAAATCTCCAGGGATTTGTACGCCATAAACAATAGTTACTCAAGAGGAGACTTTTTGGTAGAGCTGTCTGTAAGTCAGGTGGGTTCAGATTCCAAGAATTGCACCCAGGTGGAAGTGACACTTTCTGTGATACCCTGTAAGACTTCTCTTACCCTTATTCCTGTAAGTAATACCAATGCACTCACTGACTTACTAAGATAAAAAATTTTCTGTCATCAGTGGCCAGTCTAGGACAAATGCATATTTGCTCACATGCCCTATGTAAAAACCACTTTATTCCATATTTGTTTATTTTTCTTATATAGGCATTGTAGTCACTTGGTAGAAGGGGAACAGACACTATGACAAAGGGTGTGAAATATTTTCAAATAGATTCATTAAAATTTTAAATTTTGACTTAATTTTAAATTTTACCTTTTGACAGAAGGCATTTCCTCAAGAGCGTCCACAGAATCACTTATGGTGAGATCATGGCTGTCATGAAAGACAGTCATAAGTTATTTTCATAAGGAATAATCATTAAAGATTATCATTTCTGTCACCACAGTTATTTCTGACAGACTTCAATGTAAATACAATGTGTGAATTATTTGAAGGGATTCTAATTATCTAACCAAGGTGTTTTAAATAAAATATTAAAAGCTCTTGCTGTGAATAGTTTTCTCTCATTGAGAAATCAGTTCTTCATTGTAATACAAATAATGGTTATTATTTATCAAAACAAAAAGCTAATTTTGTAGTGGACCAGTCAGGATTATTTAATACTGTTTAAAATTTGAATATGAGTTCAGAGAAATAAGTAACTGAAGCTTTTGTGTAAGAGTAAGGAAAAATAACAGGTACATGGAGGGTGACTGACTACATGGTTATGAGTAAAGGGTGACAAAGAGGAGCAATAACCACAGCCACAGTCAAGTGAAGAGGTTCTGAAGCTTCAAAAGTTCTTGATCTCTTATTAATATATTTTAAAATCCAGTATCTTAGTTTTTTTCAAAGCTATTCATTTCAAGCTATTAATTTTATAATCTAACTTTAAGGCCTTTAAAAATATTGTGGTATAGTAGCCTTTCAAGTTAAAAGTTTAAATCCACTGTCTGCAATAATAATCCAAAATTAATAGGCTTTCAAACAGGCTCTTTTTGGGTAGATTAGGCACCAAATAACAATAATCATTTGTCGAGACCAAAGGTAAATTAGAGGTTAGCGTTTTACTATCCATCATGTTGCTATGGAATTCTGAGTTAATTTTTTCACCTGCCCAAACATTTTATGATTTGCCTTTCTGAGAGTTATCAGAAAATATAACAATGCATTTACCGTTTGCTTCACGCTAACATTTTGTGATGATGTAAACTTGCTTTAGTCAAGTAATTTCCTCCTGATTCAGGTACAAGAATAAAAACTTGTGGTGGAGCTGTATATGCACATTCTTGTTCATATGATTTGGTATGTACATATACATGTATACGTACACGTACACGTACACGTACACGTACATATACATATACATATACATATACATATAATCATATACATAATCATATACATAATCATATACATATACATAATCATATACATGTACATCATATACATATACATATATATGTATATATATATATGAGTGTAAATGTATATGAGATATACTAATTATGAAGCAATAAAATAGAAATTTCAAATGTATATGGGTGTACATACACTTGCATGTATTGTGTATACCTCTATAAGTATACAGTTTGCATAATAGTGTATGAAATATATTAATTATGAAGCTCTTGTTGAATTTTAGCTTTGACTAGTTGAAGCTTCTAATAAAATGCCACCCACCATGAATTCCTCAATAATTTGCATGTTTTTTAATTTAATACTTCCTAAAATAAAGACTTTGATGAATGCACACTTTTAGCTGTTGGGAAGAGGCAAGAGTTAAGGGGTTGGCAAACATTATGTACATTTCCTACAGTTTTTTCCCTTGATATTTGTACAAGGGAATTAGGGAAGTTGTTGTCTTAACTAAATTATGGTTAAAACATAATACCTGTGATCTTCAGTCTCAGATGGTAAATTTTGACTTTTTAATTAAACAAAAGTGCCCAAAACTCTTCTTAGCATTTAATTAAGGAAATTTTAAAGAGTTAAGAGCACAAAGAAAAAAAGTAATCATAAATTGGTAATTCATTCAAATCACAAAAATCACTGTCCTTGCCATAAATTTGGCTTTAGTCAGTGTACATCATAAATATGGCCTTGGACATTATTTGTTGGGTTTTGTGGGAAATTTTTCAGGCTCTCTGTATAAACAATGAGCCAGACCTCCACTTCTTTATGGATGAAATATTAGAAGTTATGACTCTTTCAACATTGCTGATTACATCAAAATCCCATGTTGAAGTTTTTATAGGATATGGCTTGTGTTGTTGCTAAAAGTTCAAACAAAGAATAGTGTTAATAATAAGATGGTCTAACGATGAGTCCTGAGCTATTCAAAACATGCAAATGCATGAGTGATATTAAACTCTGAAGATTAATTCTCAAAGAGAGCAGGTGGGTGATGTCTCCACTGTGCTAGAATGGGCAGACTTGGCTACAGTTTTGTTACAAATTAACTTTATTTCCAGTATTCTTAATTAAAAATCGTTATATTTTCTCCAGTTAATTGTATTACAAAAATAGAATGGCTAAATCTAAGACTACTGTTTTAGTTTTATCAGAAGAATTGGGAAATGTGAAATCCTGATAATGTTCGTCCCTGTTGTATGCTGTGGGTTGCATGCAATTTATTATTTTATCCTGAATAGACTTCTTTATATCAATCCTGCTTTGCTTATGAAAAAATGCATTCCTAAGGACATTTGTGGCACCAATAATACATGTTAGTACATGTTCATTAGTGCATGGGCATCAGTGCATGTACTTTAGGACATGTACATTAGTACATGTGCATTAGTGCAGGTGCATTAGTGCATGTGCATTAGTACATGTGTATGCACATTAGTACATGTTCATTAGTACATGTGCATTAGTGCATATGTATTGGTGCAGGTGCATAAGTGCAGGTGCATTAGTGCAGGTGCATTAGTGCAGGTGCAGTAATGCATATGCATTGGTGCAGTGCATTAATGCAGGTGCATTAGTACATGCACATTAGTACATGCGCATTAGTTCAGGCGTATTAGTGCTGGTGCACTAGTGCATTACAGTAGTATAAGTGCATTTCCAGTTTCACTTGAGCACTAGGTATTATCTTCATTCACTCTATCACAGGTAGGAAAGGGTTCAGTTCAGGTAGCATCATGCTCTGGCTGGTCTTTTCTCAAGATCATTTTCATGTGTTTATTTGTTATTAAATTTCCCTTAAGCTGTATATCAGCATAAACTTTTGTATCTCCCTCTTTAGATGTTTAGTTAGCTAGAATACAATTCCGATATTAAATGTTATTAATGTAATTAATCATGAGTATTGGGAATATAAAATAATGGAAAATTGAATGGTGTGAAATATTTAGAAAGTGATTTGGACATGATAAATTCATCATAGAAAATCACTCAGATGTTGACATTTTTTTCCTTTGTGTGTTACATGGTTTTGGAAACAAAGACTGAAGCTCGGTGCTGGTTAACAGTAGGATAACAAAAATATACAGCTTATGATAACAAATATGATTGAATAAAAATAAGCACATTTGTGGTATTTGCTCTGTTCTAAATCAATGAATAAAAATTAAGATCAAGATGAGTGACTTGCTAAATTACAAAATCACTTAAATATTTAGAACTACACAAAAGAACACACATGGTAAGCACTCACTGATAAGTGGATATTAGCCCAAAATCTGGCAAAACCCAAAATACAACTCACAGACCAGATGAAGCTCAAAAGAAGGAAGGACAAAGTATGGCTGCTTCGGTCCTTCTTAGAAGGTGTGACAAAATACTCACGGGAAAAAATATGGAGACAAAGTGTGGAGCAGAGACTGAAGGAGGGGCTGGCTGGAGACTGCCCCACCTGGGTATCCATCCCATGTGCAGTCAGCAAGCACAGACACTGTTGTGGATTCTAGGAACTACATGCTGGTAGGAGACTGATATAACTGTCTCCCGAGAGGCTCTGCCATAGCCTGACAGAGAGGCAGGATGCTCACAGCTAACCATTGAACTGTTGATGGGATCTCCAATGGAGGAAATAGAGAGAAGACTGAAGGAGCTGAAAGGGTTTGCAGCCCCATGGGGAGGGCAACGATACCCACCAACCAGAGCTCCCAGGGTTTAAACCACCAGCCTGGGAACACATAGGGAGGAACCCATGGCTCCAGCTGTGTATGTAGTGGAGAATGGCCTTGTCAGGAATCAGTGGGAGAGGAAATCCTTGGTTCTGTGAAGGCTGGATATCCAAATGTAGGGCAATTCAAGGGCGGGGAGGTGGGAGTGGGTGGGCAGGGACACACCTTCATAGAAGCGGGAGGAGGGGGTATGGGATAGGGGGATTTTAGAGAGGATGAGGAAAGAGGATAACATCTGAAATGTAAATAAATAAATATACAATAAAAACAAAAGAAAACAAAATGAAAGTTCACAAAATATTGCACGCACCAGAGACAGTTCAATGGTTCAAAACCCTGACAGCTTTTCCAGATTCAATCACAAGCTACCACAGGGTGCCTCACAACCAAGTAACTCCAGTTCCATGTAATCCAATACTTGTGGGCACAGAGTGCACAAACATACTTACAGGAAAAATACCCATTTATATAAATTTAAAAATTGAATCTCAGATATAACTGTATAAAACAACGTTAAATTTGGTTCCTCTAATGATGAGATATAGCAAAGGCCATGCAGTTTCCTGTGGACCATTTTATTTATTTTTATTCTTAATTGCTTTTCCTATTATTGAAAGTAGGTTCTTTTCTCACATAATATATTCTGATGGTGTTTCCCCCTCCACTTTCTCTGAATTCTTCCTCACCTGCCCTCTCATTTATATCCACTCCCGTTTTGTCCTTCATTAGAAAATGACAGACTTCTAAAAAATAATAATAAAAAATAACAAAAATTAATAAGAGAAAACAGAAACTATCACATGGAAGTTGAACACGACGAACAAACTGAAGGAAAAAAGCCCAAGACAAGGCACAAGAATCAGAGATCCACACATTTGCACACTCAGGAGTCCCAGGAAAGAACTAAACTGGAAGCCATAATATATACTTAGAAGACCTGTAGGAAACCCATGCAGAACCTGTGTATTCTTTTCAGTCTCCATGAGGTCATATGAGTTTTCTCATTTGGATTTCAAAGGCCTTCCTTTATTTTTGTCCTCCATCTCCTCTGGCTCTTATTCTATCTCTACTTCATCTTTTGCAGTGTTTCCTGAGCTCTGAGGGGAGGCATTTGATGAAAACATCCCATTTAAACCTGAGTGTTTCAAGGTCTCTTAATCATTGAACGTTGGCTGGCTGTGGATCACTGTATTTGTTCCCATCAGCTGCCAGAGGAAGCTTCTCTGATGATGGCTGAACAAATCACTAATCAATATAGCAGAATATCAATAGTAGTTATTTTTATTACTATTTGCTTATCTGCTTATGTATTTATTAATTTGTTTATTTATTTAAAAACCATTAGTGTTTGGTTTTAACTTAGGTCCCTGGTCCTCGGTCCACTGAATAGTGTTAGGTATGTGTTATATCTCAGGATGTGGGCAATAAGTCAAAAGTTTAATCAGTTATTTGTTGGTCATTTTCAAGCTTCCAAAGGAAAAGCTTAAATAGCTACCCAGCTATAAACCTTTTGCTCTATAATAGTAAGGCATGGGTGACACAGAGCTTGTGATAGTAGCCAACCAATAACTGATTTGACTTTTTGCTTAAGGCCTACCACCATCACCCAAAACCTATGAAAATAGAAGACAGCTAGCTGAAAAGAAGGCCCAGCTTGTTTGGGATATAAAGAGTGCAAGAGAAAGAAATAGAGATGATTATGTTTGGGATATACTATGTATATGTATAAAATATCATAATGGAACTCAAATAATTTAAACTTTAAAAATTTGAATCAAGGTTGGGGAAGAATTGGTTATTGAGTAACCATATTTATATGTAAAATGGTACATATATATGTGTGTGTATGTATATTTAAGTTTATACATATATATATATATGTGTGTGTGTGTGTGTGTGTGTGTGTGTGTGTGTGTGACAAATGTTTATGTTCTTCCAGAGGCTTTAATTATAATAGTTGTACCTTGTTTATCAATGTAAAAAAAATAAAAATAAAAGGAAATGGCAATGGTGCATTTCATTTTTTTCCCTGTTAGCAGCATCCAGAAAAGTTGATATATACTTGAGGGAGTAATGCAAAATTTACCGTATGTAATAGAGTGAGCCTGTCTCAGGAAACATAATAACTAAAATTTTCCTTGCCATTTCGATTGATGAATAGACTTCTTCTTAATTTCCATTCTGAATAATAAATTGAACTTTCACAGTGAATTTGTGTACTGACAATTCCAGCTTTGGCATTTTAGAGAAACATATGCTTGTAAAGGGGCTTGGTTGAAAGTCAGATGTGAGCTCCTGTGAGTTATTTGAGCCTGGGGGAATCTCTTCTAACACAAAAAGCGCTTAAGGAAAAAACATTTAAAACAAACAGTCTAAGGACTATGGAAAGGTTAAATGAATCTTCTCTGATGATTATCTCTGGAGGGTAGCAGTCAGAGCTTTGTGGGACCTGCCACACATCACAGGGAAGCCAAAGAGCTACAGAGAAACAAAGAAATACAGCAGTTTTATCCCACCAAGCAGCTCTGGCACTAGTGTCTGACTCACTTATGTATGAAGTATAAAATCATAACTTGTGAAAACTTGTCGTAATCTGTTAGAGGTAAGAGCCTTGGTATCAGTTCGAAGACCAACAAGCAAACTTCTTATACAATAAAAATGGGATGACTAGAGTGTGATCCTTAAGTGTGAACTTCTGACAATTATCAATAAATTATAAGTCTAAATGTCATATTATCATATAACCCATTCCACAAATTCTTACCAGATTAGTAACATATGCTTCTTTCATATATAAAATCTAATTCAGCTCTAGTACAAGACAATAGGTGAAACACACCATGAGAATTTGCAGAACAATTAGAAAAAAAAAAGCCATGTGACCTGTATTTCCTGGATACTGCAGGCTCACTGGGCTTCATAGTGAAAACACCTCAATTAAGTAGGTATTTTATCACTTTTTCATAGACCTCTAGTGAGAATCCCCTACACTCAAGTCTCTGTGCATTCAAACCTTCTATAATAGGTATTAGAAACAATAACATGGTCAGATACTAAGTACCAAATAAAAAAATCCATGCACTTTTTACACAAGTCACTTAGATATTCCCCAAGAAACCAATGACTATATAAGAACTCCAGTTTCTGTGCAAAAGACACTTCGCTGAGACCAAGTGAATAGCGATCTTGGTAAATTAGCTTCTTCCAAACATCAGATGGCTCAGGTGACATCTGACCACACCACGTGTGAGCTCTCTGGTGAAAACTGGCCCAGTACTTATCCTGAAATTCTGACTAAACTTCATATTCTTTACCTTCAATATGAAGTATATGTCATATATTCAAATACCTTCAGGATTGACAAGACTTGTGACACAGATAAACAAGCATATGTGCTATATTTACACTCCTGTGATTATATTGTATGCACTCTTGTAGCTGTATACTTAGGCAAATATATCCTTCTGTATATATACTTGCATTGACCATAGTAGACTAGCCAGCTATTTTTATGAACATACTCATAACCTTGGGAATTAGGGGTTAATAAATGGTGTATACCCCTTAATGGGGATGTATTGATGTTTTGTAGAATTGGGCACTGATAAAACAATAATATTCTTGTTCACAAAATTGGAAAGAAGATGACTATTTGATTCAGGAGCTAGTTTTATTTTGTGCAACATGTTGAAACCATGAATGAAAGAAAGTGGTTTTACACTGTACTAAAATAGTGTTTCTCTAAAATAGTGCAGAAATGTTAGTTACATTTTCTACAGAGTTAGGTATAGCGTAAGTCCTTGTAGTTTGAAGATAAAAATCTTCTCACAGTCTCATAGGTTAAAGACTCCATCTGTAGCTGGTGGAACTATTTTGGAAAGTTGTAGATAGATTAGGCAATACAGTCTGGAGAAAGATAGTTAATTGAGGCTCTTTCTCCGTCTCTCTGTCTCCATGTCTCTGTCTCTTTCTGTCTCTCTGTGTCTCTGCCTCTTTCTGTGTCTCTGTGTCTCTGTCTCTCTGTGTCTGTGTCTCTGTCTCTCTGTATCTTTCTGTCTCTGTATGCCTCTCTTTTTCTCTCTTTCTGTCTATCTCTCTATCTCTTTTTTCTGTCTTTCTGTCTCTGTTTTTCTATGTCTCTCTGTCTATCTATGTCTCTGAGTCTATGTTTCTTTGTCTCTGTATGTCTCCCTCTCTCCATTCCACCCTCCTGTGTGTGTGTGTGTGTGTGTGTGTGTGTGTGTGTGTGTGTGTGTGTACCTATATCTTTCTCTCCTGTTCAATATAAGGTGACCAACCACCTGCTACTTGCAAGCACCATAGTCTACATAATAGATTCAGAACCATGGACCCAAGAATCTGTATATTGAACTCTCTAAGACTCTGAACTAAAATATTTTTTCTCTAAGCAGTCTTTCCTCAACTAAGTTTTGTATTAGCTATGCACTACAATGAATTGAAGTTTCACTAACATTTCAGTCGAGAATCTTAGAACATGAGGGTAAAAGGACAAGAGGATTCACACAGTTCAAGAAGTAGATTATAAACGTGATCTCCAAGTAGTTCCATGAGACAGGTAAAGAACAAATTAAAGATTCACGTAGAGAGAAGAAACAGGGGATGAATGGAAGGAGAGAGAGACAGACGAAGAGAGAGAAAGAGAGAGAGAGAAAATTATCTATGCATATCTCTTACAAATTTATGACTGAAAATTCACTGGTTCCATACCATATCAGGGAGGTTTACACCATCAAGTTACATAAGTTGTAAAAAATCCCTTCTTCTATACACAATGCCAGGTATCCTAAGACACAGACTATGAGGATGTTATAGATTTAATACTCTACACAGACACAGAAGCACTCCTTTCATCAGCTATTTATGACATAATCTCATCAGCATTCTGCATTCAGCCCAGTGGGCAGGCTCTATATCCTCTTCTGTGGCATTGAGCAGTCTTGTTTTTAATATTACTGTCCCCAAGGTGCATTTGGTTATATAGCAAACTCTTCCCTAGCTCCAAGCAATTGTATTAAAAAAAACCCAACCAATTAATAATTCATAATACACATGTATTATCTCAGTGGTTTAAGCAGATAGTATTCTTAGAGAATTTAAAAGACATTTACCTTGAAATGCGACCATATCTCAGTTTGTTTGTAAAGTAACATTGATTATCCTGTGCTTTCAAGGGCATTTGTCAAGAATTGCACATTGCCTTTCTCTAATTCATTGAGATACAGTACCTCTAAGAAAAAGTTCTTATTCTGCTCTTGCTATTTCACTGTGTGGAAAGATTTTTATAGTTAGGCGCTAGATTTTTTTACATAGTTCTTCTTGTGCATGTATACCTCCACAGAAGATGAACAGGAAGTCACCAAAGGCCTCTGAAACATGATAGACTTTTGTCAGTTCTCTTGGTTTTCCAACACAGTTAAAAGGTTGAGTCGCATTATTGATGACAACTGGTGTAAAAATGCTGAGAAAATAGGAACTGATTTACAAACATACTTCCCTCAGGCTAACATTTGGTGTGCTGAGTGGGCTGCCAGGGACCAAATGACATCATCATCCTTGACGTGGAGGGGATAGCCAACTACTATGGTTGGATCAGAGGTCTGGTTTTTTAGGGTAAGATAAACCTATACCTGATATTATTGTAAGCCCAGTTAGCTACTCATGTCTAGGGAATTCAGAGGCAAGGTAATATAGCTTTTTACTATTAAACTAAAGTTTTTACTATTGAACTAAAGTGACAGCATTTAACTGTCTCCTAGATATCTATGTTTGTACCCATAGACAAAACCTGCTCACATCATAATCAGAGAAGCATGTCCTTACAAAGAACTGTGGCAAATACATTCATGGCTGCCCTAAACGTAGAGAGTAAATGATTGTTTAGGACTCAGTTTTTTGTTTGTTTGTTTTTTGGTTTTTTCCAAATATGTTCTCTTTTTCTTTATTATTATTTTTTTTAATTCACTTTACATCACACTTTCTGCCCCATCTCAGACACCCCATCCCACAATCCTTCCCAGATCTTCATGTAGGACTCAGTCTTTAACAAGACATTGCTACTTCATCCTCTAAGTCTTGGGGCAGAATGTGGAAGATGGGACAGAAAAATTATACTCACCAAAAGATAAGGTGTAGGCCTATAGTATACCCTTCTCTAGACTTAATACAAGTATTGAAAGCATTAACCCACTACAGTCATGGTTAATTGCACTGGGATTACACAAAGTCTAGGCCTATCAAAGATCAATCCAGAATGGTGGAGGGGCACAGAAAGTCTAGCCTTTAACAATAAACTGTTGACAATTGGCAGATTAAGGGAGAGGTGTCACGGTATTTAGTCATATCCCCACTGTTCAACTCACCAGACTTCAGTGGATACTTCCAAACTCACAAAGGCAACTCTTGTTAAATACCCACAACTGAAATGAACAGACATAAACACAAAGAGAGATTCATGGGGAAGAGAGAGATTATGTAGGAATGGTATGGGTGGAGGGTATAAAGTGTTCAGTGTGAATGAAGGAACATGAAATTAAAAAGCATTAATAAAATAGATAGGTAAAGTGCTCAGATAAATAGATTATAATTGCGGCAAAAGGCAAAATGATTTTGGCAATTACACCTTGGCTAGTATATTTAATTGATATTAATATACAATTTCAACAGGTTTATATAATATACCATTTGAACAGGCTTACATTAGTATTGACTTACGAATGTAGGAGAAAAAATAGGATGAGTTTTTTATGTTTCTTTAATATCTGAAATATAATTATACTACTCGTTATTTACATGTGTGTACTTAGGATTCTTATTTGAACTGTCTTCACTTTTGGCAATACATGTAGCATTTTTACATGAAGAACTGTAACTGTTTTATTTTGGTTCTACGGTTAAGCATGTTTTATATTCCAGAAGAAGTAGGAAATAAGCAAGTTA
>JANHMN010000014.1:63193168-63224763 GCA_030674055.1 Rhabdomys pumilio
CTTTCTTTCTTTCTTTCTTTCTTTCTTTCTTTCTTTCTTTCTTTCTTCCTTTCCTTCTTTCATTGGGTATTTTATTTATTTACATTTCAAATGTACTTTCCTTTCCTGGATTTTCCCCCTGAAAGATCCCTATGCCATCCCCCTCCCTCCTTGCTTCTATGAGGGTGTTCCCCCACTCATCTACTCCCACCTCTCCACCCTGGCATTCCCCTACACTGGGGCATCCACCCTTCACAGGACCAAGGCCCTCTCCTACTTCTTTCCTACCTCTTTCTTTCTTTCTTTCTTTCTTTCTTTCTTTCTTTCTTTATTTATTTATTTTTTCTTTCCTTTCTTTCTTTCCTTCTTTCTCCCTTCCTTCTTTCTCGTCCCTTCTGTCTTTCATTCTATTTTTTCTCTTCTTTTCTTACTTGGAGGGTGATTGCTCACTTGTAGGAGCCTCACTCTACTCTCTGCCTCCAGGGCCACACGTATGTTCTCTGTGCACCTCCACACCTGCACATTGTCTCTGTGGATGTCTGTCCCTTCACCTTCTCTTTCCTCAGAAGACACCAGTGATAATGAAATAAGCCCTTGTCAATTCCAGAAGCACACGTGTCTGACATTTCATGATGTCTATAAATACTCTATTCCTTAGTAATGTCACATTATTACAAATGACTAAAGGACCTAACACAACTGTTGGGGGAAGTAATTCAACATGGAATATGTTGTAATGCAAAGGAGAGTGATATCACTGGGACAAAATGATGAAATGGTACTTTGCTCAATGAGTAAAGAGCCACCTAGGGAAATATGGGGTGGAAGTTACCAGCCACAATAATAAGTTTGAAACTCCACCACATAGACCTTTCTTGACTAGAAACTGTCTACTCTACCTCTGGAGCCCTTCAAGTTTCTTTTTACTTGTGTCCTATTATCACAGGAATTCTTATTATAAGTCTGTGAATACGTATTTCAGGGAAAACGTTCTATGTAGGTCAGTAGGAAAATGAAAAAGAATCATAGCAATAAACTCAAAATAGAATGCCAAGATAATATCCATGGGTATTGGCTTAAACATAAACATCTGAACATACCTCTCTATGCATATGCATATATATGCATAATTTATACAGTTTAAAATTTTTATGTATTATGTCATTTACAAAGTACTGTCAAAATATGTAAACAAGCAATAAATAATTAAACTGTACTCACAAATTCATTTGAATGTTAATCCTATACCCTGTTCTCAACATTATTATTAGCTTAGATTCTCATTATTTTGAAGTAAATAATTTGTAAGAATTATGTTCCTAGTATACATAAAACCATTCTATATCAATTTTAGCATTTTGATTTACCTTAAAACCTGACATTTTAAATATCTGAAAAAAGCCAAAACTGTGATAAATGAACTCTCTGGGTGAATCTGAACTTTCTTTCGTTGAGTTACAGCTTTCCTAGTGAAATTACTCCTCAGAGCCAAGTGCTGGGAGATGCAGACACAACAAATGTAGAATTCTAATAAAGTGCTACTTGGGAAGTGAGGGCCATGTGTGCTTCATGCATCAAGGGTTTTTAGCCTAGGCAGCTGGAGGCACTTTCTTTTGATGAAAATACTCTGAATTGTTTAATAAGCCCTGAAAAATAGAATGTCCAGTGTTTCCTATCATCTCTATGTACAATTTTTCTCAAACAAATGTGAAAATTGTGGATGTCTATTTATAGAATATATTCATAGTATAAGATTATTGTGACTTTTACTTGTGTGTTGACAGGCATTTTAGAAAAAAGGAAACACCCAGAAAAGCACAATATGTAAATGACCTGCCACAGACTTGCCTTGTGTTCGCCATTGTTAATCATTTCAGTTTTTTGCTTTCCTCTTGTCCCAAGTTTTTCCTGATTTTGCTGCTGTAACTGATGTCCTTCCTGCCAACCTCATTACTGTTGTAAAATCAGACAGTTATAATTATTGATGCACCTTTTCTCTGAAGTCTAAAATAAAAAAAAATGTATTTACTTCAATTGCACTCTCTTCTTTTCCATTAACATTTTAAGCTGTTATGTCTCTGCTTGAACATGTCAATTCTTAAAATTCACCAAAAGCAGGATGTGAAAAAAAGACTACAGTTTTTCTTCCATACTGCCGAAGAACAATATTAAAGAGCTAAATCATTTTCAGATCATCGAACTTTGAGTGCTAGCTGGCAACACCGATTGCTTTTATGGAAGGAAACCCTTTCCCTTTCTCATGCAATGAATGCTGTTTCATCTTTGCACAGTCAGTCTCATTCTGTGGTACATCGATTTAAAAATCTTTAATTGCTTCTTGTTAAGAACAACTAAGAAGTAATAGCTTTTTTTCTCTTTCTCTCATGTTTTCCTGTGCTATATCTAGCCCAGAATATTAATCCCTTACAAGAAAAAGTAGCCATTCTAAAACACACTATGTGTTAAAGATAGTGGCATTTTGTCAATGTAGATTAACTTAGTCCTAATGCAGGAAGTGAGTGGTAATTCTGGTTCAGTGCCAACCGAGATGTTCTTTCTATTTAACATGACCAGCGAATGCACTCTCTTTCTTTTCCACAGAACCTATATTTCCATGTTTGCATTTCTGTACGTTTTTAAGGGTTTTATTTTTAAAATTTGTTATCAAATAAAGGAAATCATGTTTCACTATGTGTTGTATAAGCTTCTTTCACAGTGTCTCCATTCAGTATAAAGAAGATGAATGTGCCTAAAATAAATGAGTTCTACTTTCTTGTTGGCGTACTGAATGAAGAAAGAACAGAACATTTCGTTTGGTGTTTTTTTTTCTTTTTTTTTTTTTTATTGGATATTATATTTACATTTCAGATTTTATCCCCTTACCCCATTCCCCTCACCACCCAGGAACTTCCTATCCCATCCCCTCTCTTCCTGCTTCTATGAGAATGTGTCCCCCACCTACACCTCCACTCCCACCTCCCCACCCTCGAATCCCCTCCCACTCGGTGGTCAGCCTTCATGGGACCAAGGATCTCCTCTCCCACCTGTGCCCGACAAGGCCATCCTCCCCTACATAGAGAGACAGAGTCATGGGTCCCTCCCTATGTGCTCCCAGGCTGGTAGTTTAGACCCTTGGGAGCTCTGGTTGGTTGGTATTGTTGCTCTCCTCATGGGGTCACAAACTCTTTCAGCTCCTTCAGTCTTCTCTCTAATTCCTCCATTGAAAAACCCTTGATCAGATCAGTGGTTAGCTGTGAGCATCTGCCTCTGAATATGTCAGACTCTGGCAAACCTCTAAGGAGACAGCTATATCAGGCTCTTGTCAGCATGCACTTCCTGACATCCACATCAGTGTCTGCCTTTGGTGACTGCACATGGGATGGATACCCAGGTGGAATGGTCTCCAGATGGCCCCTCCTTCAGTTTGTGTCCCACACTTTGTTTCCATATTTTCTCCCTTGAGTATTTTGTTACTCCTTCCAAGAAGGATCGAGGCATCAATACTTGGTCTTCTTTCTTCATGAGCTTCATGTGGTCTGTGAGTTGAATCTTGGCTATTTCAAGTTTTTGGGCTAACATTTGCTTATCAGTGAGTAAATACCATGTGTGTTCTTTTGTGATTGGGTTACCTCACTCAGGATAATATACATTTACACAATGGAGTATTAATCTATTAAAAATAATAGCTATTAAAAATAATAAATTCGAGAAATTCTTAGGTAAATGGATGGAACTAGAAAATGTCATCCTTTTGGTGCTTTCAAAAATACCATTTTCTTTTAATTTTGTGTTCCAACTTCTATATAAATTCTTTCTGTAATGTTAGAAGGTCTTCATGCCAAGGCTTGTCCTGTCAGACTTGCAACCAAAGAGTATATAACATTGCTTTAGTAGTAAGACTCTTCCTTCTTTTGACTATAGTACTTATGTTTAGAATTTGTGCACACATCCATTCTTTCAATTATTTTATATCACATCAATTAAGAAACAAAACCAACAACATGGGTTGGTGTTGATGTCTTTGACTAATGTTCCTAGAGAATATGGGGATGCGCCTGATCAGGGAAGCTGCCTGGGACCATGTTGATGTCCAATGGTAGTGCATAACTGGCTCCATCCCTCCTTGGGTGCAGCATTTTGGAGAGATGACCCTACTCTCATCAGCAGCAGCACTTGGAAGACTAGGCCATTTAGCTCACTGGGGCAGCACAGTGGAGCTAGCTCTGCTGACAGGGATGTGAGTGAATCAACCTTGAGGGTGTGAGTGTGTGAGAGCTGATCCTACCACTCATCTGTGGATGGCCTGGGCACAAAGATGAGTGGACAGAAAGATGAGGTGGACTGAGGTGCATGATGTGAACCTGACAGACAATGGATAAAATATTAAAAAAGCAAAAGAAAGAAACGATGGTTTAGGACTCATTTACCCAATGGGTAATTTACCCATTTTATGCTTCCTGAATTTCATGTACAGATGGAATTTTGGAGCTAATTTTTCCCGTGATTTCTCTAAAGTATCACTAAAAAAATGAACACAAAAAACAAATGAGTACAAGTGTCACACAGTGTCCTGGTTATCTTGAATGCACTATGAAGACAGGGTGGTTCGGAAGTGCTTTGTGTTTTTGGTAGCCTTTAACTGCAATTAATCTTGATTAACCTACAGTGATATGTGGGGAATTTTAGTAATAGTGTTGAAAAAGCATAAAACATAAAGAGAATATTTTTCAAGGCACTTCTGCTACATTCAAACAGAGGGGATATTTCCATGTGTATTCTCTAATTGTTCACAAGGTGAATTATTATTTAGCTCATGTGACTTAACCAACATGCTTATAAGATTTTCCAAAATCATTGAGCAAATATTGTTTGAAGTCTGTTGTCGTTGCCAAATTCTTATTGAATTATTTGATCTCCTAGGGTTGAATTACTCTTACTAAGTTGGAAATTTGATTTTCCCAAGCTGGAATGTAATGCTAAAGGGATTTATAAACAGCTGTTGGTCTTTGGTCTGTGGAAGTCAAATAGAAGAAAGCTTTTAGATACTGAACAAATTTACTCACTTAGTGAAGTATTTCTGCTTTTTATTAAGATATGTACACTTTGCTTCAAGCTAGGATCTGCAAAGGTTAAGTGTAGTCTGAATTTTCTGCATGAATTTTAATGAACTGAAGAAGGAAATTAATATGTCTCCAATGTAGAGTATTTACATTGCACAATATTCTTCAAAACAAGAGTAACTTCATGTTGGCTCAAATTTATCAAGTTCCCACAGCGTTTAATTCATTCTGTTAGTTGTTAGGTAAAGCAGTGAGAAATACTGTTTAAATTTAATCCTAAAATTATGAACTTAAATTAAGAAGTCATGTATCATTTTAAACTTGGAAAATATCAATGATATGTTCATAATCAAAGTCACATGTGAAGTATCTTCATAAACATTAAAGTCTGGTGAATATTCATTACTACTAAAAGAGGAACACATTGCTTATATCAATTATATGTTTTATATTAATTATTGTATCTATTGTAGTTAGGAATATTATTGATCTAAACTCTCTGGGGAGAAAAAAAGTTTATTTGTCTTATACTTCAATAGCACTGTTCATTATCAAAGACAGTCACTACAGCAATGCAAAGACAGGCACATGAAGGCAGAGCTAATGCAGAGGCCATGCAGGAGCACTACTCATTGGCTTTTTCTTTATGGCTTGCCCAGGCTGCTTTTTTATAGAACCCAGGATTACCTGGCCAGGGCTAGCACTGCTCACAGTGCCCAACCCCATCAATCACCAATTAAGAAACTTCCTACAGGCTTACCTATTGCTCTATCTAATGAAAGCACTTCCCCAATTAAGGCTCATTCCTCTGTGGTTACTTTCCCTTGTATCAAATAACACAAAATTAGCCAGCACAATATCCTAAGTTAGTTATTTCAGAAAATGGGCATTGAAGCATAAAATATGCACTTAATGTTTACATAGAACTATAAGAATCATTAGGCTTAAATCATTTTAACATATAGTAACTCGAGGAACAAATTCGTAAATAATATAAGGAAATCTCTTGTGACAAATCATTCCCAGATAACTTGACTAGTAAGAATATTCTGACATGTATCTAACCTTCTGAATTTAATAAAGCGTTTGAATTGTGTTATTTTCTATTTGGATTTTGAACCACTTCAAACAAAATAGAAAACATACACATTGATCAAATCATTTTTTTTCATTATTTAAAAGGCTGAGTAGAAAATATGCCTTGGGAAGAAACTTGAAATCAGCAGTTAGTGACTTCTTTCATTGTTGATGGAGACTTCAGTAGAGTTATGAGAGTTATGTGAAAATTAACCCTACAGCCACGTTGAATAATTTTGCATAAAATCACATGTGCACATAAATAAAAGGAAGAAAGGAGGAGAAACGAAGAAATGAAAGAGGGAGGGAAAGAGATGAACATAGCAGTTAGAGAAAACTCAATATTATTTTGGGAGATAGAGATCTATAAAAATGGGACATAAGTTACTTTAAGAAAGGAAGTCCAAAATTGATTCATTTCTACAGATAGCTTTGCAGAAGCAATCCCGAGGCAGATATGCTGCAGACTATATCTCACTGATCTGGACTAAAAAAACATAAAGTTGGTAAGCAAATTATTGCAGTGCGGGTCTTCTACGGTATGTACGTTTTCACTTCATTGCTGAGATAAATAGCCATCCACCTTTACAGATCTTCACAGGTGGTGTGGTTCTTGACATTCAGGGAAATCACTACTTTTCAGATGCTTTGCTCATCTTGATCTAACACTGAAAGTTGGCCAACTTGAGGTTATATTTCTATTTTCAATTATTACATCACTCATTCGTTCTTGTATATTGTATTTGTATTTAAATACTGAATATTTAAGTTTTATCTGAACAAACTGTAAAAATGTATTTTATTTTGATTATTTTCTTTTATTGAAAATATTTTTTTTCTACATAATATACTCAAATTATGGCTTCCACTCCATCTACTTCTCTAAATTCTTCCCTCTCCCATTCAGGGACTTTCTGTCTCTCATTAGAAAGCAAATGAGCTTCTAAGAAATAATAATAAAATACGATAAGATATTGATAAAACAATAATAAAATATGATAAGATAATGATAAAACATTTTGATACAGGCAAAATGAAAGAAAAGATCTCAATAAAAGGCATAAGAAACAGATATAGACACAGAGACTCACTTCTTCATTCACTCAGGAATTCCATAAACACAGAAAACTGTAAACCATAATGCATATACAAAGGTCCTATAGGTTAAAAGCCAGTATGTATATTTATATATATGTATATGTATATGTATATGTATATTTACATATATACATATAAACATACATATATATATACATGTATATACACACATATATACATATGTGTATATAAATGAATATGTATATGCTAAGAATTAGATAAATTTTTAACAAAAGCAAAGCTCTGACACAACATTATGTTACAAATATTGTTCTTTATAAGAGTTGCCTGGTCATGGTGTCTCTTCACAGCAATGAAAACTCTAAAACAGAAATTGGTACCAGGGATAGGTATTTTTGCAATAATCTGGATCATGCTCTTGTTTGGAAGAATTCCAAAGATGCCATTGAGTTCATTTTCCTTTGGCCATATATATCATCCGTGCTATCTACTCTTAAGAGAAGGCTGAAGATTTGATGCTCCAACGTTCCGTAGTATAGGGGTTGTCCAGGTGTTCAGCGGTCTCTATAAATTGGCTAAGTTTCAGAAGCTATGCTTAGTGCTTCCCATAACTTCAGTTAACTTAGTCATTCTGGATTTCTGACAGTATTGAAGACCTATAGTCTCATAGCCAATCCTGGCTATTTACTTTGAGAGAAAAGATCTGAGTGGATGGTTTTCAGCTGACATTCATTCTAAAGCCAAGAAAAAAGCCAGGTTTAAAACTAGTGTTTTAGTCAAGAGAGACGACAGAGGTTCTGGTTAGTCAACAAAATGATGGACTGGCTATTAGGACTATCTTGTACCTCACTGGTACAAATAGGAATAATTATGCTCTAATTGTATTTTGTGAGAAAAGTTTTATTTTAACAGGAAGGGTGATATGTAGGAGGAGCTAAGGGGGAAGGAGCACCGAGAAGAAGAGATGGAGTAAGGAATGGAGAAGATGAGGTAGATGAGAAGCTAGGTAGTGAGAGAGAGAAAGAGAGAGTAAGAGAGAGGGGGCATGGAGGCAGAAGTTCACGTGTCTCCACCAGTCAACAATAGTTTACATAGCTAGGTTGGGTATTGGGTTACACTTCTGATTGAGCATTCTCATACTTATAAAGCCTTTGATTAACATTTAAAAAATTGTATAAAAGCAAAATGGAAAAGGGGGCATGGGATAGGGGTTTTCTAGGGAGGGGAAATGGGGAAAGGGGATGGCATCTGAAATGTAAATAAAATATCCGATAAAAAAAAAAAGAGTAGTTTGTGTTTCCAATGAGACTTTCTTGAAAAACTAAAAGCTTCATATGCACACGGATATCAGTTGGGGATAGTTTTCATGGTAAGACTCTGGTACGAATTTTGAGGGCTGTAAAGAATGAACAAAGATTGAGCACAATTGAATGTTTGACAGATGAGTCACAGGGTAGCAAGTGAACATGAGGCACTGATATAGAAATCCATTTGCACAACAGGCTTATTCTCCATTAACTTACTCAGTAGATGTTACACCGAGTTTGCATAGCAAACTCCAATCTGTGCAGGGATTGGCTGTCTTTGTTGATCTTGTTTTGGTACTGTTTGTTTGTTTGTTTGTTGATTGTTTTTAATTGTGGGTGTGGATTATGTAAGCCAGGCCAAACCTCTGTTTAGCTCAAACTGGCATTGAATTTTATCCTCCTGATCAAACTACTTAATATTGGAAAGTCAAGCACACAGTACCATATCCAATTTCACCGGAAATCTTCTCAATGTAATGAGCTATTCCCTACTTATAAATGTTTCTGGAACAGAGAGTTCATCTTCTCCCTGTTTTCTGACCCTAACTTTAAATTCTCATTCAATATGTCTCTGATACTAGCAAAATTATTTAATTCTTAGTTTTTATAATAGGTGAATTGGTAACATTTTTGTTAAGCATTCAGAATAAGAATCTGTATTAACAAGTGGCAAATAGAATGTTTGCATAAGTCACACTGGGCTTGGAATCTAAGCTGCTTATTTCCCTAATTTTTACACGTGTGTTGAAAATTAATGATAACAAATGCACCATAGTAGCTGTTAATATGGAAAGCAGAGGAAGGTTAGCACACAATGTCTTCCCAAGCAATAAAATTTAAGCAGCATTTAATTTCTAAGAGATTTTCAGTTTTTCACTCATTAAATACTTGGAAGATGCAGAGACAGTAATTGTTATCATATTACTATTCAGATAATATATCTAATAACTCATGAAGACTGGATGGGTTACAAATATCAATTAATTGCAGGTTTTAAATTTTTTATTTAATTTAATTGGATATTTTATTTACATTTCAGATGGCATCCCTTTTCCCCATTTCCCTTCCCTAGAAAGCCCCTATCCCATTCCCCCCTTTCCTTTTTGCTTTTATACAATTTTTTTAAAAGTTAATCAAAGGCTTTATAAGTTTGAATATTAGTTTACATATGGTATCCTTAGACTACATTTTAAAAAATCTTCTTCATGCATAAGTGTGTTTTTCTATAAATATAGTAAGAATGTTCAAAAGAGGCATTTTCTATAGTGAGCACAGACCTACATCACATTTCCTTATCCCAAGGGTAAACCAACCCTCTAACATTTAGTAGATTTTATTTTGAGATACTTTATATCAGGCTACATATGATTTTAATTGGTTATCATATTATTATTTCAGTAAGATTTTTGTGTTGGTTTGGATAGACTTGCCCCTGTTGAAGCTTCATGTGTTTCAATACTGGGTCATAGGGAGTAGCACTATTAGAAGACATGATTTTATTGGGGAAGGTGGTCTGGTTGAAAGAAGTTTGCCATCATATAAGTGGGTTTTGAGTTCCCTATGCTCAATCTCTGATCAGTGGGGAATTTTAGTTCCCTCTGGCTGCCTGTGGAATATAGTCTTCACCTTCCTGCCTTTGGATCAAGATGTAGAATTCTCACCCATTCCAACACTATGTCTGCCTAGATGCTGCCATATTTTCCACTATGATGCTAATGGACTCAATTCCTTAAACTGTAAGCTCCCATTAAATATTCTTTATAGGAGTTGTCTGGTCATGGTGTCTCTTCACAGCAATGAAAACCCAATTTAGGACAGAAGTTGGTACCACAGATGCAATAATCCAGACCATGCTCTAATTTGGAGGAATGTAGATTTTTGTATTTTGTATTAGGAAAGCAAAGGAATGCTTTAAGTGGGACTTAATGTGCCATTCTAGTAGGAACATGGAAGACAGTAGTGCTGAGGTTGATTTCAACTATGGATGCCTGGTTCAAGAGGTTTTGGTGGATAAGCATTTTAGTATCTGGCCCAAAAACCGTTCTTGTGGTATTTTGGTGCAAGACTGTAGCTGCTTATTGCCCTTTTCTGAAGAGTCTGCCTGAGGCTAACGTGAAGTCTTTTAGAGGAATCACAAACCAGCCTAGCATAGACCCTGTACTGTGGTTCACTCTTAGGAAGATCATGTTGATCAGATGTAGCAAATGAAGAAAAGAAAACCACAAAATATATGGTGCAAAGAATAATGGTGCATCAGGAAGTAGAATGGAGCTAATCCCTGTGTTAAATAGAATTAAAGCAAGATCCAATCCAGCCTAGTATATTGTTTATGTGTTTGCAGTTTAACAAGGGATAGTTTTATCATTGTAGGTATTATTATGAGCAGGTTTTTCTTTTCATTTGAACATAAGGATATATGATTGTATATCAAACTGACAATTTATGGATTCTGAAAGCTGTATCTGAAATGAACTACATATTCAAAATTGGAGTGCACACTTTTCATCCAGATTTGAGGCTGGAAGACACAGGATTTTGATCCAGATCTTGTGGCATAATGGCCATGCTTTTAAAGATCTAGTTAATAGGAATTTTTAAAAATGCATAGGTCTAAGCATAGTGGTACAGTTCTTTAATGCCAGCACACAGGAGACAGAGGCATAAAAATCATTGAGTTCAAATTTAGTCCTAGAGAGCAAGTTCAAGGACAGACAAGCTTAAGCAGTAAAGGAAATCCTGACTGCCTTTGGATCAAGATGTAGAATTCTCACCTCCTCCAACACCAGCCTGAGTGCTGCCATACTTTGCATCATGACTAAACATCTGAAACTCTAATCAGTCCCAAATAAATATTTTCCTTTTTAAGTATTGCCTTGGCCATGGTGTCTCTTCATAGGAATGGAAACCCTAAGACAATCTTATACTTCAGAAGATCAGAAAAAAATATGTCAAATGAGACATGGATAATATTTGGTTGCTAAATTGCTAATATCTACAAAAAAATTTAAGAAGAATTACATACATTCTCTCACTATCCAAAGAGGTATACTTTTTCAATGGGATTCAGATAGGAAGGATTCTCATTTGAGTTGAAATCACAGGAGGATTGTAGAGATTCTGGTTAGATTAAAATAAAAAACCTGGAAGTCTCCACTTACAACACATGTGGAGAGGCAAAGCTGAGGTTAAAAGGTGCTGATCCCTCTGCATCTAGTTATATTTGCATTAAGAAAAACAATCAACCAACCAACAAAACAAATAAAAGCAGTCTCACTTTATCCACTCAGGCAGGTCATGTACAACCCAGTGATGGAGAGCTCTTTCTTTAGATGATACAATTTGACCTGCAATGCTATGAAGCAAGGCATGCAGAGCACTGATCCTTCCTTCAGTAGACAGGCTATGGTACAGGGCTTCTGTAGGCTCTGAAGAGAAAACAAACAAAACCATAAGAGAGAACAAGACTTGCGAGATACCTGTGTCAACTGAATCTCTTCCTTCATCTTTGCTCTTGGCATTATGAAAGCTCCATTATGTAATTAAAAGAAATAAAAGGAAGATATAACCTTGTTTTCAGGTGATCCTAAACACATATAGAAATTATTTTTAACCAGAAGACTCCTCCAAAACTCTATACAAATAGATTTTTACAAATACATATACAAATAAAGTTTACAAACACAAATAGACCATTTCTTTTTTCATTCTCATAAATTTTTATTTATGTAGTACATTGAAACAAACTGTACAAATTAATAAGGGGATTTATTATCCTGTATTCAGCATAATTGTGATTGTAATCAAGTCATATTATACACATTGAAAATTGAATAATACCCATCACATTTTTCAGCTCCTTACATTTTAGGCTTTAAAATAGAATAAATGCCACATACTCTTACTTTGGAAAATCTAAATATTTTCCATTTGTCTCCATGACCATAATTCCATCCACCTCACACTCAAATAGGATGAGTCTCAATCTGCCAAAGTTAAGATACCATCAAGGTTATATTCTTTCTAGCTAACAGATGTTTTGTTTTGCTTGCCTGATTATTTTGGTTGCCAGAGGATGCCCACACTTCCGACTTTGTACCCTCATCCCCATTTTTATAAAATACAATAACCACTTTACTTCACCCTAAGTAAAACTACAATGCGACACACTTTCCTGCTCTACTCTGTCATATTAAAAACCCTGATGATTATACCGAGTCTGTTGACATAGTCCTGAATGATCCCACTGCAAGATTCCTTGAACAGCAACTTACTTTTGGCAATTCAAATAGAGCTTTTCTGCTTGGAAAACATAGAAGGAAAATAACTGAGCAGTTTGTGTTATTAGTCACTCTGTTTTAAGAAAATGATACAAATATTCAGTTATTTCTGAAGGCTACTAGACAGTAGGCTGGGCAGTCAGCAATCTGGCAAACACAAGATTAAAAAGAGATTGAACACCAGTTTCAAAAACAAATTGTGAATGATCCTGTAGGTCAAGAGGGCGTTCTCATCTTGTGTCCATGCTCAGGGTGGTGTTTGGTTAGGATTGTGCTCTTCACAGATGGAGTTCCAAGTATTGAAGCCACTGCAGTATGGGATTCACCAGAGAAGCTTCCTGATTCACACCCGATGGCTTCATGAATATCATGGTCACAAGGAAAGATATAGGCAGTGTCTCCACACCCATTGTTCTAGCTATAAAGAAATGCATGACACATATTTTTATTTTTTTTTGACACATATCTTTAGTAATGGTGGATGATAAGTAGGAAATAAAAGACAGACAGCAACTTTCAGTTATAAATATTTGCAAAACTATTGAATGGTTAAGATGTAGGCACAATCAAACTGTGCCAGTTCAGCATTTTCTTTTAAAACCGGCATCAACGCTCTTAATAACTATTTAGACTTAACTTGCTACAACCAGAGCTTTCACAAAAAAAGCTATTTTGAAATGTAGTAACTTATCTTCTAGCTGAACACAGAATGAAGTGGTAGATGCTACACCGGCAAGTGTTAAATGATTCATTCTATATTTAGAATGGTTTTTAGAATATAGAAAACAACTAACATTGAAAAGTATTTTGTTCACCAGATGCATGAATTGGATTTTTCCCCTTGCTTTAGAAAATATTATTGCAATGTACTCATTAATATGATGACACAGATCAATAAATTTGGAGCAATGCTAACCATATCAGATAGAATCCTAGAAATATTTTGGTTTTATTTTTCTCAAGTTAAAGACTTCTTAGTGAAAATGTACAGGACAAGAAAGTGCAATATCATCTGCTTAAAGCCCATGGGAAGGACAGTGGGTACAGTGCCAGGATTAGTGCCACTGGGCTCCTCCTTACTACATCCCCAGATGACGGAAAACTGAACAAGAAGGTGTACTTCTTGGTGGAAATCTTCTGTCCCAAACCGCCATCTTATGTATGACTCCTCCCTCCTGCCCACACTACTACTCCTGGTCCATAGAGACAAGACTAAAACAAGGAAGGAAGTCTTAAGTATCTGCATTTTGTGACTGTTTTATTTGCGTTTTTCTTTACATTTCCAACTCAGAGGAAGATTTCTCAGTTTTTCTGGAACTCTACTCCCTGTTCACATATCTCTTTGCTTAACTGAGTAATTATAAACAGGCTTAACCTTTTCTATGCAAACATACACAAACAAAAACAATATAAATGCAAAAAAAATCATACACACACACAAGTCCCTCCCAGAGTTGTGAATGCTTCACAGTCTGATTCCTGCACTCATTTTCCTTGTAAAACATTCATGTTTCAGTGATTCATAGAAAGGGAGAGGGCTGTGTGGCTGGGCCCCTCTGATCTGACATTTTAAAGTTGTAGAATTTCTCATGTGTCTGATATAAACTCTCTATGAACACTGTAATGCATCAGACACTCCATCCTATATACCCCTGTTTTCATTTCCACTGCTTTTTGTGGGTGACACTGGAAATAAATTCCAATGTTTAATTTCATGTCATCTTCTTTTTTTTACTTGTTTTCTTCCTCTTCTTCCTTTTGAAACTGAACATATTCCTTTTCTTCAACATTGCTATGGTTATAGAAAGTTAAACAGTGCAGAGAATTTTTGTATGCTTGTGGTACCTTTCCCAAAGTCTTCATCACTCTTTCTATCCCATACATATTTCCTAATCTGTATACCTACACAGATACACTGTTATCACCCAATGACCACAGCTTACACATAGGGTTCACTCCAGATCCACCCAGTCCCCATGGAAGGGTACACTATTGTGTGTGCTATCCTGTACCATTGAACAGCATAGATTTACTGCTACAAAATCCCCATGTCTCACATGCTCAGACATCCTTCCAGGCATCAGTCCTTTTATGACGTTCATAGTTTTGCTTTTGAGAGAAGGCTATAGAATTGGAAGGAGACATTAATAGCCATCTAAGACAGGTGCATTCCATACATTAACATCCATTTAGGATTTCTCTTTTTTTTATGTGGCTGAAAGGCTCATTGCTTTTCAGTGCTGAACAATATTACTTTGGTTCTAGCACAGTATATTTATCTGTTACAGTAATGGAGACACAACCACTTCTTTCCTTTTAAGAGTGTTGAATAAAACTTTCTAAATACTTAGACCAAGAAAGGCAAAAGTCACATATTTTCTCTCATTTGTGGATGTTAGCTTGAAATGGTCACATATTTGTTTTTCATTTGGAATACTCATAGACATCTGGTTACTATGGAAACATTACAAATTACAAGGAGGCTTCCAAGGGAAGACAGAGAGAATATAGTGTTATAAATGTTAAAGAAGAACAATAGAATAAAATGGTTAAACTTGACTGGAGGGATAGGAAGGTAGGATAGGGAATGTAGTCCAGGGAAGGATACATAATAGTAAAAAATTAAACCACACACACACACACACACACACACACACACACACACACACACACACACACAGAGAGAGAGAGAGAGAGAGAGAGAGAGAGAGAGAGAGACACACATACATACACACCTGTATCTCCCTACTAAGCATCACAAGACAACAGAGAGCTATTTTAACAATCAATTACTTACTAGTACTAGTAATTAGGAATTGCTTACTTCTGTTGAAGTTGTTAACCAGGAGGCCCCAAAGACTCCCAAACAACTCAAACATTACGTGCTTCTGTCATTGCTCTTGATTATCCTCCAGAACTTGTGTATACATAAGTCACAGAACCTGGAAATATCAAGTTGGAACTGGCCTGGCAGCCCCATCTCTCTGAGCTACCTTTCATGACCTAGAAGATTCTGCGCAAGCTAATGGGGAAGAAAAGTCACCCTCAATCTTATTCAATTGTAAACCTTGCAAGATATGGTAACAGCTGTCATGACAAAACGTGTTCACTGGTGCAATAGTGGAATGAACGGGCAAAAGAGGAATAGCCAAACACTCTCTGATTGTATTTAAGGGCCACCTCATTAAACCCATACCTGGTACTATTTCTGGTCTAAAAACCTGTGGCTAGACATGTCATCTGCCCCTAGGAAGTTCCTGCTGCTCTGCTGAGAATTGAATGTAGCAATCATCTAAAATCTAATGCCTTTTTAAAATTATGATAGACGTAGATCAATATACTCTTCAGCTTTCATCATATAAGCTTCTATTTGCAGAAGATGATAATTAACATGGGGCCTATAATTAATCAGGTTGCAGACAATAAAATACAGCACAACTCTCGGCATTGAACTGGACATTTATGTCATTCCCTACCTACCCAGGCTCAAGGATCTTTCTGGAAGAGAAGGTAAAAGGTGGTTGAGGGCTACAAGAAAACAGTGTTTTCCAGACACAAGCGTTTAGTGCCTATATGAGTTCAGAGGGGTTTTCATGGGATGCACAAGATACATATAGTCTTAGGCCAGATAAAATTCAAGCATGGAGAAGAGCAGTAGACATTAAGTCTCACTCCTACCTAAGAATCATTGGCAATCAATAGCTCTTAGAAAAGAGAAGAGTCAGTAATCTCTCTGACAGTAACCCTTTGTAGGTGGATCACACCTCAATCAAAAGACCACACATCTATGACTGAGTAGCATAAATTAACCTTGATGAATATTTTTAAAGATACAAATTTGAGTGGGTGGCTAAGTGAGTGGTCAATCTAGAAAGAATAATGACATGAATATGGTCAAAATATAATGCCTAAAATTCTGAAAAAAATCAAGTAGAACACAGAAAAAAAGATTTGCGTGAAGATAAGAGAATATTTAACTTCTATAATTCTACAAGAAACGTAGAGTACACTATATATTTTAACACTGAACTATAAAAGGTGATGTTCTTTTTGAAATACTAAATCATTGTCTCCAGGATATTATGGTTGAAATCGAGGTTAATATTCACTGACATGTCTTACAAATACATTAAAAACAGCTATGAACTACTCAAATATGCAATTAAACATGTATTAATTTAGTTGCTCGAGTCTTATGCCATTGATCTATCAGGGACACCAGTGAATATATTAGTAAACCATTGTTGGGTAGCAAACTGTGTGTCTAGCATTCTGGGAAATAAGATAAAATGCAGATCATTAACAATTATAAGGAGCTAACTAATAATGCTTCTTTCTACCCACACAGGGCTAAGTGGCAGAATACACTTCCCAGCATTTCATTATCATTACTAATATTCTGCCTACATCCCATTGATGTTTTGTAGTTGTAAATAGAGTGGCTGGGAAAATTGCTTCCTCTGTGTACTGCACACTAATAGATAAAAGACCTGCTCCAGTGGGAATTTGTTGTCAGTGCAAGAAGAAGAAGAAGGAGGAGGAGGAGGAGGAGGAGGAGGAGGAGGAGGAAGAGGAGGAGGAGGAGGAGGAGGAGGAGGAGAAGGAGGGAAGGAGAAAGAGAAGGAGAAAAGGAGAAGGAGGAGGAGGATGAGGACCAGAAGAAGGAAGGAGGAGGAGGAGAAGGAGAAGGAGAAGAAGGAGGAGAAGAAGGAGGAGGAGAAGGAGGAGGAGAAGGAAGGAGAAGGAGAAGGAGGAGGAGAAAGGGATGGGGAGGAGAAGGAGCAGCAATAACAACGACAACAGAAACAACAACAACAACAACAACAACAACAACAACAACAACAACAACAGCAACAGCAACAGCAGCATCAGGAACAAAAAGAAAAAGAGAACATATTCCATGCAAGGAAGAAATTTCAAATGTCTACCATCATGGTTCTGAGCTGTGTTTGATAGCATTTGTTTACAGTGGTAATTGAAATTTCAGTAAAGTGCACAGGCCTGTTACAGATTCTCCTGCAAGAAAGGTTTCAAAATTTTCCTCATTTTGTCCAGCTGTTGCTATTGCAAAACGGAGGATGCCATTGGAGAAAGCCAATATAAGAAAATAGGCAGATAGGAAAACTTCTCCTGTACAGATTTGAAAATCAACAGCAACAACAATAACAAAATTGTAGAAATTAAAGTCTAAATATGCTTATCACTGTGTTAGATCATTCTGAGGGAAAACTTTTAGCTATGAGGACATATAAGTTTTTATTCGAACTTTATTAAAATTTATGAGTTTGTTCATTTATCTTGCAGTGCTAGGGATAGAACTTGGAGCCTTTTGCTAGTAGCAATATCATACTTGCGAGGAAAACTTGTATCTGTGAAAGAACTAATGAAAGGACACACACACGTGCATGCACATACAAGCATACACACACACACACACACAGGGTGGGGTGGTATGGAGCCAGAAACAGAAAGAAAAAGAGGCAAACACATAAACATGAACACTCATCATGAACACACACATACAGAGACAAAGACACAGAGACAAAGAGGAAACTGAGAAGTGGTTTTAGTTTACAGTGGCTTCTAAAAATGATAGGTTAGTCTGAAGCCTGAAAAGCATGTGTTAGTTTCCATGCAGTGTTTCTATTTCAGTTGCTCTTCTCACAGTGGTTCTGGTTACTGGCTTGCTGAATTGTTTTTGTCCTGTTTATAATAGGCATATACATATAA
Source organism: Rhabdomys pumilio (assembly GCA_030674055.1). Taxonomy (NCBI): domain Eukaryota; kingdom Metazoa; phylum Chordata; class Mammalia; order Rodentia; family Muridae; genus Rhabdomys; species Rhabdomys pumilio. The sequence goes on from JANHMN010000014.1 coordinate 63,211,658, forward strand.
TATAAAATTCATACCCAGATGAGGACTCATCTTGAAAAAGTTTGCTTACTTGAACTTAGCATTTACATGGAGATGAAGTTGACAAGGTGAGGTTTATTTTCATGATACTATTAGCTTCTTGTCTGTAGTCCAAAAGTCTGCATAATGGCTTCTCCTATGTGCAGCCTTCTCCAGACACCAGTGAAGTGAGATTTTCATATTCAGAAATACTAGAATCCAATGAGTGTAAACTTACATGTGAATCATTTATAACTCTACCCTGTATTCATTTTACCTTCAGGAGCTGTTCCAAACCTCTCAGAGAAATACACTTTAAAAAGAAATATCTTTGAAAGAATAGAGAAGCTACGCAAACTTTGGAAACACATGAACATCTACTGATTCAACATCGGCTAGAAACTTTCCAAGTAGGCTTGGAACAGAATGTATTCTTTTCATACTTTCCCAGAAGATATACAGAGAAGCCAGAAAGTTGATGATTTAGTCTTAACTTATTTTCAAAGCTTTCAAGTCATGAAATATTCTTATACCAAGTACTTTATTAGGCTATTTGCAAAAGCTGCTTTTCTGTGCCCCAAGCACAAAGAATACAGTAATAATTCACAATAAGATGGTAGGGAGTGGAGTTTGGATTCACTCTGATGGTGTGAAACCATAATTATATGTGTTTGTCAGAAGAACTGCCATGGGGAATAAGCATATTCTGTACTGTAATATTTTTTAAAAGAGAATTTGAGATTGGTTCTGAGCAGTACACAGTGCTTGGCATTTTAATTGAAACTAGATTGTGAAGCCTCATGAGAACCATATTAAATTAACAGGTTACCTAATTTTACCTTCCTGTTTTATTTTGAAGTTGGTGCCTGAAATTTCATCAAAAGAGGCAGTGGAATGACAGGAAGATAGTCACAGACATGGTGGTGAAAGGAAGATGCTTCTTTAGTAAACTGTTTAGGTGTCCCAGATTTACATCTCTTGAAATCCTAGCTTCAGTGAGGAAGGTACACGGCATCTTATTTTGTAGCAATACATTTTTCTTTCTCCACATGTAGAGAATTCTTGTTAGCTCTAGGAGAAGGGATGAATATTTTTGGAATGATGTGAATGGAAATCATCATATTCTTGTGACATTTTGCTAGAAGAGCCATTCAGATGTTAAGAGCTCTGTGTGATGATCTGTAGGAGCTTGGAAGATAATGTTGAGAACAATACAGAAGATGGAAGCCTGGCATTACTGGGACTATTGATTCTAGTTAGCTGGAGCTAAGAAATTTGCAGTGATTAAGAAGAGACCAACATTACTGAGGTAAAATCTTCTGGGAAGCATTTTCTGAGAGCACAGAGGCTCTGTTCCAGAGATAGCCACGATTGTACCTTATGCTATGGCTGGACTTGGTAATGTGTAAGAGTCACCCAGGTTTTACTGGTTTTGAAGACATGAAGGGGTCATGAAGAGCAGCTGAGGCTCAGCACTGAGAGAGGTGTGGAAGGCCATTGGTGAAGGTGCAATCTGAGTTGGAATTGATGGCCCAGAACTGAAGGGGTCATGCAAAGGAGTTGAGGTTTGGCACCATGAAGAGAGCCTATAAGAGGCTATTGGTGAAGCCTAGTTACAGTGGAAGACCTCAGTTTATTGGAGATTCCAGTACCATGACCACCAAGAACAGCAGCAGCAGTGGAGTACAGGCAGCTGAAGACTAGGAGACAACATGTGTGCTAATAAGTATGGGTCTGGAGAAGTGACCCAAGCCCTTGGAGGAGCCCAGAAGATTGTGAGTGGATCCCAGACATTCAACAGTTGAAGTTTGATTTTGATTTTGACTGTGACTGTGCCCTGATATTTTTCTCTCTTGAAGGAAGAAAGTATTTTAGTGGAGCCCACAGTTAAGAGACTTAATTGTAAAAAGAATTTGAATTTTAAAAGATATTGAATATTTTAAAGGGATTGAAAATTTAATATGTAAGAATTTGCAAAGACTGTGGGACTTGTAAAGTTATTTAGATCTTGAGGATGAATAAGAAAGTAAGGGTTGAAGCTTAATAGTGATGTCTTTGTGTGTCAAGTTGACAAGAGGTCAATTGTACTGGCTGGTTTTTGTGTCAACTTGACACAAACTGAAGTTACCACAAAGAAAAGAGCTTCAGTTGAGGAAATGCCTCCATGAGATCCAGTTGTAAGGCTTTTTCTTGGTTGGTTATTAAGTGGGGAGGGACCATTGTGGGTTGTACCATCCCTGGGCTGGTAGTCTTGGGTTCTATAAGAAAGCAAGCTGAGCAAGCCAGGGGTCACAAGCCAGTAGGTAACATCCCTCCATGGCCTCTGTATCAGCTCCTACTTCCTGACCTGCTTTAGTTCCAGTCCTAACTTCTTTTGGTGATAAACAGCAATGTGGAAGTGTAAACTGAATAAACCCTTTCCTCCCCAACTCACTTCTTGGTCATGATGTTTGTGTGGAATAGAAAACCTGACTAAGACAGAGGTCTCTGGCTTCTGCTACACTATGAATACTGGACCCTCACCAAAATGTCTTTGGGATATCCTGCTGTTGCCTTCTATCATGGAGATCCTGCAGATTTGACTTTGGAGGATTAGCACCTTCATGTGCTCTAGACATTCATAGATTTTAAAATGACAAACTTAAAGCCCTGGAACTTGGCTTGGGTGGTAACTGAATTGGTTAGGGTAATATTGCTCCTGTACTCATTCAAGAGAGAGAGAGAGAGAGAGAGAGAGAGAGAGAGAGAGAGAGAGAGAGCTCTCCAGCATTTCCCTAGTTACCTTACCTTCTCCTGCTCTCATGCCTGTGGTCTGTCTCAGCTGTACACCATCCACCAAAATGAGCTCTACTGTGCTGGCCAGGTAAGGTATGACTATTTTCCAGAGTGCTCTACCCAGCAAAGATGGGGCCAGCTCTTCTGCTGTGACAGGTGGCAGGGGGCAAGTGGAGAAGATGAAGAAGCATCATTCCTCTCCCAAGCCACTACACTGCACAGCAGACAAGAGATGAGCCTTCTCTCCCATGTTTATACTCTTGAGGCCAGCCCACTCATGCCCCTAACATGAGGGCCAGCTCTACTCTGCTGTTCAGGTGAGAGGCATGCCAGCTCTCCTGTTTTCATAACCAATGGGCCAGCTGTGTAGCCTGCCTCAGGTGGAGAACAGCAAGAGTTGGGGGAAGGAATATATAAATTTTAAAACTTAAAATTTTAGAAATTTATTTGGAAGAAAGTCTTCTGCAATCTATTTTCTCATTATTATTTTTAATTTTTGAGAATTTAGGTTAATGTACCCATTTCCTACTAATCTGTCTTAGCTAAGATTTCCATTCCTGTAAATAGACACCATGGCTAAGGCTACTCTTATGAAGGACAGCATTTAATTGGGACTGGCTTACAGGTTCAGAAGTTCAGTCCATTATCAACAAGGTGGGAAGCAAGGTAGCATCCAGGCAGGCATGGTGCTGGAGAAGGAACTGAGAGTTTTTTCTTCTGGAGGGAACCAGAAGACTGTCTCCCACATGGTTAGGAGGAGGGTCTCAAAGCCCACCCTCACAGTGACACACTTCCTTCAACAAGGCCACACCTCTGAATAGTGCCACTCCTTGGATTATGCATATTCCAACCACTATACCATCTGTCTTAGTTTTAGGTTTATTGCTGTGAAGAGATACCATGACCATGACAACTCTTAAAAAGGAAAATGTTTAATTGGGGATATCTTATAGTTTCAGAGATTTAGTCCATTAACATCATGGTCCAAAGCATGGCAGCATGTAGGCAGATTTGGTGCTGGAAGAGACAAGAGTTCCTCATCTTGATCCAAAGGCAAATGGAGATGATGTAACTAGGTGTTATCTTGAGCGTATGCAACCTCAAAGTTCACCTTCACTGTCAACAAGGCTACACCTACTTCAATAAGCCATACACCCTGATAATATTACTCCCTATGGGCCAAACACTCAAACATATGAATATATGATAGCCATACATATTCAGACCACCATATTCTATTCCCTGACCCTCCTAATCTTGTAGTCACAAAATAATACAAGAATGCATTCAGTCCAAGTCTTCTTCAGTGGAAAATGGGGAACTGAAGGTAGCCACCAGAAAGTCCCAAATATCAGGAGAGCAAGAGGCTCCCAGAAGCCAAAGGGGGTGACATTAGCTGAAATACCCAAGAAAGGCAAGAGAACACCTGTAGAATCCATATTCAGAGGTTAAGCATGGCACCTGGTTGAGGGGACCACCCACCCTTCTCAAAATTTTAATCCAGAATTGTTCCTGTCTAAAAAAAAATACAGGGACAAAGAGGGAAACAGAGACTAAAGGAAAGGCCATCCAGATACTACCCCTCCTGGGGATCCATCCCATATGTAGACTCCAAACCCAGACACTATTGCTGATGCCAAGAAATGCTTGCTGATATAGCTGTCTCCGGAGAGGCTCTTCTAGAGTCTGACCAATACAGATGCAGATGCTCGCAGTCAACCATCAGACTAAACAAAGGAACCCCAATGGAGGAGTTAGAGGAAGAACTGAAGGAACTGAAGAGTTCTGCAATTACACAGAAAGGACCACAATATCAACCTACCAGATCCCCCAGAGCTTCCAAGGACTAAACCACCAACTAAACAGTACCATGGAGAAACCCATGGCTCCGGCTGCATATATAGCAGAGGACTGCCTTATCTGGCATAAATTAAAAAGGAGACCCCTGGTCCTGTGTAGAGGAATGCTACATTGAAAGGCTCAATGCCCCTGTGTAGTGGAATGCTAGGGTGATGAGGCAGGAGTGGTTGGGTGGGTGGGTGGTGAAGCACTCTCATAGAGTCAGTGAGGAGAGGGATGAAATGGGGGTTCATAGAGGGAAACTGGGAAGAGGGATAACATTTTGAAATGTAAATAAATAAAACAACTAATTAAAAAACGTACCCATAGTCTACAACATCTAACTGAGGGGCAAACAAAGTGACAAATCAGAGAAAAGTTTGACAATATGAGTCAGAAATATGATAAGCCCAACTCATATGAGAAAGCAGAAGAGAGAGACTACTTGATGAGAGCATTGAGAGAAAAATATTGTGGTAGTGGTGTGTGTATGTGTGTATGTGTGTATTGTGGTGTGTGTGTGTGTGTGTGTATGTGTGTGTCAGTTTTACAGTATCAGGTTCAAAAAAGAACAAAGTTCTTCACCTGTTCTAACATGTGAAGGAAAAATGAATCAAAGAATGAGGAGGAGCCGGAAGATTAGAACATATTGCCAAAGTTAGCATGAGGCCAAGCAGAGCAATTTAGTGAGAAGCCAAGAGAAGCTGGATTGAATCAGTCAGTTTAGAAAGTTAGATTGTGGGGAGGCTAGAAGCTTCCAGGCCTGGGGCTATGTACGGTTAAAACAGAGAAAGAAATGCCTTGGACTTAGCCCAAGCCATGTATTCAGTTTGGATACAACTCTCATCTCTTTCCTTCATCTGAGGTAATAAAAGCAACAATCACAGTGTTGCAAGGTTCACTGCATGCTACCCAAGAAGTAATCACTGATCCTCCCCAGCTGTGAACCTGGTGCCACCTGAGAAGGCATGCCCACAGATTCACTGCAATAGTGACACAGGTAAATAGAAGTATGAAACAGTTTCTCCTTAGATTCAGGACCTGGTGTACATGGTTTAACACACATACAATACTATTCTTGTGTCAAACAGATCATAAGTCCTAGCATAGAATCTACTACGATTACTCTAGAGTAGAATGTAGTAAGTGAAACGCAGTATTAAACTGACTCCTAATGATTTATCCTTATACCCATAGATTATTGTATCTATCAATCTTCTTCAGAGAAGCTCCTTTTTTGAAGTATATGGTGAGTAACAGAGACCTTGACCCAGTCAATGTATGGAAAAGAATCCTTTTTAATTGTAGTGAATCTAAAATGATTTCATGTGTAGAAGTCCTAAGACTTTGATAATGAATCATTATCTATTTTTAATACAATATAAGTACTCTGTGTATACAGGGTAATATATAATTAAGTGATTATGTTTAAGTTATAATTATGCAAATAAATGCATTAATCTATAAAAGATTAAGTTGCAATGTCTCTTATACTGAGGATTACTGCATCAGTTTTAAAGTTTCTATATTCTCAAGTTATTATGCCTTATGTTTTATATTAGTTTTATCAGTGGTTAAATTATAAAAGTTGAGTAGCATGCTTTAAAAACATTTTCAATTAATAATTTATTTTCTGATATTATTGATATATTTTAGAAATGTAAATATTCCTCTCTATTAACTGGAGGTTCTCTTTTAGATAAAGATCTCCATTATGACATTTATATTGTGTGTACTTATAGTGAAATATTCAATTATCTGAAAATATGGGAAGAAAAAAAGTACAGATGGGCTTTGGATATTAACATGCATAGATATGTCCTCAAAAGTATGGAGAAAACTTCTCATGAACTCTTTCTGTAAGCGGTAGGTTTAATAGTTGTTCATAACACAAATATTGGTGAATGATTGCTTTATATGACTACTGTAAATGTCATTGTTTGAATAAAATGCATATTTGTTTTTTATTGGCACTAATAAAATCAGTTGCAAATCTTGCCTTCCCATGATAAAATGGCAAAAGTCAATAAACTTGTATTTTATACTTGAATGACTTCAAAAGCTTCAGCCTCTTTTCTAAATGACCCAAAGACAGATATTTTTAAATATCTGTTTTATTAGGCTTTCTCACCACATACAAAACATTCTTCCCATAAAATTAATGTGTATTGAGTATGCATCACTGCTAATATTATACTCACATTCCATTGTCAGAAATGTCAACCAGAAGATAACGGAGTTCTCTGCATTTGGCTATGTCAGCTATTAGTACCTTCAAAAAGCTAATGGTCCAACTCTTACTATCTTAGTTGTTATCTTAGTTTTTGTCTTTATTTCTAAATTATAAAAAAAATATAGTAATTTGCTGTGACTTCTTTATTTACATGATAAAAGTTTCCTCCAAAATTGATTGACATATACTATCATTTTGTGATTACAATAATAATTATTATTATTTAACTAATGGTCACCACATACATAATTTGATTACATTGTTATTATAACATGAATAATGATGTGTGCAAACATACCATCTTAGTATTGATATGTTTACATATAGATAGTAGGGATAAATATTTTTGAAACAAAATTTAGTTTTTATTTATTAATATTCTTTTTTAAAATTTAACAGTTCTTTAAGGTAGCAGAACTAGTAAGTCAAAAGTTACATCAGAACAGTTTAAGAGAATAGTGTATGCATATATACATGTATTTTCCAGAGTTGAAATTGAACATAAAAATATTTTACATTAAATGATTCATGTAACTCCATACTGGAATATAATGTTTGTAAATTTTATCTACATGCTATTCTACATATCCAATATATATATTTTACATTTTAATATTGATATGTAAAATTTTAAAGTTAAACCCTCTTACTTTGTTGTTCATTATTTTTATTAATTCAATTACCTTACACATAGAGCATCCAACAATTCTGTTCAAATTACTCAAATAAAATTACTGCTGAGCGTGTTGACTATAATCCAACTATATCTTTAAAATCAACCCATTTCTCAATCAACAGAACAAGTCCAGTACCATTTTGTCATCTCATATGTTTGTCAGTATGATGCAGTCCTATTTGAATCCATTCTCTCCTCTTTATTGCATCTTTCACTTTACGTTGCAGAACACTGCAAAACATGCTTACTTACTCATTTTTTCATCTCTCTACAGTAAAAAGGATTTGGATAGCCTCATACTACCAATAATGTAAAGGGACCAATCACACATCAATTCCCCACTCTTAAAACTAGACTGTTATGCAAGTTAAATAGATAAACATTGACATTAAATGACATCATAGAATCAAATGAACTTCACAGACATCTACAGAATATTGGACTTCCAAAGAGTACACACTTTTCTTTGTAGCTCATGGTACTCTCTCCAAAATTGACCACATAGTAGGAAATAAAGTCTCAAAAATACATAAATACATGTATATTGTGGATGTAGAATGTGAGGTTGATATAAATTATAAAGTATATCTCATGAATCTCCTTTTACCATCAATCTTAGAAACTTGGTATAATAATAATATCTTATGACATTGAAGTAAAATTAGGTATCAACAGCAATAGCAAACACAGAAATTAAAAAAAACACATACATGCTAATATGTAAAATTGGATCAAGAAGAAACAAAGAAATAAATGTTAAAAAATACTAGAGCTGAATGCAAAGTAAACACAACATATCATAGTAATTGAGGGAATCCTAAAAGGAGATTTCACAGCATCAAGTGCCTATATCACACTCGAGGGATCTCAATTTCATAACCTCTCCTGTTTCTATAAGTACACATGTTCTACACCATAAATCTTTGCTCAGATATTTTATATATCTATAATTTCTACCATTGAAATCATGTATAAACCCCATTTTTATCCATTCATTTATTCCATTGTTTGCTTCACAAGATTTTCTGGCACCTAAGTTTTTCCTTTTCTTGAAACCATCAATCACATTTTTACTTGGGACCTTGATGGGGTACCAACATGAAGCTCCCTTCATCTAACTCATATTATTCAGATTATTGTTCTGTCACCATCGAGAATTCATTTGTCCTTATTATTCTCCCTAATATTTTCAATTCTACCACATTATATCTCAGCAAGATTTCATATTTCTCTTCACCAGAACTGTGAATATATAACACTGCAAAATTTATTATTTGCTAAATCATATTATGATTTCCTCACCTAAAATATAAATTCTTAGGGGTAAAAGGTTAAGGTTAGTGTTTTCTGGTTTCATATAAAAATTTAATGAAGTACCTGTGGTTTTGTATGCTTGAAGTCTTTCATAGATGTAGATCAAATGTATATTGTAGTTGTAGAATGTGAGGTTGATATAAATTATAAAGTATATCTCATGAAACTCCTTTTACCATCAATCTTAGAAACTTGGTATTAGAAGAAACACATATATTTTATTCACATGTTTATTTTGACTCTTCAAAGTTCTAAGTGATGATGCATGGTTGACAGATTTATCTTTTCTACAGGCACTTCCTCTAATGTTAAAAATGAAATGTGCTGCTAGGTGTCGATTTCCTGTAACTGTTCTCTTAGGACGTTGGTGTCTTATTAAAGTCTCTTCAAATGGCATTTGGATATTGATCTTTGCTATATAGCTTGTGGGTGTTATATAATATAATAATTTATCCATTCAACTATACAAAGTAAAATAACAGTGATTCAAATGTTTGAACTTCTAATTAGTGGCTCTGCAGTTCTCTCTGTCTTGGATGGATTGCATTTATCTGTGGCAGCTATATTTTCTCTGTCTCAGCCAATGTTCTATGTGATAGTAATACAAATAGCAGAATTATATGATGGCTTGACATAGGTCACAGCAGCAGTGAGGTAATTTATTTTATATTCAAATTATGTTCAGTTATGTATAGTTATTTCCAAACATCCTAGTATGTGAAAAACCTCCAAGGACAATTTTACAAAACTGTAAAGTCACATCTGAATGTACTAAATAAAAAAAATCCCATTAGTGGACAGCAGTAGTGTAACAGGAAGGAAGGGAAGTGACAGAAACAGAGTATTTCAGTCATTTTTGGCATAAGATTCAGTAAGCACTGAGTTTTAGATATCTAGGCAAAAGAATGTTTACTCAAAAATAAAATAATATTTACATTTTTGAAGTATTGTGAAACAAAATCACAGATATGAAGAATTCATGCAATATACATATATGCATACACATGTATATTCTTATATATGGAATATAAGGGAAGACTATATACATAAGAAAATGAATATGTAACTATAGATGTTAAAGTGGTCTAATGATAGAATTGTTTTAGAGTTGACATGCACTCACGTGTGATTTCACTGTAAGCAAACATCCTATCTTCTTTAATATTTCAGCTCATTTTAAAGAACTTAAAACAGTGAAATTATAGATTCTGAGTTCAACTGAGACAGGATTCAGAACTTACATATCTGCTTTTCACAGACACTTTGATCTGTTTCAAGCATGTATAAAAACCATGTGATGCTCCATGTAATCTTTATGTAAGTCAGAAAAATGTTTTTTATGGTGAGTAATTTTTGTATTAAGTAAACAGTACTGACTGCTCATAAGATTGAGGAGTATATAGAACACTATCCGTGGTGTATCACACTCGGGATATCATGTGGAGACAAATGAAACTCATATTATATCTCTGTTTGGCCTATAACTAAACCTACCTACCTACCTGGTTGTCTCATATTACTCAAGTGTCTTGCCTTTGTTCTCTTCTCTTAGCTGTATGAGTAGAATTTGATCTTACTCACTAGACCTACAGTGATGCTGATCTCATTTCTTCTTACAGTACATTTTTATGAACTCATTTTTAAATCAGTGCTAGGTAGCAGGGGGCTACATACTTCTCTAATTCTGTTTGTTTGTTTTGTTTTCCACTGAACTTTACACATCATTTTGTATAGAAAACATGTGAATTCCTATGTGGTCCATGGTTATACTTATTCTAAAACAGTAGAAATAAACAATCATAACAAAAACAGTACGGAGATCAAGGCTAGAATACCCAGCCATGGGACATTTGTAAAAATGTCCTTGGAGGTTTTCCACATACTAGGAAGTTTGGAAATAACTATACATATACATTGAGTCTGTCCACTGGTAAAGCATTTAGATAATAATTTCCTGAATGATAATATACAATCTTTAACAAGACTTATTGATCAATTGTTGTCAAGGTTATTTTCCCATGTACTTCATGATCCTCCAGGGTATATTTATTCCCTGAAAACAGTATCATTTTCTCCAAATTATTCCTCCACATATTCATCATGGAATAGGGCAAAAGGTAAAATATGTATTTTAAACAATAAATGCTTTTATAATTATGCCCTCAGAGTATAATAAAATCATAGCTCAAATGCACATCAAATGCCATAAGTTAAAGGAGTATCTACTGAATTACTTATTGTCTTCACCCAGGTATGGCTGTTAGTACCTTTAGAGATGGTGACTACCTCACTCATGATGGCTTTTCCAACACTAATCCATGATGATTTTTTTTTAATTTTGTCTCTATGGATTCTTACTTTGCTCTGTTCTGAACTGGAAGAACTGTATAATTTTAAATACTATATTTATGAAAATGTGACCATGCCTCTTTATCTACTGTACTGTGTGATATTTCCTAACTAGATATGAACAGACAACAATTCACCTCAGTTTTAGCCCCAAAGATACATTAAATAAATTATTCTATTCAAGTTTATCCTAGTGTACAATGAAGATTATTGATCTCTAGTTTTGGGAGCACAGAAGATGGATTATTTATAGAATATGAAGCATTCATAGGCAGTCACCTCTTTTTAGCTCCCTAAAGAACCTGTAACTAGAAAATTTCTTTTACCGGAACTGTTACTAATTTTATACGTTTGAAAAGAGATGCTTTGAATCTTCTATCTTTCAGGGTCTTCCTGAGCCTTTTAAGTTCTACTGAATTCTGAGTCTGATAAGCCTTATTTCATCATTAAGGGCATTCAGTTTGGATGAAAGTTACACAACATGTTATTACTCTTTTGCAATTATTATACTCTTCTAGTCCATCTTCTAGGATGTCCCCTGAACCTTGGAGGAAGAAATAAATTACTATTACCCACTTCTCATATGCAATTTACATTATCATAATAGCCTCATGGTTTCTGGGGTTTCAAGGACCTCCCTTGGCAATTACTAGTGTGGTATATATGTATCTAACTATCTTCTTTTTGAGTCTGAGCATTACATTACTACATGATAACAGTCTCATATTCTCAAAAATTTACCATCCTAGAGACTTTAAAGTAATTGCCAATCATGACGAAGAAGTATTTCGCCATAAACTAATATGAAAGTAGCAGTAACCCAAGAGTACAAACACAATGTTTCAGAGTATACTTTGACAGTATGTCACATCCATCATACTAAACAACTTGGTCTACTTCAGTAGTGCCTGTGATGTCTGAATAACAGGTATTATCTCTGGTATATAACACTAGAGCTGATTACACTTCTCTGGAACTGCCCTTAAATCCAATCGCAAAGCAGTTGGTTGTACACAGTGCAGTGCTAATGTTGCACCAACATGGATACCCTGTTTGGCATGTGTGTAGTTATCACATAACATCCACAGCCAAATACAACTATTAGTAATGATTCCCACCAAGCAGTGTGTATACTGCTTTTAGGTACTGAGAAATACATCCAGCCAAATGTGAGCAGCCTGGTCAGTTGTGATACTACTTTACCATGTACTACACATAAGCATGTAATATCTTCAGTTTCATCATCCATTTCTCATATGCAAACAATGTTGTAGTAACAGTCTCATGGTATCTGGATCATTGGAGATCTCTCTAGGCAACAACAAATAAAGAGGTAGCCTCTTTTTACTTATTACTGTAAATTTCATTCATCACCATTGTCTTTGCTGTTCTTCTAGGTTACATGCTCAACAGTTAACCTTGTATAAAATCTCTAAATAGCTAACACCAACCCCTCTGAGTAAACAGCAATTGGTCTTAAATAGCAGACAAGGTAATAAAAGCAATGTTAGTAAGATCTAATATAAAATTAAAAAAAATCCACCAATTATGCCAGTTTTTATTGAAAGGGAGAATGTTGGGTCAAATGACAAGGATGAGAAACACTGGTATATTTAACTCTTTAAAACCATAGTCAATTTTATTTTCTTTCTTCTGGGATGCTGCTGCAGAATAGAGACAACCATGTGGCCCAACCCCCGATGATCCATGATTGGCCAGAGAGATGTTTTAAAAGAGAATGGCTTCTCTAGGATCATGTGTTTGATGAAAAAGCTTGCTCCCAGTCTATGGAACTCTTTGGGAAAGTTTAGTAGGTGTGACCTTGATAGAGGATGTGTGGCCTTGGTAGGAAAGGTATGTCACTGGTGATAGACTTTCTCTCTCTCTCTCTCTCTCTCTCTCTCTCTCTCTCTCTCTCTCTCT
>JANHMN010000014.1:63224773-63246576 GCA_030674055.1 Rhabdomys pumilio
TCTCTCTCTCTCTCTCTCTCTCTCTCTCTCTCTCTCTCTCTCTCTCTTCCTCCCTGCACATCAGAATGTAAGGTCTTGGCCTCATGCCAGCATGTCAATATTGTTCCAACTGTGATGATAAAAAGTAATAGTGTGAAACTGTAAGCAAGTTCCCAATTAAATATTTTCTTCTCTAAGGTGCCTTGATCTTTCCAGTAGTCACACTTGGCTATGACAATGGCCTCAGACATGGCCAACAATTCTCCCAGCATACTATCCTGCAAGGAGAATCAAACACTCCATAGTCTGGCACCAGTGCCAAATCAGATTTAAGTTCTCTAAAGCTTTATCAGTAACACCTTCCATTAAATGTGGTTTGTGCTTTGACACCTTCTAGAGGCTGCCTAGCACAGCAGTTGGTTTAATGTCAACATTTTAACCCTGGGAACTTCATCAAGATAAGATCTTGTCTTACTAGCTTTGAGTGTGAGACCTCTTTGTGAGTGTTCTCTTCTATGATCACCTCTTAAAGATTTTAGCACTTTATGAACACAGTTTATAAGCTGCTCTAAATCATTCAATTCTTCCAGAAAGTAAACTCTTTCATAAAGACAAAATCTACCCATTGGGTTCATCAGAAAATTACCTAAAACCTCAAACTAATCCCAATGGCACCTTTGAGTTAAATCAAACTGTGTGTGCGTGTGTGTGTGTGTGTGTGTGTGTGTGTGTGTGTGTGTGTATCTGTGTACATGCTCATGGGTTTGTGTGTCTAAGTTGAAGTGAAGTCCAGAGGAAAACTACAAATGTTGTTCCTCTTGTGCCACTCCTTATTTTGTGTGAAAAGCTTTTTCAACTGCCTTGAACTCTCTAAGTATGACAATGATATTTTGAACAGTTTCTTGGTTTTGTAAGGCAAGCATTTAACTGGTTGAGTTATACCCAAAGCCCCTAAACTCCATCTTCAACTATCCTATAAACACAGTTCTAGTTGATCCAATAAACTGAACGTCAAATATTGCCTCCAACTTGCCTGGATTTTTATGTAATCCCTGTCTACCAAATATTGCTTTTCAATCCTAGATCTTCATATAGCTCTCACATGCAATAAATGTCATGAATAGTTTATTTGTATGAAGCATAGTACTGGCTCAGATTATATAATTTTTGTCTCAAAGATGGCTGATAATTATATTACTTACTTTCATTACTTCCATGGTATGAAACGATACTATTCATTCTTATGTGAGACAGTATCATGACGATAGCTACCAGAAATTTTCATTGTTTGTTTAAAATATTTCTCAATAAAAACAACTTAGATGTTGAGTGTTTCAAGATCATCATACTTTTAGGTATTTGGAATTATTAATGTCTCATCTGGAGGCTTAAACATGGATTTTCCTTTCTTTGTATTAAATTTAGAGCCTAAAAATAAGTTTTATCATTTCTATTTAATATTTTTCTATGCACTATAGCCTTCTAGTGGGTCCACATTCCACATTTCCAAAAGTTTCTGTCATTTGGTCCTCCTGACTCAGCCTCTAAGAAGCAATATTTTAATTCTAAGGACAGAATTATATGGTAATATTCACCTGTATCTTTCTTTCCTATTGACATAGATGCTCCTAATGCCCCTTTTAGACACTCCTTAAATACTGTGCCATATGACCAGGGTCCATGAAAAATGTTTTATTCCCTGATTAGCAAAATTACCTTTCAAATTTCCACAACACTAGCAAAAACAAACTTCAAAGGAAGTTGACAGTAGATCTTGGATAGCTTAATAAATGTCTCTGATTTATTCAAAACTCCTATCATCAAGGATTAATGTTGTTGGCAGAAGGCAGAGTTCCTGTGTGGCCTGAAGTCTGCATCCCTCAGGCTCAGAGCCTGAGTTGCATTTCTGAAACCTGCAAAGTGTGGACAAAGTTTGTCCAGAAGGCTTCAGAAGTCTCTTACAATCTTTAGAGTTTGAAATGTTCAAAAGTCATTAATCATAAATAATCATTGCACTATGCTGCAGCTAAGCTTGTATTATCTATATATTTCAAAATTGCCCTTTTGCAAAAGTTTCTCTGCTCTTAAACAAATTCAAAATAGATTTTCTTCATTAGTATATTGTCAAAATTCAGCAGAAACAAGCTTACTATTCTTAGCTTTTATTTACATGCTGTTATTGGATGGGCTTTCTAACAAAACGAGAGATGCTCAGCTTTAAATTCTAAAAGACAACAATCATGTATTACATCCTACATAGTACTGAAGATGGATGCAATCGCAAATTGCTTTGTGTTAATAGAAATCATTAGAAGTCTTATGTTTTTAAATTATTTTTCTGTCCTGTAAAATTGAAAATAAATAAAATATTGTAAAGTATTGTAAAATAAGGTAAAATTGTATTGTCATTAGCAGAAAAGATTTTTATATTTTAGTTCAAATAAAAAATTTTAAATATGCCCTTAATTTGTACTAATAAATGAACTGTATGTTGCAGCATCAAAAGAATTTATTGAAACACACAAGTAATATTAGAATACTTAAATGTGAATATCTTAATAGACTAGCCATTATTTTACTGACCTCATAGATAAAATGGAATTAAGATGTTGTTGTGTGATGTGGATTTTCTGTAATCATTTATCATCTAAGTTCTATGTTCTATTTAGGGATAGCTTTTAGTCTTATATTCTGCACACAGAATATAGATGTACGATGATTTTACTCAGTAAAATTACTAAAGCAAGCTTATTAAGTAAGAAAAATGTACTATCAAATACTACCTTAATGAAACATGTATTAGAGTCAGTTTGATGAATACTAGAGTATTTGGCAAATGAATTCCAGTTAACTAATGTAAACAATTTTTCCCATGGCTCTATTCCAGAAACATTCAATAGAAATAGTACAAAATATTCATGTGTCCTGTTTTTAGATTCAAAGCAATATATAAATGCATATTTCTGTGCTGTTTTATTTTAAACTTCTCAGTTGGTAGTTTCTTGCTCTTGGTATATCTACCACTGCAGTCGGAACTCAGTCATCTGCAATTCTCTTATCTCCCGCCTTACTTTAAACAGTCATTACTAGTCAATTTCAGTCAATTCATGGTCAATAAAGTTCTGTGCATAAGGACGGCATTGTTCACCCAACCTTAAAATGGACCATAAGAGCTAAGAGCTTTTGGTCATACAGTCTATCTTGAAAATATTGCATTATGTTCTTCTGCAATGAGAAATATGTAAAGAGCCTACTTTCCATGCAAACTACAGGAATGAAGAATATTAGATGTCTGCTTCTTCTTCCAAGGCTGTGGTAAGGCAAGCACTGGTTAGAAGTTACTCTTAGGAATCCATTACCATTGCATAGCCTGTCATACTGGAACATACCTGAAACAAATGGAACAAATGATGGAGTTCTCTTTAGTCCTCTCCTCCACAAGGTTAACATGTAGTATGAGCATCACTGCTTCTCACCCTTCCAGACCACTAGAACCTCAGGTTGTCTCAGCATTTCTAAATTTAAGTTAATTATTATTACTGTTCTTACTTATTCACTTTACATCCCATTCATTGGCCCTTCCCAGTCACCCACTCCCCTTCTTCTCTGGGCAGGTGGGGCCCTCCCTGGGTACTCACTATCCTGGCACTTCAAGTCTCTGTGACACCTCTTCTCCCATTGTAACCTCCTCTACCAATGTAGCCCAACAAGGCAGACCTGCAAGAACGTACTCGATGGATAAGCAACAGTTTTGGGATAGCCCCATTTTAATTATTCAGGACCTACATGAAGACCAAGCTACATATCTGCTACATATGTGTGGGGAAGCCTAGAACCAGTGCATGTATGCTCTTTGGTGGCTCAGACTCTGAAAGCTCTAAGGGTCCAGGTTAGTTGACTCTGTTTTTATGTTTTTTTTTTTAATATTTCTTTGAGTTTTTTTCTTTTCTTTTATAGAATATTTTCTTTCTTTACATTTCAAATGTTATCCCCTTTCATAGTTTTCCCTGTGGAAGCCCCTATCTCATCTCCCTTCCCCCTGATTCTATAAGAGTGTTCCCCATCCACCTAACCACTCCCACCCCCTCTCTGCCTTGGCATTCCCCTACACTAGGGCATTGAGCTTTCAAAGGACCCAGGGCCTCTCCTTTCACTGATGCCCAACAAGGCCATCCTCTGCTATATATACTTCTAGAGCAATGGGTCCCTTCATACATACACTTTGGTTGGTGCTTTAGACCCTGGGAGTTCTGGGGATCTGGTTGGTTAATATTATTGTTCTTCCCATGAGGTTGCAAACCCTTTCAGCTCCTTCAGACTTTTCTCTAACTCCTCCTTTGGGGACCCTGTGCTCAGTCTAATGGTTGGCTGCAAGCATCCACCTCTGTATTTGTGAAGGTCTGGCAGAACCTCTCAGGAAACAGGTATAGCAGGCTCCTGTCAGCAAGAACTTCTTGGCATTTGCAATATTGTCTGGATTTGGTGTCTGTGTATGGAATGGATTCCCAGGTGAGCAGTCTCTGCCTCACACTTTGTCTTTGTATTTCCTCCCATGAGTAGTTTGTTCCCCCTTATAAGAAGACTAAAGAATCCACACTTTGGTCTTCCTTGTTCTTGAGCTTCATGTGGTCTGTGAATTGTATCTTGGGTATTGTGAGATTTATCCACTTATCAGTGAGTGTATACCATATTTGTTCTTTTGTGATTCAGTTACCTCACTCAGGATGATATTTTCTAGTCATTGTTTTTAATAGCTGAGTAGTACTCCATTTTGTAAATGTACCATATTTTCTGTATCCATTTCTCTGTTGAAGAACATCTGGGTTTTTTCCAGCTTCTGGCTATTATAAATAAGGCTGCTGTGAATATAGTGGAACATATGTCCTTGTTGTATGTTGGGGCAATCCCCATCAAAAATTCAACTCTTTTAGTCTTCCTTTGGAGTTCCTATCCCCTTCACACCTGCACTCTTTCCTTGTCTTCTTCCATAAGAATCCCCAAACTTCATCAAATGTTTGACTATGAGTGTCTATATCTGTCTTAGTCAGCTTCCGGATGGAGCCTCTCAGAGGAACAAACATGTTCCTGTCTGCAAGCATAGCAGAGAATCATTAATAGTGTCAGGGACTGGTGCTTGCCCATGGGATGCATCTAAGGCTGGGCTGTTTATTGGTTGGGTGTTCCCATAGTCTCTGCACCCTCCCTCCCTCCCTCCACCCCGAGTCTGCATTTCCTGTAGACAGAATAAACTTTGGGTTGAAAGTTTTGTAGGTATGTTGGTGTCTCTATAGCTCTACCAGAGTTCCTATCTGGCTACAAGCAGTGGCCTCTTCAGGTTCCATATCCTCAGTGTAGTGAGTCATAGCTATAATCACTATCATTGATCCTTTAGGTCCTCTCTTATGCCTGGTCTCTGACTTGTCCAGGAGATGCCCCTCATCTCCTTACCCCTCAGCATTTTCATATAAAGCTCAACCAAAAATCAGCCAGTGAACAGAGAATTTCCTCTAGTAATCTTCATATTTCTTGTCTGTAGTGACAGGACATTTCTAAATATAAGCTCATAAAAGTAATTTATGAATAATTATTTTATTAATTATTTCATGACCGAATAAAACATTGCATAATGTCAGCTCTTGATCAGGAAAAGCATGTTCAATTTATATTTTATATTTAAAATTCATGAAATAAATTTTAGTCTGGATATAGTTTCCAAAAATTCTATAAAATGTATAAATATTAGATGTTTTAATGTTATATTTGCCATTAAATAACATTATCTTTTATTTTGATGCTCTAAACATTAAATACTCAAGATTTATAGATTACAATTTAAAAATACTTGTCTAAAGAAGATTTCTAGAACATTGCTATCTTATAGAATAATCTGAAGATGTGAGGATATTTATAAATTTGTATAAGTTGGTGTTCTTTAACTGAGATTCAATAGCTACCATGAACACTGAATATTTAAAATATCATTATAAAAATAAACAAATCATTGTTTTATATTTTATATTAACTAAAATATATTAAATGACAACCTTATTATAAAAATTCACTTCGAATTGTTAGAAAGGAAATAAAAATATCTGACTACGTAACATTTGTAAGGTGAAAAGTGTAAATTAGACATTGAGAGAGAAGGTCACAAAGATTAACTTGGAAAAATGATTTCAAAACCAAGAGCAAAACATTGTTTACTGACTGAATTTTAGGAGATAATTTATCTTCTAGTTATTCATAGGGACAAATATTATAACTAGCTCTCCAGACATAAATATACTGTATTTGGCCCATTTTATATGTATTGGAGGGAATTTAATGTTAGCCATTTTCATATAGAAACATAAACTTACATGTCTTTTAGTATCTAGGCAATTAAAGTCATAACCAGTTATAAGTTACAAATATTTTTGTTCTTAATCACAAGGGTATAATTTATCTGCATTTTATTAAATGTTATGGGTCGTTCATAACTTACTGTATGTTTTTAAATTGCATACATCGGTACCAGTAAGATGGCTCTACAGATAACAGCACTTGCTGCCATGCCTGATGACCTGAATTCAGATTCCATATTTCATGGTAGAAGAAAAGAACGAACACTGGAAATTGGTCTTCTGGTCACCCCCATACACTTATGGCACACACATAAATGATGATGATAATGATGATGATGGTGGTGATGGTGATGATGATGATGATGATATGAAGAATAAACAATAACCTATACTCATTAAAATGAAAACAAACCAATAAATGACTCAAATAAAACTATGCAGAATAGAAAGTCAGAATGTGAGAACATTATTTCAGATTTAAGGAGCTCTCATGGGACCATAGAGAAGGTGCAGAAGGAGTTGAAATGGAAATGTTGACCAAGTTTGAATGTCAACACTGGAGGATAGATTTCCAGGATCTGTTGCACTTTGTGATAACCATGACTAAAAAATGGTATATCTTGGCTGAATTGCTAGAAAAATTCTGTCTTAAATTTTAACTGTAAAATGACAAGATAAATTGTTGAACCAATAAATATGTCACAAAGTTAACTGAAGCTTCTATGCACACATAGAAGAAAATATCACAGTGGATCCATTGAAGAAAATATGACAGCATGTATAAGTACTCATTATAGAAATATTTTTACAGCTTACTTATTTACTAAGAGAAAACGTGGTTCATTTACACAATGGAACACTGTTCAGCAAGTAAAAATGAGGACAACATAAATCTTATTTTATAATAACAGATTTTATTTTTGTTGCATCTGTAAAAAAAACAAAACATTATTTTTCCTGAAAATGCTTATGTCCATCCAGCAGTCTACATTATATCCCCACAAGGGTCATCAGTTGCTTTTATTGTTGTATATCTATTAAGAATTTCCCTGTACACAAAGAACACATCTTCTTTATCCCTTCTTCAGTTTATGGAGATTCAGGTTATTTCAATTTCTTGGATCTTGTAAGTGTTGCTTCTGTGAACATAGCAGTGCAGTCCCTTAAACAGATTTTATTTCTTATTCATATGTATCCAGATAATTTGCATATATTTAAATATATAATTTAGGAGCCTGTATTCTGTTTTCCATAATGGCTATACAAATTAACACTACCAGTAGTAAGTAAAAGTATTTCTCTGCATTCTAGCAATATTCTTACTTTTCCTCTTTCTTAAATGATTGAAGTAGTACTTATTGTGGTTTTGATTTACATTTCTTCAGTGGTATTTGTCACATTTCTGCCATTAAATAGCACATATTCTTTTGAAAACAAAAACAAAACAAAACAAAAAAAGAACTAAGTCTTTTAGTTAGGAGAGATGACAGAAGTTCTGGTTAGTCAACAAAATAATGGCCTGGGTATTGGGTCTATCTTGCACCTTACTGACACAAATTGGTATAGTTATGCTCTAATTGTATTTTGAGAGAAAAGTTTTATTTTAACAGGAAAAGTGATATGTAGGAGGAGCTAAGGTGGAAGGAATACAGAGAGGAAGAGGAGAAGTAAGG
The DNA here is from genome assembly GCA_030674055.1 of Rhabdomys pumilio. Classification (NCBI taxonomy): domain Eukaryota; kingdom Metazoa; phylum Chordata; class Mammalia; order Rodentia; family Muridae; genus Rhabdomys; species Rhabdomys pumilio. Next base: position 63,232,770 of record JANHMN010000014.1, read on the forward strand.
AGAGGAGGAGTAGAAGGAGAGGAGGAGCTAGGTGATGAGAGAGAGAAGGAGAGAGAGAGGGAACATGGAGGCTGATGTTCACATGTCTCCACCAGTCAAAGATAGTTGATATATCTAGGTTGGGTATTGGGTTACACTTCTGATTGATATTGAGCATTACCAAAGTTATAAAGCCTTTGGTTAACATTTGAAAATTTGTATAAAAGCAAAAAAGGAAAAGGGAGCTTGAGATAGGGGTTTTCTTGGGATGGGAAATAGGAAAAGGAGATGGCATCTGAAATGTAAATAAAATATCCAATAAAAACAAAAGATTGTCATCTCTGGAATGTAATGAAGGATCACTCAGTTCTCAAGTCTCCTTGCAACTGATATTTGAATAATTTTCTAATGCTCAAAGTTTTTTTTCTTTATATTTACCCTAAGTTAATATATTTCATTTTCTGAACCCAACATTCAACATAGTGTACTAATCAAGCTGGAATACAGTTTCAGAAAATATACAACTTTTAAAATGTGAGCTGTAGAAGATCTCTGTTACTGGGGTGGTTACTAAATATGCCATATTCTCCAAGGCTACTCTCTGATATAAAATTCTTTCTCTACTAAGAAAACAAGACGTGTAGTGTGGACATTCTCCATGACAACAGAGGAAAGCATATTACTATGGATTCAACCAGAAGTAAATGCATTTATGAAGCTAATTACAGGATGATAAGTTATGTGTGATTTCAAGTTTTGCCTATGGACAGTTGAGAGTCAAACATTGCATATACAAAAGGGTTCATGTAAACATCTTAATTAACTTAAATTCTGTCTCCCCATGGGTTCATTATAAAAGTAAAATAATTTCACATATGCCAGTGTAGTTCAGTGTCTGCCAGTGATCTTTTTCTGAAATACAAACTTCTATGTTTCAATATGCATAGAAGTAACTCATTTAAAAATACACTTCTTTTCAAATTTATTTTGAGATTAAAAATGGCCAGAAAGTTTACAGTAACTTACATATACATATAATTATGGAGGTTTTCTATGTGTCTGTCTGTCTGTCTGTCTGTCTATATCTGTCTATATCTGTCTATATCTGTCTGTCTGTTTGTCTATACATTTCCTTCCCTCCATCTATTTTCAGTTTGCTAGTTAGGGAAAGAAAAGGAAGAATATGATAATAATAATGCAAAATCATTTAAAATATATGCTCCATTATTCATCTCATGCTTAGCCCATGATACTAGTGAGACTTTAAGGGTGTAGGTTCTGACATTTTTAGGAGACACAATCTCACAGCAAACTCCCAGTTTCTATGACTCTTGGAATATTCTCACTCCTTCTATAATGATCCCTGAGCCTTAGGTGCTGAGTAGATAGGATAGAACTAATGAGAAGCTCAGGAGGCCTCGACTCTGCACAAAGAACTTCAGGTAAATGCATAGACTTAGACGTTTTCAAAATTTACATTAGGGTTCTTAAATGCTTCAACCTCCCTTCTAACCCACTGACCAAAAGTAAGAGCAAAAGCAGGTTGATAAGAAAAGGGTGTTGTAGATTTGTTTAGAAGTAGTTCTTTGGAGCAATCCCATTCTTCTGTGTCAGAATACTAGCAGTCCAGTTCAATAGCAAACACCAAACATGAATCAGTAGTGATGGCATGATCCAGCAGAATGAACAAGGTTCTGTTGAGTTGGCATGAGTCAGTAAAAGCAGCCAGAATCATCTGAAATACCATGAGAAGTTCCATGTTGCATTTCTCTCTACAAAGTGAAGACTAATGAAGCTGAACAAAGTGTTTCAAGGTGTAGCAATGGAAGAGAATCCTATAACTGTTTGTGGGGTTACATTTCATATTCTTTATAAACATCACATATTCTTTCCCAAGAAAACTCAAAAAAAAATATTATGAGCCAAAATTGGGTTGTTAACCAGAAATTTCCACTTCACAAATAAGAAATGCTGAGATAAGACAAATGTCTGTGGGAGGATGACTCCATTTATCCAATACCTTGAAAACACACATACAAATAATATTATACACACTGATTCAGGTTGTACTTACACACACACACACACACACACACACACACACACACACACATGTCTGTGCATGTGTATTTACATTTTTACCCCTTATGGTTGACAGTGATGGAGCAAATTTCATGGCTTCATGTATACTACAAGATAAATTAATTTATTTTGAGAAAAGAATACTGTTGCTAGTCGATAGCATCTTAGAACACACAAGAAGATCTACAGAAGTATATGTTATATACAGAGATAAATGAGAGCTTCATTATGGAAGTCCCATCACAACAAATACTCTACAGTGCTATTCACTTAGTTTGAGGAAGTCTCATCAGCTGGGAATTACACTTGTGGTGCAACATCAGAACAATGACGCATGCCATCAAATAAAGACAGGAGTTATTTCCTTTTCTGAATCCCTGCTTTGGTGTGAAAATACAGTCGAGTCAATATACACATCTGTGTTAACGTGTCTACTCTTTTCAATAGCTGGAGGGCAGAGCCATTCTAAGTGTCTACCCAAGAAGAACAGATAAGAAAAATATGAAATAACATGAGATTGTATTCAGCTTTCAAGAAAATTATTATGGCATTTAGATGAGAGCTAGATAATTATCTTAACCTAAGTCCTAGGGAAGGAAGGAGAAATTGTATGTCATGTATATACTGCACATGAGGTAACTATACGTCATGATAATGAAACATGAAAACAGCACGGTTTGGAAAGGGATCTCATGGAAAGTTTGGAGGGGAAAACTCAGGAGGAAAAGGAAATAAGAAAGAAGAGAGACACAACATATTTGACATGAATGCACAAAAGAAGATAACTGAGGAAAAAAAAGTCCAGAAACAAGGGAACATTGACTTATGGAAAAAGTTCAATAAAAGCAAAGTATTAGAAAAATCTCATAGGAAAACTCATTTTACATTGTATGCTAAGTTTTACATAATTCAGAAAAGAGAAAATGGAGGCTTGAGGAGACAGATGCTTGGCAAACAGCATGTGTTATGTAACCATGAGGACTGTAGTTCAAAGACCAGCACCCACCTATGAAGCCAGCCATTCTATAAGTACCTGTAACTTTAGCTCTCAGTGATCTAATGTCACCTTCTTATCTCCTCACAAATGCATGCACAAATCTCTCACAATGATATTAATATAAACATATAAACAAACATACATAAATAAAATAAATTTTATAAAAGTAAAATGTCTTGAGAAATAATAGCATTGTAACTGAAGAATATAATTAGATAAAATAGATATATAACATACATACTTATTAACTTTCATATAATTCACAGAATTACATTCTACTCTTCCTCAAACAATTTAGTAAGCTATTCTTTTTCTCCTTTTTCTTTCCTTTTAAAAAATGTATATTCTTTTCTCATATGACATATTCAGATTACACTTTCTGCTTCGTTTACTCCTTCTAGTTCCTCCCCACCTTCCCTCCACTCTGGACCAACTCTGTCTCTCATTAGAAAATCGAAGACTCCAAAGAGATAACAACCAAAGATGACATATAAATATACAATAAAATAAAGCAAAAATCCCATTATATTGGAGTTAGATAAGGCAACCCAAGAGGAAAGAGTTCTAAGAGTAAGCACAAGTGTCAGATTTACTTATTCTCATACTCAAGAGCCCCATAAAACACTAACCTACAAGACTTAATATACTTACAGAGTACCTGGTGCAGGCCCAGGCAGTCCCAATGCTGACTGCTTCAGTCACTGTAAATTCATATGTGCCTCGCTTAATTTATTTAGACGGCCTTGTTCTGGTGCTTTCCATCCCCTCCGGCTCTTAGATTCATTTGTCTCCTCTTCTGTGGGATTCCTTGTTCTCTGAGAGAAGGAATTTGATGGAGACATCCCATTTAGACTCTCTCTTCTCTGTATCTCTTCCCACTTGCTGCTAGAGGAAGCTTCTCTGATCATAATTGAATAAGGCACCAATTTATGAGTATAGTTAAATGTCACTAGAAGCTGTTTTATTGACACTTTATTTTTTAGATTAGTTGTACTTGGGTTTACCCTAGGTCTCTAGACTATCTAGTCTCTGGTTTTGTTACCAATCAGTGGCAGTTATGGGTTTCTTCTTGCAGAGTGAGCATTAAGTTAAATCAGATACTAGTGGCTACTTTTGTTAGTTCTGTTCCACCTTTGCCCTAGCATATTTCACAGCCATGACAGATTACAGACCATATGTATCGTGGCTGGGTTTGTGTTTATGTTTCTCTTTTGGTAGCCTGCAGAGTGACTTACCACACCAAAGACACAAGAACATAGGAGTGAAAGCTCCATGTAGGCACCAGATCAATTTTTTCCATGTTCAATGACAATGAGTTATGTGAGTATTGTCCTGGGTAATAACCTCCCCCGCCCCTCCCACAGTATCAGTTTGCAGAGATCAAACTATTATCTTAACAACAGCTTGGGTTAGTTAGGGTTTCCATGTGACCTATTTAGCCAAGAACTTTGAATACAATCCAGCCCTGCTACTGAAGAGTCCACGGGTGACAAGAGACTGTCAGTTAATACTGTATGCCTCATCATTAGTAGACCTCCTTAGGATTACCTTCATACACTTTAAAAAGGTTTTGCTATACTAGGTTGCTTCTGACTTCCAACTGTCTTTCCCCACATTATTTTCCAGTATCCATGTCTCTTCCTCCTCCTCCTCACCTAACACTCCAATTCCTGTCACCCCCCCAGCCCACACATAAAATCTATTCTATTTCTCCCTCCTAGGGAGATCCATGTGTTCTCCCTAGACTCCTCAATACCTAAATACACTATATTAAAGTATAGTAGCTTAGTTATTTCATCATTTGGTAAGCCTTTCTAATTACGGAATAATCTGATATAACGGAAGTTAAATAGAGAAAAACAAAAAAAATACTCAAACTCATATGATTGTTAAACTTTCATCATTTAAGTAAATCACTCAGCAGCACAGCTTTCATTCTAGCCCCTGCAGTCCTTTATTACGAATCAAAACAAACTTGTTTTCCTCTTTGTATTCTATTGTTATAGAATGAATAAGGGTTTTTTATCATTGCAACTGAAATGGCTATTCAATTCTATTGCACAGGTGATATATGGCCGAACTTCTAACAGGTCATCATCATGTCATCAAGAAGCATTGGTTCCTTCAACACAGAAGAAAGGCTTTGGATTAGCTGCTATTTATAACTAGACTATTACAAAGAAAAGCCACACTTGCTGCCTCCTGCTCACTCTCCATTTCCATCAAGAGTGGAGAGGACAGAAAAGGCATGTTCTTAATGTACCGAACCTATAAATGAAACTCAAACAAGCACATATTTTTCTAAAACTACTTCATCTCAGAAATGTGTTACCACAACTGAACATGAATTAAGAGATAGTTATATATAAATAAGGCAATGAGTCAAACACCATGCTGGAGAAGAGAAAAAGTGGACTTTTGTGCAATTTCACTAGAAGTGTCGATGAAAAGCCCATTGATGTTCATGTTTTAACTTTGGAATATGATTATTCCTTTGATATCAGATGGAATAGAGAACTGAAGAAAAGAATCTGGTAGTGCCTAGAGCCACTGTAAATGTATAACAAATAAGAATGGCTACTGTTATATTGTGGAGCAATGAAGAAAAGATCTTGTAAGGATTATATTTGTAGTACTGGGTCCTAGGACTACTTATATCAAGAACTAGATCAAGAACTCTGCCAGTTAAATATAGAGCTACACTCATACTTAGTATATTTGACAGGTACTCTCTTATTATTGTGATTACTGTGATGAGCATTATATATGTGCCGTGCTATTAGTTTATATGACAAACACAAGAGATAGCTTTGAAATTTAAGAACATTACCTGATCCACATAATTCTCTGTCTCCCCATAGAATCTAGAGTGAAAAGCCACTCACATGAGATCTTTACAAGAATTTTAACCAGGGTAACCCTATGTGTCAAAGGTTACTATTTTTAAAAAGCTGAAGAAAAGTCCTCATCTCATTAGACATTTCAAGTGCTGGATTTTTTTCAAAAGGAGTTTCTGTTACTTTATACAAATTACTACAAGAAAATTACTTGAAGCTCATTCGTGAAATACATTGAGATAAAATATGTGAAAGAAAGTTCATTGTTTTACTTACTGGGAAGAGAGGCTGGTAGTGAATTCTCCCAAGGGGAGAGATGGTGATCTCTGTCTGTTTGAGCCTTATAAGCAGATAGACACTCTCAGTAAGTAAACTAATGGTGTTCTCTAGGCAGAGAAATATTTACTTATTGGAAACTCATAACTAATGGAGTTGATTCAATCTTGATTCAGTTCATACACTAAATAAGTCTAAAAACTACACATTTATGGGGATGGGATGCAGCTTAGTGGAAAACCTACTTGCTCAACAAGTTTGAGAACTTGAGTTAAGATCCTTAGCATCCACATAATAATCCATGCTATGTGGTATGCACCTGTAACGCCAGCACTGGGAAATGAAAACAGCAGACACTTCCTGGCAAAAAGCCTTCAGTAAAAATGCATATACCACCCAACACACACACACACACACACACACACACACACACACACACACACACACTCACAGAGAGAGGGGGTGGGTAGATGGATAGAATAAGAGCACTGTGTGCTTATGATGAGGTAATCATAGAGCATGTCACAAAAGCACTGTAAAACAGGGATTCAAACTGGAATTTCAATGAACATAATTTATAAATTTCCTGACGTCTGTGATGTTTTCCCTGTTCAGTGATTTTTCTTATGTTTCTCAGTCAGCAGCTCAGTATGCTCATATGTGGAGGAAGAGTCTAGATGGCTCAGATTATGTTGTTAATATATAGTTAATAAACAGTTATTTTATGTCCAGAAAAGAAAGTAGCCCAAATATTCCTTGCAATAATATATGTGAAGGCACTTAATTTGGATGAATAAAGATCAAATTTGTTTGATGCTTTTGATAACTATATTTTTCTGAGAAACTTGGCTTTGTGAACCAACTTTTGTTTTACAGCTATGTCATATGTCTCTGTACTTTTGATGTGTTGTGTTGTTTCTTCAGCATCGTCAAGTGTACTACCATGGACTGATTGCATCCTGAAAAAGACAAATTAAGAAACTCTTGTCACACAGATGAATCACTAGGGCTCTTTGTTTGCTTGTTTGCTTATATGTTTATCAAACTCTCCTCTCAAAGCTCAGCAATCTATGCAGAAGATGAGAGAGTGAGGATTATTAAAGCCTGAGTTAATGGATCACTCCAAGAAACAGAATCGTCCAGACACAAGAAGACTGATACACTGATGAATTCAGAGGCACTGTGGTAGCACACACAAGACATGCAAATGTTTAAAACAGACAAAACTCAACATTGAGAAGGGTAAGTGGACACAAAATTCTATTTCTAGCCAAGAAGAAATATACAATGAATACTTACTGGAAAAGGAAAAGTCAATTCTTCACAATGTCACGGCAGTGTGAATATCAACCATATTCCAGGGCAAGCCCCATGATCAGTAGTAGTAGGTCAACACAGATTGGACTCCATAAAACATCCAAAAGAATGGACTTCATATTTCATGTGTTTGTGTATATATGACGGCTTTTGTTTAGCTTTGATTTGGTATATTTATTTCTGTCCTGTTGGTTTTTGTTTTAGTCTGTGTTAGTTTTCATTTTCGTTTTTTTTTTGAGAGATTGGCAATAAAGCATGGTGACATGGTGTGTAGAAAAGTAGGAGAATCTGAAAACATATAACTTAGTTTATTTCCTTAAAATTTACATATCAGGATATTTATCCTGTATAGGATTTATCTTTATTTAAAATCTATCATTAAAGTAACATCATAATCATTATTTTAAAATTTTTCCTTTTTATTGAGATTTATTTTTATTATTTAAATCTCTCTCTCTCTCTCTCTCTCTCTCTCTGTGTGTGTGTGTGTGTGTGTGTGTGTGTCTGAATGTGCTATGTGAGTGAAGGTGCTTATATAGTTTAGGAGAGACCATTGATCCATGAAACTGGAGATATAAGTAGTCCTGAGCTGTTCACATATGAATGATAAGAACCAAACTGTTATCCTCAGCAGGAGCAGGACAAGTTCTAATTCACTAGGCTCTCTCTATATATACAGTCTACTGAAGTGTTCCTATGAATTTCTCACTTTGCCATAATGTTCATTGATAGGTTCTCATGTAATTTTCATTCATATATTTTTAAACATAATAAAAATTATCCATGGGAGATGTACAATGTCAGTAAATTTGATGTGTGAATTAAATTATTCAGTCTCTCAACACTATATCTTATATTTGTCTGACAAAATATATATTTTAATCCAATGTAACCTTATCTCTTCTGTTTGTTTAATAAATTATAGAAGCCTGCCTGATTCTACCTTCATAAGTGCTATGACTAAAGTGCACATCACCACACCCAGCTTAGGCAAATTTTGATGCATAGGTAAAAGGTAAGCATTATATAGATGTATTTGTGATACATTTTTGTTAACTGTTTTTCAATTGTTTACAATTCTGGTGTGATGACACATGCCTCTGGGAACTGACGGAGGATCAGTATTCAAGACATCCTATGGAGTCTCACATTCATTGTGAGACTTCACCTCAGAAATGACACAGTAAAACAAAGTTAAATTTAGAACAGTTAGAGTTTTCTACATCCTCTATGACTTGTACTCTACCTGGTCCATGTACGTCCCTACAGATCAATTCTCAGTAAACATTTCTTTTAATTTGAAGTTGTCTCCACTTCCCAGTTTATAGCACAATAAAGTTTTATGATTGCCTCTAACTCTATGAGAAAGAAAACATAAATAATGTCATGTTTACAATAATTCAGTCATTTCTGATTAGTCTATAATGTGAATATTTCTTCTGTTTTATCACTAAATAAGCAGATTTTCAGATATACTAACATCAGAGTATTATCTGCTTTCTGGCTTAATAAGCATTTACTTGTTATTCACACTTCAGTTGTAAAGCTATTTTAAATAATATCATTTTAAAATACCAATATCAGCGGATTTTTTTTACTTAGATATAATAAGTATTACAAATTAGAGTAGTAATTGTCTTAATTTTAAATCACATTTGAATGCATAGGAGAAATGTCTCTTGTTCTTGTTCTACTATAAAAGTAATCAGAACTTGGTTAAGAATGTAATTTATTTGATGGCACATCATTATTCACAATTGAAAGTAATATGAATTACTTATTGTGTATGATTTTTCTAAGATATAGTATAAATTTTTATATTATTTTGATGCAGATATTAGAAACTTTCAAAATATTTTTCTTTTAAGCCAATTAGGTGAGTTAGTGTACATACTCAAGGGAACAGACTTACATTTCTCAAGGGAAGAGCCTTGAGAAAACCCTTCAATGATTTAAAAAATAATGACAACTTGGTGTGACCAACAAAAGGTATCACCATTCCAATCTCAGCCTTCAAACACCTCCATCCTGAGTCTCCTCCCCAAAGGAAGAATGGAGAATAGGCACTCACATAGGGATGGGTCCTTACATTGATGTGATGCACAGAGGCATGCCTAGTGCAGGACACAAGGAAGCTTCCTACTTCCCAGAAGCACCAAAGCCAAAGAATCAGATAGCAATTACAAATGTCAAGAATAATTAGTCTAGTTGTAAATTGAGGCTGGTGTCTCCGAACTAAACATATATAAGCAAAAAATAAATAAATAAATAACTTGTGAATAAAATACCTAAATTAGATCCAGAAACTCTTCAGTAGTAGTCAAAATATGCAAAGTACTATAATTAACATATTAAATGACTTCCTAAATCACAACATTAATAAGGAATAGTTGATAGATTCATTGATTTTTCCAGCAAGATACATAATATCTGGAATTACCCAACAATAATTTAAAGTCAGCCATTATAAAAATACTTTATTAATGATTTTGAAGAGGTTTTCCTGTTTTCATTTTGTTTATTTGTATAACTGGGGCTTTAACTCATGGCTTTCCATGTTAGGCAAATGCCATTCTACTGAACTTTCTTCTCAATGCCTTGAACCAAACCAAAAGTGAAAATAGGAACAATGTTAAAAAATTAGTAATTACTGGACTTCAAGTACTTAGAAATGTTGCAGAAAAACTAATTTATTTACAACAAAAGCACGTCAAACAAAACAAAACAAAATAAAAAAAAAAAGAGGAAAGTGCTGAAACAACACTTGCATCAAATTACCAAACCTAAAGATGCTCAATTATTTGTGTGATGAAGGACCATGCTTGCCTTTTATAGACTGAGACTAGCAAACAAGAGTAACAGAGCAAAATTAGAAGTGTTTGGAAAAATGCGGGAGGATCCTTCGGAAATCTGGGAAAGAATATAAGAATACATATTCAGGAATCTAAGGAATTTTGAATATAATAATCTTCTTATATCCTAGTCAAGATCTATCAAAACTAAATGGATGAAAATAAATTATAAACAGAATATAGTTAAGCATCTGGAGAGAAATGATATATTGTCTACAGAGTATTTTTGTATGATAGTGGAGCGGAGGGCGAGGTTGTGGGAGGTGCAGTTGGTCAGATCCTTAGAATCCTGTCTCTGTTCATGGTATACATACATCTATTAACATGCCATACAACTATCCCCCAACTGCACACAGGAGAACACATAAGGAAAATGAAATCTTTGCAATTGAATGATATCAGTAATCATTTTATTCACATGTTAAAATTTGTACACTCAGACCTGAGCACTGAGCAGGTCCCAGGTGGCAGTTCTACCCCCAATCTCTAGGTATCCAGAGGAAGCAGGGCTCCCAGGTGCTCTAACCCTGGCATTATCTTACGTAAGCAGACAGCAACACCTGCCCCAAACAGGGAGTAACTGGGACCCACTAGGACCCAGGAAGTCATTCCTGGCCTGAGCAGATTTTGGGCCTCAGCTCTTACCCCAGTAGCAACACCCACCCCACACAGTTTTCATAAAACCAAGATAACAGGAAAGACAGGCTCCAGTCAGAGACAGGGCAGGTAGCACTAAGGAGATCCAGATGGCATAGGCAAGCGCAAGAACATAAGCATCAGCAACCCAGGGTACTTGGCATCATTAGAACCTAGTTCTCCCACACAAGAAAGTCCTGAAATCTCCATAGTACTAGGAAAGCAAGATTCAGATTTAAAATCACTTCTAATGATGATGATAGAGGACTTTAAGAAGAACATAAATAACACTCTCAAAGAATTTGAGGAGAACACAGGTAGAGAGGTAGAATCCCTTAAAGTGGAAACACAAAATTCCCTTAAAGAATTACAAGAGAACACAACCAAACAGGGGAAGGAATTGAACAAAACCATCCAGGACATAAAAATGGAAGTAGAAACAATCAAGAAATCACAAAGGGAGACTACTCTAGAGGTAGAAAACTTAGAAAAGAAATCAGGAGTCATAGACACAAGCATCACCAACAGAATACAAGAGATAGAAGAGAGAATCTCAGGTGCAGAAGATACCATAGAAAATATTGACACAACTGTCAAAGAAAATGCAAAATGCAAAAAATTCTTAACACAAAATATCCAGGAAATCCAGGACACAATGAGAAGACCAAACCTAAATATAATAGGTATAGATGAGAGTGACGATTCCCAAGTTAAAGGGCCAATAAATATCTTCAACAAAATTATAGAAGAAAACTTCCTTAATCTAAAGAACAAGATGCCCATAAACATACAAGAAGCCTATAGAATGCCAAATAGACTAGACCAGAAAAGGAATACCTCTCGTCACATAATAATCAAAACACCAAGGGAAAAAAACAAAGAAAGAATATTAAATACAGTAAGAGAAAAAGGCCAAGTAACATATAAAGGCAGACCTATCAGAATTACACCAGACTTCCTATCAGATACTATAAAAGCTAGAAGATGCTGGACAGATGTCATACAGACCCTTAGAAGAACATAAATGCCAGCCCAGGCTACTATACCCAGCAAAACTCTCAATTACCATAGATGGAGAAACCAAGGTATTCCATGACAAAACCAAATTTATACAATATCTTTCCACAAACCCAGCATTACAAAGGATAATAGCAGGAAAGCTTCAATACAAGGAGGGAAATTATATCCTAGAAAGAGCAAAAAAGTAATCCTCTTCCAACGAATCCAAAAGAAGATAGCCACACAAAGATAATTTCACCTCTGTCAATGTTAGAACCTGCACTGCCAAAAGCTTTGGAGGCTAAGTTGTTAGAGCCTGCACTGCCCCAAGGTGCTCCGGTCCGCGGGTTGAGGTTCATCAAGAGAGAGTGAGGATGGACGTGAAGAATGGAGACCAGACAGAGTGTGATTCAATCCCGTTTATTCTTCGGTCTCTCTTCTTCTCTCCAAGTCCCTAGTTCCTAGTACCAAGTCTCAGGTCATAATCCTAGTTCCTTTTTAATAAGTCTCAAGTCCTTCTCCTAGTTCTAGTTGCTAGTCTCTTTCTCAGTTCCAAGTTCCAAGTTTTCTTCCAAGTCTGTCTTGAGTACAACTTCTAAGTTGCTAGTCTCTTTCCCATTTCCAAGTTCCTAGTTCTTCTTCCGAGTTCTCTAGTCCAATGTCTAATCCTTTTTTCTGTTTGCCTCTCACCTTTTATATGTCTCACTTCTAAGCCACGCCTTTAAGTAACTCCTTTAAGTCTTATCTCTAAATTACACCTTTAAGTCACACCGTTAAGTCTCACACACCCAAGGGAAAATCCTGGGTATGTACAACAAGATGTTATCAGAGTGTGCTCAGCTGTTGTAGGCTATTATAAACAAGTCTCTTGTCAGGGTATATGGCTCAAGATGACTGCAAGGATGATAGCTACCTTCTGTTAGCTCCCCCAGTTTGTGTGGGTGATGCCTTGAAGGAGGATGGTTGGGAAAATTGTTGGGATTAAGCCAGGCCTGGAATGGTTTAAGCAGGACACAGAATCGGACATAGCTTTAAAGACTGATGGTCCTCTAGCCTTCTAGCTCTAAGTATACTACATGCATACTGATAACTTCTAAAAAATCCTAAAACCTTTCTTGCTTATTCTATAGTTAAAAACTGCTGGCATTTTTTCTCTTTAACTCTGTGCTATATTGAACAGTGTAACTCTGTGGTTTATTTAACACTTTATGCTTAAATGAGTGCCAGGGAAAATTAATTCTTCCTTACTGTTCTGTACTAAAAATTTAACTCTTTCTTACCATTCTGTGCTTTATTAAGCTCTGAAACTTTACTCTTTATTACTGTTCTGTGCTTTGTTAAGCACTGGAGAAATGTAACTCTATTAACTCTCTATAATTTGTGTTTTAATAAGTGCTAATATCTAACTGTTTATCAGAAGGGATTCAGTAAAGAATTTATTGGTAGTGTACCTTTCTCTAATAAATCAGCCAGAAACCTCGCTGGCTAAGTTAGGTAAAACTCTGTTAACTAGAGAGGATGGAAAGGAAAAGAATCAAGATGTTTTATACAGGAAAACAAGCAAAGATATATATATATATATATATACATATATATATATATATATATATATATGTATATATATATATATATATACACACACACATACACACACATTCATAAACCCGCACTCTGGCCTGGTCCAACCACCTGTCACAATCAACTCCACAAATATTCACACATGTTTACATACATACACATGTCTACACACATATGTACAGACAAACAGTCATATATGGATGGGTGGATGGATGGATGGATGGATGGATGGATGGATGGATGGATGGATGGAT
>JANHMN010000014.1:63246586-63333575 GCA_030674055.1 Rhabdomys pumilio
GATGGATGGATGGATGGATGGATGGATGGATGGATGGAAGGATGGATGGATGGATGGATGGATGGAAAGATGGATGGATGGGGTAGAACTCCCCAAGCCAAACCATTCCACCAACAGTTTTATGTCTTTTTTTGTCTTTTTATAACTTCTTAGACAAAAAATTATTTAGAAAATTACCTCATAGATAAAATGTTACACAAAATGGGAGTTACAGAAAAATGTTTATATCAAGTGTAAAGCAGATCATATGTGTTCATATATAATGAACATATATGCTCATTATAAGTTCAAGGCTCCAGTTTTCAAAATGCCTTGCTTTAGTATACTGCACTCCTGTGACTTTATCCTTGGACCTAAATGTTTTTTCTTGAACACAAATTTGTTCCAAATTTATTTCTTTTTTTAGTGTAATTATGAAACCTCATTGTATTTCTTAATATATAAACTTTACTTACTGTCATGAGAAGTGGGCACATTTCATTTTCTTTTCTAACATTATTACCTCTTTCTAGCAACTAAGACAATCTCTAAACACGTTTTTCCTAAAATTATTTAAATCAAATCAGAAATTCTACAGAATCATTATCTGTTTGTCTACACAGTATCACTACAAGATAATATATTTTATCTTTCTCAACTCCCAGGACTCTGGTAAATTCTGGTAAATTCTCCCAGGACTCTGGTAATAGTGTCCCTCTGACACCTACCTCCTACCTTCCAAGGTTGCCTGTGTCCATTCTTCCTGCTAGCCACCAGGACTTCAGTTCTGTTTGCCCCTGCCGTCCAATACCTGATTATGTTCCCCCTTTCCCCTTTCTGTCCCCTCTCCGACCCATGTCCCTCCCTCCATCTGCCCCCATGACTGCTTTCATCTTCCTCCCAAGTGGGATTCAAGCATCCTCACTTGGGCTCTTTAGATTGTTAATTTTCTTGAGTCCTGTGGGTTATGTACTGTACATTTATGGCTAATATCCACTTATTAGTAAGTACACACTATGCATGTCTTTTTGGAACTGGGTTGCCTCACTCAGGATGATATTTTCTTGTACCATTGATTTGCCTGAAAAACTCATGATGTCCTCATTCTTAATAGCTGAGTAGTATCACATTGTGCAAATGAACCACATTCTTCCATTGTGGGACATCTGGCTTGTTTCTAGCTTCTGGCTATCACAAACAAGGTCTCTATAACCATCATGGAACATGTGTTTCTGTGGCATGGTGGGGCATCTTTTGAGTATATGCTCAAGAGTGGTATAGGCAGGTCTTCAGGTAGATCTATTTCCAATTTTCTGAGGAACTTCCAAATTGATTTCTAGACTGGTCATACCATCTTACAATCCCACCAGCAATGTCTGAGTGTTCCTCTTTCTCCACATCCTTGTCAGCATGTATGTCTTCAGAGTTTCTGATCTTAGCCATTCTGATTGATGAAAGGGGAATCTCAGGTTTGTTTTGATTTGCATTTCCCTGATCACTAAGGACTTCCAACATTTTTTAAGTGCTTCTCAGCCATTGAAGATTCCTCTGTTGTGAGTTCTCTGTTTTGTTCTATACCCCATTTTTTGATCATAAAATTGTCCAGAACAGATTGCACTATGTTCATGTCTTGGTTATTAATTGATGGGAGTCCTAGACTACTGTCAGTGAAATCAATCCTAGGAAGGTGGTTCTGGGCTTTTGAAAAATGATAGCTTAGGTTTTGCCTATGGGTGACCCAGCAAGCATCGTCCTCTATAGATTCCAAGGTTTTTGTTTGGCTGAAGATGAGTTCCTTAGTCAGATATAATGCTCTGCAGAATAACATTAAGTCCTCCCCTAATTTCCTACCTTGACTTCCCTTAATGATGAACTTTAGCCTGGATGTTTAATATAAAATAAATCAGATTTTCCTTAAATTGATATTTGTTAGAGTATCGTATCACAGCAATAGAAAAGAAACCATACAGGAAATTGTTATGAGAAGAGATGTGTGGAGTTGTTTAGGGTCTGAACATGTGGTTTTATATATTTGTACAATTTGGTTAGAGGACTGGGGATAATTTTGAAGCATTGGGCTAGAAATCTATTGAGCACTCATTGTCATGAGCTATTGTTGTGGGAAGTTGGAGAACAGTATTAAGAGAATATAGACAGGTATAGATTGTCAAGTTTCAGAAGGGAGCAGATGCTTAATTTAAAAATGGGCTATGAACTATTCACATCATATTTTGGTCAAAAATTCTATATCTGCTGATTAACAGATCATTAACAATGAAATTTTTGTGCTTCAGGGAAATAGCATACAGGTCAAATGGGGCTGAAGAATTACCTGTAATTAACAGTAGATCAGCACCACTGAAGTGAAATATTTTCTTTTCCATTGGAGCAAGAGAAAGACATTTCCTCAGACTCAACACACCGAAGCTGTAGTCCAGAAAAGCTAAATGCTACATTTCAAAATAGAAGCCACACTCAGCAATTTAGATGTTATCTTTGTGGTATTGACTTTGAAGGCACTGAGATCCATGTTCAAAGGGTCTTAGAGAGTGGTTGAGGCCTGGGACCTTGTGGCAGTGTTAGGGCTCCTGAAGAGAGGTCATGAGAGGCCATTGGTGAAGGTGCAGATTCAGTTAAGTGGAGACCTAGGATATTAAAGATGTAATACTATGGGAGGTTTGTGAAGGATAGTAGCAAATATCAAATGGTCTGCACCCTCAAAAAAAAAAAAAAAGAAAAAGAAGCTGAAGTTTTAGATGACTGAACTAGAAAAATAAGAGTGCTCAAGCATTGTAGAGTCAGAGGATTACACAGTGAGTGAGTTCCAGACATTAAACTTTAAGCTACAAAGTTTGGATTTACACTAACCAATTGGTTTTTGCTATGATCTAATTTTTTAAGCCTGTTCTTTTCTTCTGAAATAAAACATAAAATTTGATTTCGAAGGAAATCTTGGGTATGATAGAGAGATGTTTTAGCTTTAAAAAGGCCTGGGTGCTCTTCCAGAAGACATGCTTGAAAACCCCAGAACCCACAGGGTACTTTTCAACCTTCTGTAACTCCAGTCCCAGGGTATTAGATGCCAGCATCTGGCCCCTGAAGGCACTATGCACACACATAGTCTGCAAACATACATGTAGACAAAACATCCAAACACATAAAAGTAAATAAATAAACATTATAAAGGAAACCTTGGAGTTTTAATTGATGAATTTTTTTAAAACTCTGAGAATTTTTTTTTAAAGAAAATTTTCATTAGGAAAGTGGTTGTCTGGCCCATTTATGTGCAGGGTCTAACAAAACTTACCTATTCACTGCAAGAGTATCACATATACTGGGTCAGTACATTAGTATATGTATAAACGAAGGACTGAACAAGTTAGTGAATAAAGATAAAGCTCTGACCCAGAATTGTACCTGTCTAAAGGAACTGCAGGGAAAATAATGGAGAAAAGCCTGAAAGAAAAAAGGCCCAGTGACAGACCCGAATTGCAATCCAGCTCAAGGAGAGGTCCTGGAGTCTGATACTATTACTGATGCTTTGATGTACTTACAGACAGGAACCTAGCATAGCTGCCCTCAGAGAGGCCTAACAAGCAGTTGAAAGAGTCAGATGCAGATACCAGCACCCAAACAATGGAAAGAAAGTGGGGATCCCTGAGGTTGAATTAGGGAAAAGCTGGAAAAAGCTGAAGGGGAGTGCGGCCCCAGGGGAAGACCAGCAGTCTCAACTGACCTGGACCCCAGGGATCTATCTCTCAGACACTGAGCCAACAACAAGGCAGCATACACTAGATGATATGAGGCCCTGGACACATATACAGCAGAGGACTGCCTGTTCTGGTCTCAGTGAGAGAAGATGCACCTAACCCTCAAGAGACTTGAGTTCCCAGGGAGTGGGGAGGTCTAGTGAGGTGTGGGTTGAAGTGTGGGGATATCCTCTTGGAGACAGGGCTAGAAAGTATGGGACGGGTAGGGTTAGGAGTTGGACCAGGGCGGGAAAATGAAGACTGGAATGTAGAATAGGATTAAAGAATAAAAACAAATTAAAAGAGAACTATGTATAAATTATTGAAAAAACCTGTTAGCACTTGGAACACAATCATCAAGTAAGAAGCATGAGTATGGATAATAGCCAGTGGTCCACAGCGCCTTTACTCATTGGCATATCATACTGTCTCAGACAGTCTGTAGCATTTTTAAAATTATTCCCAACTCTGTTCCTCTAATATCAGAAGAACTTTTTGTTTTAGCTATGGAATTTGAACCACAAAATGAAATAAGAACACTTCCAGGATGTCTTATTCTTTGGGATTCTGATAACTTTTCCCTTGCTACTGTCCTGTTAATCATTTCTTGTAATTAATTAATTAATTAATTACTAATTATTTTAAAAAATTATTCTTTATATACATTGTATCCTGGCCACAGTTTCCCCTACCTCCACTCCTCATAGTTCATCCTTACTCACCTCTCCCCCAGATCTACTCCTCCATTTCCTTCCAGGAAAAGAACAGGCCACATAGGGATAGCAATAAACATGAAATATCAAAATTAGAATAGGCACAAATTTTTATGTCAAGGCTGGATGAGGTGACCCAGTAGGAGGAAAATGGTCCCAGGCTCAGGCAAAAGAGTCAGAGATTCTCCCACAAAGACACCAAGCTACACAATCATAATGTATATATGTAGAGGCCCCACCTTAGACCCATATACAGGGTTTATGAGGCTTGCTTAGTTGATCCTGTGGGTTATGTTCTAGTGGTGCCTTCGACTGACCTCTTTGGTTCTTGGTATTATTCCTTCCATGTTCTAAGGGGCTCCCCAAGATTCACCCAGTATTTAACTATGGTTTCTGCGTTTGCTCTCATCAGTTGCTGGATGAAACCTCTCTGATGACAATTGCTCTGGGTACCAGTTTGTGACTGTATCAGAATATCATTAAAGTAATTATAAAAGAACATTAATGAGAAATATACACACCTTGTAGCTGAAAATTCTGCTACAGAAAACATGTTTGGTTGTGTATCTTAAGATCTAGTGTATAAAGCAGATACAGTTGTTTACATGGACGATAAATTATGCAACTTATGTGTGGTCTATGAAATGCTAATCGTAACATATATAATTAATTATAAGTTTTACAAAGTAAACAGGATAAATTTCTCCAAAAAAGAAAACCCACGAGACTTCTGTAGCTGTATCATTGGACTAAAGAGATGGCTCAGCAGTCAAAAACAATTGTTGCTTTTCCAAAAAAATACAAATTCAGCTTCCTACACGCAAAAGGTAGGTCACAAACATTCATAGCTTAAATTCTAAGGGACTTAATACCCTCTTCTGACCACTGCATGTATTAGGCATGCATGTGGTACACATAGACATATGTAGTCATACCATGCAAATATATTAAAAAAATTAAAAAGTAAACAAAAATAAATAAATCTTTAAAGGTAACATTCTGTTACTGAGTTGTGTTGTGTTTTAGATTACAACATGAGGCCTTGGGAACAATAAAAGTAATGTATGATTTGAGAGTGATGTGATTGTCAAATTGACAATGGGTGGAGTGTCCTGGCTATCTTTAATTTTTGTCAATGACATATGGATGTGAGGGATTGTATTGAATATTAAGTAGTGCACGAGATTATACAGCCCACTCATGGGGGCATCATTGTTAGGAAGGTGGTCCTGGACTTCATAAGTCAGATGAGCAAAGTCAGATAAGCATGATTTGATCCAGCCAGGAAGAGATATTGCTCCAAGATTCCTGCTGTACTCTTTTAGTTGTGAATGAATCAAAAACAGTGGTGATCCTGTTTTAAATACCAAATAGCTGTTGGTCCCTTGTTCTGGAGGGTGTCCCACTATGATCTCCCGACTGGGGACAGGGTGAGAGCAAGGAGGGCTCCCTACTGTCTTCACGCTGCCTCCAGCTTTAGTCTCCACTGCCTGCAGGTCTCCGGCCAGGCCTGATTCGGGAGGTCGAGGCCAAAGGACACAGAGTGCGAGCAGGAGGGAAATTGCCTGACCGGTCTCTCCCAGCTGCTGCACCTGTCTCTGAGCTGGTCCAGGCCCAGGCTGAGGCAGCTTGCTGTCCCAGGCAGGTTTCAGGAGAGCAGAGCTCTCCCCAAGTGTTACAGCTCTTGTGACAAAAACTCTCCAGGATGATTCTTCAGCGGCGCCTTTACTTCCCCTAAATAGAGCCCTTATATACAGTTTTGGGGTGGGTTAGGGTCTGGCAGCAGGTAATGTCTGTTGGCTTGACCTGAGAGCTTGGAGATACCTCATCTGCATGCGGGAGAGCCTGAGGGACCGTTCCTCTTGACTGATGGTCATAAACCTTTCCTGTGGGAGGGGTTGTTAAAGGACTGAAGCTAAGTGAAAAGAACCAAGGACTGGGAGCAGAGCTGAACTCCCGCTGTTCGATAAAGTTTCTGGGGTTCGAAACTCATGCTCAACCAAACACTCAGCTACTTTTCACAGCCCTGCAAATAGTCTTGCCTTCCCGTTCCTTGCTTAAATTCTTGACATTACTTCTTTCAAAGACAAAATTTAAAATGAAAGTATATGATACAATAGGCACTACATTTACTCTTTAAGTCACTCTTTGTTTTCCAAAGTGTTTTTATCACAGCAACAGAGAGAAAGCAGAAGTTGTATACAGGGCAGTGATCATCCTGAAATAATGTCTAATCTACGCCCAAATTGTTTGCTTCGATTACTGAGTGATACTTTTCTGGGACTGACCTAAGCGTCATTGTCAAACTGGGAGTTGCCTTACACATCTTTAGGAAGTGATACATGTCTTAGCATGTCTCTATTTGGGGAAAGCAATGATTCAAGGAAAATAAGCTTGATCTTTTGAACATCAACCTTCACCATCCCTTCCTTTCTTTCTGGATCCTATGGCAGAAATTGTTTGCTACCTCTGTGTTGTTACAAAAAATCTAAGTACAAACTCTTCCATAGGTATATGTTTCTCAGAGTAAGTTGTGTTTTCTCCTGTGTATGAAACAGATTTGTTTTGATATTGGAAGCGCAGATGTAGTTTTTTATGAGTGATTTTATTAAAATTTTAATAAATTCTCAGTTTTCAGAGGAAGTCTGAATATGCATATACAATACTGTTAAGTCACCTGCTCAAGAACTCAACATGTTTGCTTTGACGAGGTGTCTGCTTCTCCAGCTGGGTTAGACTGACATCACACAGGTAGAATGACATTTCTTCTGGGTTGGTGGGACTTGGGAATTTCAGGTTAAGTTTCCATTCCTGATATTTTTATAGCAATAAGTTTCAGAACATTCAATTCAAAACACTTTTAAATATTTGCAAATATGTTCTAGAAATAGAAACAGAATATAAAAATATATTTTAGGATATATTCATATTGTCATCTGGTGAATAATTGATTTTGGAGTGTTACTAAATAGAGAGAAGGAAGGGTATTAAGGAACTCAGAAATAGCTGTATTCTGTCATTTCTTAGTCTTAACTGTGAACTGCATTCTTTTCATATCTCATCTTTAAATCGTGATTAAAAGATGATGCCCTTTTCCTTGTCTTCTTCTACAAATTACTGTGTCCAAATTTCTATCATCTCTAATAATGGATATAAAGAAATTAATTATTTTTAATAGCTAAGTTAGATGTGATATCATTTTAGTCTAATAACTTTCATTAAAGAACATACTTTTGCAAGCATTATTTAAAATAATGTATATATTTACAATAAGCTCTGCAATATAATGAACACACGAAGCAATTTCTTTTGTTCTTAGATTCATGCGTACAAGTTATTTACTCTTTAGTTAGAAAAATTGCACAATATATTTATAAATATTCTTTACTATTTGTTAAATCTTCCAGATTCTCCCTTTCTATCTACACAACTTTGTATTTTCCCTTATATCTTAGAGAGAGAGAGAGAGAGAGAGAGAGAGAGAGAGAGAGAGAGAACTTTAATAACAATCACATTGTCATTGTGTGGGCATATTGTTTAAGGAAACATCATATTTTTTCAGAACACTGGCAGATTCTTGTATTCTGGATCGTACTGTTCATTTCAATTTATGCCATCTTCCCTCATATAATTTTTTTCTTTCCAGTTTCCTTACAAGACTACCTGTATCATTTGCCCTCATGTTTCAGTCTCTAAGGAATTGTCTTCCTAGAATTCCCTTGTTCTTGGAGATGTTGAGGTCTTTTAATATATTCCTGAAACTGTTGTGGTTCACTGGGTTTACAGACAGGTAGGAGTGCTGATTGCTTTGCTGTCCTCCCTGTGCAGGTTACACGGAACCCTCAGATACTATGAGAGCTATCGTTGGGGAGTGGGTTTCCGTGTCAGTTCCAATTCCAGTTGCTTAGTAGTCCTATTTAACAATACTGTTTTACATTCAAATTCTGTATGAAACCAAGCACAACAGCGATGATATGTAGTGTTTGTGTAATCTCTTGAATTCCCCAGACTATAAACTTGAAGGGAGGTATCCCGTGCCGGGCACAGTTTTTGATAGAAAAGCGTCTATTGTGTTGGGAGTACACTATCACTTAAGATAGCATACTTTAGTGTGAAATACTGGAAAAACAATCCATGCTATTGCCAGCAAGACACCAGCCTGTTCTCATCTCGTGGAGACTCTCTGAACTGGAGCTCTGAAATCTCTCCACCCAGCTTGCTAATTTCCCACTGGCAGGTTGCTACTATGCCAGGCCTCGTACTTCCAAATTCCCATGGCCTTTTGGGGTGCACTTCTTGCAAATCCATGCTTTGCTGCTGTACTGTTCTCTCCAGAACCCAGTTGTGGAAGGAAAACACCACACAAACTTAGTTCAGAATCAACAGGTAACTGGGCGCACCAACTAGCATCCTAGTTTGTAAGCTATTCTAAGTTACATCCTCCAGTAGTGGGTCTCGACAGATCCACCACCTGAACCTGTGGTCTCTGCTACCTACATCTGACCTCCACCTGTCTCCAGTTCAAAAAGCCAAACAATTTCCAGCCTCTCCTCTTCCCCTCTGAGTCTTGCCTACACCTCACCCAGTGATTGGTCCCCTGAAATCATTAGGGGAATGTTCTGCCACAGCATACTATACACACACACACACACACACACACACACACACACACACATATACACATTCACTAGCTGTATTTTATGTGAATAATAAAATCAATGATACTGAATGTAATGTATCGAACACATACATTCATATTTATTATATGCATATTTTATTGTATATAAATTTATTATATAAATTTTGAGTAAACATAAATTTAACATAGGAAAAATATTTTTGTTTGCTTTCCTATGGCTTTTTCAAACATCCTTAAGGTTAATTATTCGTCTTTCCTTGCCATCCCTCTATATTACCCTGCCTCCTCATTACCTGGTTAAAGTCTATAAATTGTATAGAATGTTAGTCAAACTGAATTTTTGTAACACTTATGACTAGACTAAAGCCAAGTCCTTACAGGCTGAAAACCATAAAAATTAATTTTCTTCTCTTTGCTATCATGCTGCTTTTAATTAAATTAAATATAAGAGCAAAGGTTTAATATAGTTCTTTTAATTAAACATGTGTTCAAATATTAAATTTTTCTAAGACCATTATTATTTATATTTTAACTGAAAACTATCAGAAATACAATGCAGTTTCAATTTGATGAATTTCTCCCTTGTTAAAAGATATTATTAGAAAGTCCAAAAGATACAAAATGTAACTTCTTATACTAGATGTTCACTCACATACTAGTTATTAAATGACTTACCTGATTTAATTCATTGTTACAGAAAAGTATAATTATACATACATTTAATATTCATTTGAAAGAATGGAGAAAAGAAAATCTGATTAATGTTTTCTAAATTTCCTCACTGAAGACAAAAAGCATTGCCAACCTCCATTGTCCAGATATAGTGTAGGATATAGGATCATTATAAGGATTCTATACATTATTCGCAGTTTTCATTTTGCAGAATTGCAGATGATTTACAAACTACATCAGGGAAAATAGAACCCACAAAATTAATAATTTCAGAATAAAGGATATGTGTTTACCTACGTGTTTTAAAACTTTGCTTTGAACTACAAATTTTAGAATAATAAGTCACCCTTATTCTAAACACAAATATGTTACTTTATTTAGAATATAAAACAAATAGATTTCTCAACTGGATATAGCAGTATTAGATTTGTCAGCATGTGTGTGACACATGAAGTCAGAAAATAGGTCATCCCATGAAAATAGCTATTATAAAACATACATCATTATTTTCCTTTTTTAGAAACTGAAATGGATTCATTGGCATTGTGTTCATTTAATTTAAGTTGTTCAAGTAAGGGTGGATTCAAAATTAGTTTTACACTATAGACATCTTTAAAATTTAGACCTAAGAACCATTATAATAATCCTGAAGACAATATATAGTTATGAAACAGTTAATGAAAGTCACTTCCTATGCCCCTTTCTTCCTGAGTTACTTTTTTTCTTGATGTTTTAATCATGACATCGAAGTCTAACTAGACAGACATTTTTGTTCAGAACTTTGGGGTGTTATCTTCTCATTAGGTAGACTTGTCCAGCCTCAAAAATGTGTTGTTTTTTTTTTTGTCTTGTCTCATTGTATGATGTTTTGTCTCATCTGACTGCCATCTCAAGGCCTGTCATTTTGTGAAGAGGAAGTGGACAGGGAGTGGATCTGGGGAAGAAGGGAGGTGTGGGGATCTTGGAGGAGTGGATGGAGGGGAAATGGTGGTTGAGATGTATAAGAGGAGAATCTATTTTCAATAAAATCAAAATAATAAAAGATAACATACAGTAATGTAATAATGAATATAATTTTTCCTGGTTTTGAAAATTTATTTACTTATTACTGTAAGCTCTGGGAAAAGGTTCATCTTAATTAATTGAAACAAATAAAAAATATCGTGATATTCTCCATTTGAAGAGACTGATCATCTGGATTTTAATCACTCAAGTTTTGCTTTAATTAAGGAAAGCAACAATACCAAACAACCAGAACCACCCACGGTCTAAACCACCAGCCTGGGAGCACATAGGGAGGGAACTACGACTCTAGCGGTATATGTAGAGGAGGACGGCATTGTTGGGCATAGGTGGGAGAGAAGATTCTTGGTCCCATGAAAAACGAACACAGAATGGGGGGTGATGTGAGGGTGAGGAGGGGGTAATGGGGTGGGGGGTAAGTGCAGGCACAGCCTCATAGAAGGGATATAAGGAGGAGGGATGGGATAAGGGGTTCCTGGGTGGTGGGGGAAATGGGATAAGTGGACAAAACTTGAAATGTAAATATTATAACCAACTACATAAAAGGGAAAAAAAGTTGTTAGAACCAACATCTTTAAAAAAAAATGTCAGCCCTCTAGGAAAAAAAAATTTTTCCTTGAACTAAAACTTGTACAGAGAATCGTATATTGCAGAATACACAGCCTTGGTGTATTTACTCATCAAGCAAAACGAGCAGACCTATTCAAACCTCCGGTGTCCGGGAATTCCATCTGGATGCAGTGAAGACACAGCATCAGAAGGTTATCAATTTACTCTTCCCCTCCACCCCTCTTCTAATATCTCAATGCCCGTAATCAGCTTGAAGAAGTTAAAGAAGAGTCAGAGCCCCTATTTCCTGGGCTTGGGGACTAAGATGGTTGATATTGGGCTGTCTCTCTGGGGAAAAGTAGTGGTTTTGTTGGAACAGGGAGGATTAGCTAGGATTTATGGCAGAGCCATAACCTATTGGTAGAAATCTGTATAATTTAGTATCAAGATGAAGTTATAATTTCTTAAATGGTACAAAATTCACTTGGATTTCAAATTTAAGGTTTTCATTGGTATAAGCTTCTTATTGATATGAAAGTGAAATGAATATTGATACTCTCATGGGCATTGTGCCTGTATAACACATTTAGAAATACAAGGCTTAGACCTAGTCCTTCTTTAACTGATTTAAGATGATTAGCCTGTGAGTTAAGGGACTATAGCAAATTCATGACCTTGAGTTTATTGTTAGGGTGTTTTCTATATTTTATTTAGAAATAGCTGAGAGGGGTTAACAGACAGCAGTCCAGGTTACCTTACATGGATAGTTGAATTTCAAAACGTCAGAAATCCATAGAATTGACGTCACAAATATTTCTATATTAATGTTCATTTTGATTAAAGACCTGTCTGCTCCTGACAGCTTCCTGTCTTGGATTATAAGAAGAAATTGAGCATTCTTGGAGTTACTCCAGTTGTGGTGACACAGTCACTAGGCAAGAATTGCCTCTCTCCATCTACAGTCAAATTACTGTCCAGAAAAGGGCACACTTGCAGAATAGTCGACTGATTATATCTGCCTATACAGAGTAATCAGCCCTTAATAATTCTGCATGACTAAGGTCCTTCAGATGAGTTTGGGCCAGAAGGCTGTAGATTTGATGCTCCAACGTTCGGTAGTATATGGGCTGTCCAGGTGTTCAGCAGTCTCTATAAATTGGCTGTTTTAGAAGCTATGCTTAGTGCTTCCCATAACTTCAGTTAACTTAGTCATTCTGGATTTCTGATGGGGTTGAAGACCTATAGTCTCATAGCCAATCCTGGATATTTACCTTGAGAGAAATGATTTGAGTGGATGGTTTTCAGCTGACATTCATTCTAAAGCCAAGAAAAAGCCAGGTTCAAAACTAAGTGTTTTTGTCAAGAGAGACGACAGAGGTTCTGGTTAGTCAACAAAAGGATGGACTGGGTATTAAGACTATCTTGTATCTCACTGGTACAAATAGGAATAATTATGCTCTAATTGTATTTTGAGAGAAAAGTTTTATTTTAACAGGAAGGGTAATATGTAGGAAGAGCTAAGGGGGAAGGAGCACCGAGAGGAAAAGATGGAGTAAGGAGAGGAGAAGATGAAGTAGAGAAGAAGCTAGGTGATGAGAGAAAGAGAGAGAAAGAGAGAGGGAGCATGGAGGCAGAAGTTCACGTGTCTCCACCAGTCAAAGATAGTTTACTTATCTAGGTTGGGTATAAGTTTACACTTCTGATTGAGCATTACCATACTTATAAAGCCTTTTATTAACATTTAAAAAAAGTTGTATAAAAGCAAAATGGAAAGGGGGCACATGATAGGGGTTTTCTAGAGAAGGGAAATGGGGAAAGGGGATGGCATCTGAAATGTAAATAAAATATCCAATAAAGAAATAAAAAATAATATAAAAAAAAGAAAATTGTGAATCAAAAATTTAAAATATAAATTTCCTTAGAATAATAGTCTTCAGTTATACAAAGATCCTAAATTCAGTGTACAATTAGACAACTTAAGCTGAATTTAATTACTCATTTGGATACTAGATGTCTCCTCTAAAATATGGTGTCAAATGTAAGCATTGTGACAGGATAAATATAATTGATTTCCTATTTGTAATTATGTCACAGAGTTTTTACTATTTGTGGTAGATAAATGCATATTCAATAGTGGAAGAGTGATAGTTCAAGCTGTTAAGAAGTTTATAGAGATATACAGAATTTGATGGTGGTTATTCTGGTGTGTGATCTTTATTATATTTGCATTTTTTAAAATTATGACATTCAATAATGTATGAGACAATGTAAAATAAGTATTTATAAGTGACCTCAAACTGACATGTAGAATATAGTGTTAAATAAAAATAGCAGAACTCATATCAAGCTGAAATTCGTGTCTACTTACATTTTATTAAAACAGAATAATGAGCAGATACACCTATACACACATATACATACGTATATACAGTCATACATAACTTACATGCACACACACTCACACACACACACATATACACACACAAACATTTTTATGTGTAAAGAAAGTTGAAAGGGTAGACAAACAGATAGATAGAAAGAAACATCCCATAGCTTGAGAGTGAAACTTTTTTATGCTGTCACTAAGGCTTAGAACAGTGAATGGGTTCATATTTGACTTCTTATGTTTACAAACATGTATTCATTTTATTTTGCTCTTCTAATAAAGAGTTTCAAGTTCATCAATTGGTCTAAAATAATAGGAAGTGTTGCATAACAAACATGGAGATTAGAATTTCAAAATAAAAAAAATTGTAGTAATAAGAAATGATGTGTTCATTTTAGACCCTCTATGAAGGATTTTTTTTCTTTTGTGCTAAGGTCTATGCAGGTTCCATACTTTATAGCTCCATCATTATTTAAATGAGAATGGTACTACAGACTCATATATTTGAATAGTCTGTTCCCTGTAGGTAGAATGCTTTGAGAAGGATTAGAAGGTACAACCTTGTTGAGGGATGTGTGCCACTATGATGAGGAAATTTCAAAAGTTTGTCTTTTAGGTGATTCTAGATTCTATCTTGTTGACAAACAATACGTGATATTATGGGGAGGTTCATATTAAAATTGTAACAATTATTTTTCTATCACATTTTTAAATGTTTCAATTATGCATTCTTTTGCTTTTGAGACTATAGTTTTATTACAACTTTTCTATCATTCATTTCTGCAGGTATCTTTTATTTTTAAAAACTTATTATTTCATGCACATAAATATATTTATATATATATGTATTATATTTTAATAAGGAGGCTGTGTTCTTATTTAGAGATTACTAGGAGAAACACAAAATGATGCTTCCAAAGAAATCATTAAACTTCCAGCAAAGCTTTTCTCTTTTTCTCATGGTAAACGAGTGTCTTAAGCAGATAGCTCTCTGATATGTGCTAGACAGAAGGCAAAGGCTGTCCAAACATGTTCTTTTCAAAAGTCTGACATACACAACTTGATATGTAGACTCTTGAAGAAGTATCCACACTTTGAACTGAATCATTCTCAGCTTTTAAAAGCAACCCTTGTAAAAGGCTAGGAAAACAGATCCCAAGTAATCTGTATTTTAGTGGTGTGATGACTACTCTTGGTGTCAACTTGAATATTATGAAATTATTATATTTTAGGTTGAGCAACGGCATAGTAGGCCAAAAGCTAAAAGTTATAAACCATTTTGAAAATAAACTATCTGGAAATTAGGGGGAAAACAGATTTCTTATTATTATGAAGTGATTACTAATATTATGTCAGTAATTGTGGAGTTTAGCAACCATCACTTAAAATTCTGTATTTCTCTCTAGAGTTAGGAAATTACATTTTAAGACTCAAATTGACAATTTTATAGAGTAAAGCAGTATCCTCAGACAATGAGAGAAATTAATATTTATCTAGTACTATGAGGTATTTCGCCATTGTGGTATTTTCTAAAATGGTGATGAAGTTTTTTTTCACATTATAAAGAAATAAAGCACTCTGAGATTCGTAGCATAGACTAGTCAAACCCATTTTCTGAAAGGTCATCTTGATGTAGCAGCTGCTCATTAAAAAATGTTTTATCCATGCTCATATTAGAGTGTAAATAATTTTGATTCTGGGATGCGCCTTCCAGCATTTGGTTATTGCCAGAATTACTATTTCTTTCTGCTGCTATGTTACCACTGGGGCCTTTCATCAGAATATCACTACCTGCCTTGAGATTGCATTTTGTAGAATTTATGTCCAATATTGTCTTGTGTTTCATCTGGCATTTCATTTTGAACAGGTAGAGAGCGTTAGCACTTACATGATTCATAAATTTTCTAATTTTTAAATATGTTAAACTGAAAGCAATCAGTTTGAATATATCTTTTAGCCAGGTAAGAAAACTTGCTCATGGAATATGAGGAAATTGCTTTTGTATGAAAATATACCCAATTGTTGGGTAAAAAATATTACTTTGGTCAACCTGAACTAATAAATAGAAAAGGGCTTAAGTTATATGTGGTATAATCACAGCTAGAAAGTCTTTAAAAATTCATGGACTTATTACTTATGTATGCACAGCATTTGCATTCAAGTATCTGAACCAAACTTGGGTTGAGAAATGATGCTCCTTATATCAAAGAGGAAGAAGCAACACTATGTGCAACCATATCTATGCAAACCCACGATTATTAAATGTAGCTGCCACTAAGTTGATTAATATGAACTGGTCCAAAGACAATGAAGTGAATCTATATTTATTTTTCTTTACAGCAGGTGAAGCTTTTCTAAATTATTCTTTTTATAATATAGAAGTAAAAAAATATAGGTTGACTAGGTTTTTTTTAGTAAAAAAAAATATAGGTTGATGTTTGGTTTATTATATTAAAGGAGAATTAGTGACAATAATTGTTAGGTATTTTTAAAAGCAAAACAACGAACAAAACAAAAAAACCAACCACACAACAACAAAATCAACAAAACAAAAGAAACAACAAACAAAAATAACCCACATATAAAAAAAAAACAGGATGCTTGCTTAATTGTTTTATAATCAGACAGTATTATTTCAAATAATTTTGGGTATTTGTCTTATATGTTAAAATGCATTGTAAATAAATATCTTTCTTCTTATTATATAAGGAAATTTAGGATAGAAACAAAATCATATTTTCATTCATCATGCCTAAACATTTCAGATATTTGAAGAATTATTAATTCCTCATGCTAAAAATTTGTCAAACTTATGATTTGGAGGAGACAAGAGTTTAAACTAAATATTTAAGAATTTTAATGTCATGGATAAATCCTATTATCTTTAATGTAATTTGTATTTTAGATCATGACACATGTAATTATGTTAGCCAATTTTATTACATAAGTATTGCAAACTCAAAGGTTGTTTTTCTATCATAGAGTGAATTTTCTGTCACTACAATTGACTACAAAATAAATTTATAACTGAACAAATTTGCTTTGTATATTGATTTGGAGCTTCTAATTCTTGATCAAACCAGCGTAAGGAAACAAACAAGGATAAAAACAAAACCAAGCACTCCATAACTAAAAAAGACAAAGAAAAGAAAAAAAAAAGAGATGGCTAGGATCTCGTTGGTCTATTTAAGTGCACTAGTGACAAAGAAAGACTTTACAGAGAAGACTTTATGGTGTCTCCTTATTATCATGACATCATACCCCCTCACATCCCCCACCCCAATCCCATGCTAGGATCTGTTATAGTTCAGGATCTATAAGTGATAGGCTAAATGAAAAGATTCCAACTCTTCATGTTCTATCAAAGGATGTTCTGACTTCGGAACAGAAAGACTGTACCCTGAATTGCACGTGAGTTACAATTTAGCATAGATAACATTACTTCATGTGGTCCGGTATTTTCATATTCACTTTGATATGATCCTAAACTCAGGTTTGCTCAGGATTCTCTGACCTGTGGACACATGTATTTCCATACCTTTATCACTGGATATTTATAGAGAGCTTGATTATCATTTAAATAATTTATAAGTGGTTAATATGCATAAACTTGTGATTAATCAAAATGTATGTTAGTATTTACAGTAATGGTGTTCATTGCAGTTTTAGGTGGTTCACATCTGGTCCACAGAACTTTATAGAGGAGCTGAAACACACAAATGCTGCTCACACATCAGCACTGGAATACCGAACCTACACTTCCTGAAATTTTCACAGTTCAGAATATAAGATCCTTTCCTTTTAATTTATTTTTATTTTTTATTTTATTTTTTTATTATCTTTCATTTTTTTATAGTCCAGTCATTATCACCCTTCCGTTCTGCTGTCCGACAGTTCCTCATCCCATTCTTCTTTTCCCATCTCTATGAGGATGCCCCCTTTCTCTCAAAAGTAGACAGAGTTAAATTTCTTCCATTCTTTTCCAAGCAGCTGCAAGGGATCAAAAGACAAAGGATGGGGAGGGCAGAACAATGCATGGTAGTAATGGGCGAGCCACCCATACTGAGAGATTTCTGGAGACAGCAGTCTTTAGTTTGAAAGTATTCACAAGTGTAGAGAGTGGAAAATGTACCTCCTCTTAAATAATGGGATGTAGGATGTCAAGCACTGCCTCCTGCTATGGCCTGCTGATAACTTCATGAAGTACAAGACATTGAAAGGAGTCAAAGGCAAAATCTAAGTGCTCATTGCAGACACGCTGTAGAGGTGACTTTTCTAGACCATTAATGGCAATGATTAATTCTAAAAACTTGTAATTAAACTTGTCTTTTAAGAGAGGTGAAGTTTTATGAGGTAAAATAGAAACAGTGTTAGGAAAAGTTTGCATTCCAACTTGAGAGAATTATTTTAAACTGTTGTGATACCAAATATTATCAATTCATTTTTCTTTTTTCACTAGTTAATTATGTTATTTGATGACTTCCATAAATGTACACAATATATTCTGATTACTATTTCCACAGCATTTCCTATCAACTGCCCATCATTTTCATGCCT
Source organism: Rhabdomys pumilio (assembly GCA_030674055.1). Lineage (NCBI taxonomy): Eukaryota > Metazoa > Chordata > Mammalia > Rodentia > Muridae > Rhabdomys > Rhabdomys pumilio. Next base: position 63,264,854 of record JANHMN010000014.1, read on the forward strand.
CATCTCTCTAGTGCTGTTTCCACAGTCACAACCTTCATTTTGTTCTGTAACCCATTCAGTTTATACAGTGCCATCTGACTCTTCAAATACAATTTCCCAACTCTAGAAAAATATGGATGATAAACTTCACAAATACTGAAGAACTGTTTTCTAATAAGAAGATATCTGTGGGAGCCTGGTGGGGTCATGAGTGGGTACACAAATGGGGGCATCAATTTCCCAACTCTCCAAAAGTGTCAGCAGCAAAAGTTTATTGATGAATGGGAAAGTGCTGTGAGCCCCCTCTTAGTTAGGGTTACTATTTCTGCAATGATCAAAAGCAAATCTGGGAAGAAAGTGTTTATTCGGCTTATACTTCCTAACACTGTTTTCATTTTACCTCACTGCTGTTTATCACTGAAAGAAGTCAGAACAGGAACTCAAGCAGAGCAAGAAAATGGAAGCAGTACCTGATGATGCAGAGGTCATGGGGGAATGCTGCTAGCTTGTTCTTCATGCCCACCTTTCTAGTAGAACTCAGAACCACAAGCCTAGGTGTAAACAACCCATAATGGGTTGAGCCCTTCCATATGAGTCACTAATGAAGAAGATGTTTTACAGGCTTGCCTACAGCCTGATTTTATGGAGCCATTTACTCAACAGAGACCTCGCCCACTCTGATGACTATAACTTGAGTCAAGTTGACCGAAAACTAGCCAGCACAAGTCCTTTTTATCCATGCCTGATGTTTACCTGAACCACATGTGTAGAAATATTTTCATGTAGGATTGTGCAAGATGTTGTGAGATTTAATTGCAATGCCCATGTCAAGGCTAGACTATGGTTCTAATCCCTGCTTCCTCTGACCTCTTCTGAGGTATTCCCTGAGCCTAAGATGGGGCTATTATAAGACTCAATTATGTCTGATCACATCAAATGTCATTTAACATCAGCACCTTTTGGCAACAGGAATCATTACATTTCTGTCCATTTACTGTAAGGAGGCTTCTCAGTTTAACGAAGAGGTTAGCACTTAACTGTGGCTCTTAACACAAATATTTAGAGGACAGCTTGACATTGTGCTAACTTGATCACTGGATGTTTTTTATAATTTTAGTCTGAACCTGACCTAAAATTACTGGAAAAAAGGTGTGTATTTAAATCTTTAAAATTTAAATCATATAATAATAGTATTTATTGATTTATACTTTAGAAATATGTTTAATTTAAAATTTGGGTTTTGTTTGCTTTAATATCCTTATTGGTTTGCTTCTCATGGTCTTACAAAAAGATAGTAATTAAAAATAAAAATTCTGGTTTATTTTGTAAGCTATTAATATTTATTATTATATATTATTTATATATTTAGACAAAATAATCATGAAAATACAGTAATGAATTTAAAAGATTAGTGAATCTTTTGTATTTATATATTTGATATTCTAGTAACTTTTATATTCTAGTCATATATAAATAAATATATATAAGTAATTATATTTGAAAAGTAAAATACTTTATTAAAATTTAACAAAGTATAAATATTCTACAACTTCAGTTTAGACTCTATTCTGCAGAGGTAAATTAATCAGAGTAAATACCAACTCTACTTCAAAAAGTTGTCCCATATTGGGAACATATTTATGGAGATAGATATTTCTTCCTCATTTTACATGAGTCATGATAGTAATTATCACATTGCAACAAAAGTAATGGCGTCAGTTATTGAGAAGATAGAACACCAAGATATGACTTGTAGGCATCCTTTTCTAGATGGAATGTGTTATGTGGCAGTCCTAAATTATTGCCCAGAAGTTGGTTATAAAGCTCCACAAATCTATGCCTGTTGGCCCAGCAATGTAGGAAAACATACAGTATCATTGGGAAAACAACCCCAATGTTCACTGCTGGATTTCAACTCTCCTTTAACTTCCTTTGATCCAATCTATAAATCTTGTTCAATCCCCATGGAATCAGGTAGTTTAAGGTCCCTTTTTCAACACTGTAAACCACTCAACCAATGTCAAGTGTTTCCCACAGGTTCAAAAACATTTTTCATCTTGTCACAAAATTTAGATTCTTATGTACTACCTGTGAACAGGTAAGTCAATATATCTTATCCTTACAATATGCCTATATGTATGCATGCTACTCTTCATGTCCAGAAGGTGTTGGGGAGAAAGAACAAAGATCCAGGGCTATGGTAATTCTTTAAAGTGGTGCAGAAATTTGGAAATAAAACCAATTTTCTGAATGAACGAATTACCCATGAGTAGGAAATTATGCTCCTTTTGGACACATGTCTCTCTGATTTTCCATTGTTTCATGGAATGGTCTAAATGGTGTTTCTACTGTAGAAATCTTCCCTTTGTCATGAAGGAAGGACATGAATAAATATGCACCCAATGTCTACTTGCCTAGTCTACTGCTGCTGACAGATAAATTGTAAATCAAAAAAAATGTCATATTAATTTTAATCAATGTCTTTAATTCAAAAATTAAAACAATTATAGAGTGAAGACATCTCTTTAGTAATTTTCTCACACATTAAAGAACATAGTTATTTCAATAAATTGGTAACTAAAATGATAGTATTGCTTTTGTTTAAAAAGCAAATGCAGAATCTTGACATTCAACTTGAGTGCAAGTGAATGATTAGAAAACACATATGCTCATTAACGTGACCTTCATGGAAACATAATTGCCTGTTACACAGTCATAATGTTCATATTTTTAAAAATATGGTTTGATATTATTATTACAGTAATATTGAAAAATCTTTGAATACCATATTTAGTGATATCTGGCAAAAGAAAAATTAATAACTTAATTATATATAATCATAACTTAATCATATATATATGATAAGACAAACTACATGTCAAGGTATACCACTAAATTACATATAGGAGATACCCAGAATATATCAAAATATCTTGTATGTGTCTAATACAAGAGCAATGAGAAGAATATATGGATCAGAATAAAATATGGAATACTCTCAGAAACCCAGGGACTCATAGATACAGAAACACAAACAAGTGAAGGGTCTAATCTGAGCAGATTTTTCAAACAGTCTTTCTGAAATTGTAAATGCCCATTTGCTGTGTCTTCTGAGCTCTATAAGCATTAAGGATCAGATTATGACACTTTACCACTTAACGATGAATAATTGCTGGAAGAAAAGTCATCAGAGTGTATTTCTCAATATTTACTCTCTATGAATTAAAACCTAACATAATGTTGCAAATTCTCAATAAAAAATCATGTATTTGTTTGCAATGTAAATAAACTGATTTAAATTGTTGGTAGACTAGAAATGAGAAACAAAATAAAACACAATGAACTAGAGGTCATGGTTATTTCAATCTACCAGGTAGTAGGTAAAATAAAAAATTCTCCACGTAAAAGATTGTTCTACTGGCCTATGACCCAGATAGGTTGAATAATATAGAAATTACAGACTATTTACTGTAACACTTCAAAATTGAGAAAACAATTATTTGAGAAAATAACAAAAGCATTCACATTATAATAACTAATATTTGGAAACACTGAACAGCCATATGAAATTAAAATAATTATGTAATTTCTTCACAATATATCTCAGCATAGTTAGCAAATGAACTTAATTAATAAGTTTAGAAATGTTGTTCTCCAGTCTGTGAGGACACCATAGTATTAGTAATAGTGTCAGGCCTTGGAGCCTCCCCTTTAAGTGGATTCCAAGTTGGGGACAGTCACTGGACCTCCTTTTCCTCAGTCTCTCTCATTAATTCAGAAATAGAAAACAAATATGGATGTCATCATTTTTCATGCTATTTGAAATAAAGAAAGTAGGCAAGAATTGTTTAAGTGAGTATCAAGAATTAAAAATGACCATTGTACAGAATGTGTTTGTTATAAGTTACACATCAAAACCCAGAAAGTACTTATAATGTAAATGGATTGAAATCAACTTATGTCCCCATACTCATATTCTAGGAAACATTGATGGTACAAAATATAACCCTATGCTAACTAGAATAATATGTAACTAGCAAACAGCAGCCAGTATCTATGGAAAGACATTGCAGATTCTTCAGTGTGTAGTGAATATACAAAAATTCATTACTAATATCAGTTTTATAGCCTTAGGAAATGAAGGAAATATGAACAGTGAATGCGTAGATATATTCTAAACATACTAAGTGACCTTTGAGTCATTTTGAAAACTACAGACATATTGGTGGCACTATTGACAGATTCTTGGGTTAATAGACATTTTTCACCATTGATAGTTGCTAGGCTACATAAATATTTGTATGTGTTTGAAGTTTTTGGTCATCAAGATAAATCCCCAAGGAATTACTGTATACAAGATAATTTCTGTGATATGTTTCAAAAATACCATGTAAGTGATACAGATATAACAGAGACAGTTATATATTTTAACCCTCATATTACCAGATCAATACTTTCTAAATATATATACTTTGTGAATGACTTCAGTTTTTTCAGGTTTAGGATTTGAATAAAATATTGCCGAATGTATAATTTTTCTGCAATGAATTAATTGTTGTCATGAGTGTTATCAGCACACTTATTTCTTGTGGTTCCAACTTATTTGACCTTCACATTCTTGTCAACCTTGCAGAATTTTCAAAAGTTAACATCTGCAAATCTTACTTAAAGACCATCTGTCAACAACAGTCAAATGCTGTCATGCCACCAGGACTTCCTGTTAGGTTTTTTTTTTTTTTATGATTGCTTTAATAAAATAAGTTTGAGAGAGTCAAGCAAAAAGAACTATGTTATTACAGGAAAAGAGTTGAAAATTTCCAGTAGGATCCTATTTCTGGCAAGGACTCTCTTCTTGCTTTGTTGGTGACATCTTACTGTATGGTCATGTGGTAGACAAAATGAAATACCTCCTCTTCTTGCATTGATGCCATCATTTGTTTATGGTTCCTTTCTCCCTAAAGTATCCAACCGAAGGTACTGCTTAAAACCCGTATCTTCAGATATAGTCACTTCAGAGGTTACTACCTGGATATGTGAATTTGGGAAACCAGACTACTTACCATTTAGCACGCTGACCATAGGAAATAATGACTGCCATCACCAAGCACTAACCAAGTATCTATCGCCAAGTATCTACCACCAAGAAAATGCATTCATAATTGCCTCAAATGCCTTTTTAACATGTACTTCCACACTGTCTTTAAGATGGCCTTAGTTGTACAAACCTCCAGTTATTCACAAAGACATCAATTATGAACAGACTCTTGCTTTTTCATTTGGTCATTCTACCTTATTACAATGTAAAAGTTTGCAGACGCTCTTTGATTGAAACTTACAGAGGTAAATGCCAACAGATATTGTCTGAGGAATAAAATCTTCATGATTGCATTAATTATTATGCTAGGCAGGTGGTGGCCAGAGACCCTGTGCTGATTTGGCACTCTTGAAATGTTTATCAGCAGTGTAATTCTATGACTATTATACATTATCAATTGATAAGACATACAGCTGGAGTCATTAATATTCTTATGTAATAGATTTTGAAGAGTATAAAAATAACTATTGGAGAGATTCCTGACAAAAGCATTTTGAATGGAGTAAAAGTTATAGTTATATTAAGTAACAAAAATTCATACTTTGGTGTAAAAATAAGAACGTATCTTTGTGAAAATATTCTCCTTGAGCCAGTAGCTAACTGTAAATAAGAATTGTCCAGAAAATAATGTGTAATCCATGCATGTGGTGCTCTACATGTGAGCAATATTAGAATGCTATTAGACTTTCCATGCTGCCCCCTAGGCGGATGCATGTACTTTAGTTCTAAACAGGAAATTTCTCTTGCTCCTTTCTAAAGTGTTATTATTCTTGTAATCTTGCCAGTTTTCAAAGTACACACCTTGTGTACTAAGCAAAAATAAATCCTCTGTCTTTGGCTAGGGATGGTAGATTCAGAAGCTTATGAGAATCTCAGGTAAAGTGGTTGCTCCCAGTTGGTATTTTGCATCATTAAAATATGATTCAACTTGATCTCAAGTAGTCCACAATTGGGAAAGGACAAAGTAGTTGTTGAATCATCTGGAAAAATAGCTTCATTGCTCCTTAATTATTTATAAAAATAATTTTTAAACAACATAAATAGAATGACATAAATGTGAGATGATGAAATGTGATGGCTCTTTGATACACTGGAAAATATTATGTGTTTCTAGATTGTACGAATATCTATTTAGAGGTATATTGATTACAATAACACAGGATTTAGATTTTTGGTTATCTAGAGATCCTTTAGCTGTCTCGTTTTGCTCTCTTCCTTTGTCTCTCTCTCTCTGTCCTCCTTTTATCCATACTTAGTCTTTCTATGTGATAAATGCTTGGATTGTTTCACCAAGGTATTAAGAGAATTGTTAGAAATCTTAAAGAAGATAACCATAGATGATGGATCTATGGATGTTTCATACAGTGTCAGACCTATGACTGTCAAAGGGAACAGTACTCCATTAGATTCCATTCCACGGGATGTCTGTTGGTTAAGTGATGCCCCTGGAAGAATAAATCACCAAAGCAGAGAGTTTTAAGAGATTCTGAAGTTGATTTTAGATATTTAAAGCTAGTCAGACATATGGTTACTATTTAGTATAGTGTATGTAGTGATATCTAATAGAATAATAGAATGTCTCTTTAGGTTTCTGCTCCAAGAAAGTCTTAAGAATTCTAGTAAGTTACACACAAATGCCTTCACTCACAAGTAATTTCAGAGGAACTACTGTTTTGGGTTATTTGTTTTGTTCTTTTTTCTGTATGTTTTGTGTTTGTTTGTTTGTTTGTTTGTTTGCTTTTAGCTCATACCTATAATAAAGTGAGAAGATTCGCTAAAACACTTGTATCCAAAGGCATTATATCTTAAATATATCAGACTACAATGCTTTTAAAATGGGAATAGACAAAATGCCACCTGTTTCAAATGTCCCTTAAATGTTCCTGGGACAGAACTTGGACAAGAATATATGACCATAAACTTTATGAGTAAGGAAGTCAGAAGCAAATATATTCTCTAGGCTGTGGAAGTAGCCTGGAATTTTAAAGTCAGAGTTCTGTAAAGAGCATAAATGGCTGATTAGATACAAAGAAGATAAAGGAAGAGGAGTTTCAATAGGTCAGAACAGGGTCAGATAAAATAGATCAGATACAATGTATGTGAGGATACACACTGGGAAAGAAATACTGCATGAATCAAACTTAGAATCAAGCACTAGTGATCCCACCATAGTCATGGGGCTTGTTTTGGGGAAAAAATACAGAACTGACAACTCATAGTTTCTTTTCTTGACTTCAAGAAGCTGCACAGTGATACACTTGGCCGTGTGGATTTGGTTGAGTATCCCTGGTGACTGGGTCCCACAGGTGCGACAATAGATCATACAGAAAACATCTACACACCAAGAGAGTAGCGTCCATTCAAAGCCATCTAATCTTAGTGAACTGCCACCATAGTGCGGCCATGTGATGGAGCAGGCAAAAGAAACAAAAGAGGGAAAGGAGGAGAGAATAGGAGTCATAGTGTATTATTAATGGAAGTGCATCAAAGCTAAGGCCTTCGTGCTCTCTAGCAGTAGGATTTAACCCTCTACAGCATCACTGTCATGGAGACAAAGCCCCTAGAGGTAATGTAGTGATAATCTCAGAGAGAATCACACATCCACATAGGATACGAGCCAGAGGAGGACAATCATTTCTATGATCAACATTTAAAGAAATATTCTTCATAAGCACATAGAGATGATCAATATGAAACAATGTTACAATTGGCATCATTAGTCAAAGCAAAACACTCAAAATACTAGAATGTATCTAGCTCTGATACTCTTTCTTAGTATTCCACTGTGCCTTGATTGATATTGAAAGTAATTGTTGAATGTTTTAGTGCATGTGTGTCATAGATTAAATTTTATGTTTGCATGAAAATCTCTAATTGGCTAATATCAGTAATCTGTAATTCTCTCAGTATTTACTCCACAATGTCACTAAATATACTGTTAATATATAACCTAAATCTTTTCATGATATTATGCGTGCCTACACTAATTTTGCTAGTAAAACAAGTGAGGAAAAGAACATAAATGATTAGATTGATATAATGCAGTGTTTTGCTTCATTCTTTTCTCAGGGTGTCATTATTTGGATAACAGTTTGAGTTTTTTTGAAAAGTTTAGCAGAACTGTATGCAATTTTGTTACTTATTTCTACATCATTATGACCAAAATAACTCACAGAAGCCAAATAATAAAGGAAATGCTTATTTTGGCTGCTGTTTTCAGTTCACCATTGTGATGAAGGCAGGACAACAGAAACATCTCTTTCCGTAATGAAGTGTACCAAGAAGCAGTGGGAACCAGGTGCGTATAGGTCAGGTACATTCTTCAGGGGCTCTCACCTACTGACCTGATTCTGCCTTCTAGGCTTCGCCTAGTAAAAGACTCACAGTGTAATAAGCTAGGAACAAGTATTGACATCTCAACATTAAAAAACCTTTTAGATTCAAATCATAAAAGCCTGTCACTAGTGCAGTTTTCATCAAAATATAGCAATTGTTTTGAGATAAGATTAACATTTAAGATAAAAATTTGTCTCAGCATAAATCTGAGAATTATGTAGCTAATTTTACTGTTCAACATAGTCTCAATTTTATTAATTAAATTTATCAAAAAAATTCTCTTCTAATTATTTTTTCTTCTACAACAAAAATACTTTCCTAGGCATTTCAAGATAGATCATACTCTTTCTTCAATTCATGTTTATTGTATTCAATTTATGCTATTATGTGATTAATTTGTAAAAGATGGAAATAACCCTGTTTTGAAAACTTAAGCCATATTTTAAAAGCACTGGGTTATTTTGATTTTCATTTTGAATTCTGTGACAAATCTAAAGAAGTTTACAGGATAAAATTGATTTACCTTGTTTAGTTCCACAAACTTCTCACATTTCACCAATTATTCTTACTTATTTTCAACTGTATATCTAGTGTTATTGTCTTCATTCTATGTCAAAACATCTGAAATTAGCATTATACAACCATTTCTCCCAATAAATATTTTAATACCCATTCCAAAAAAGTGGAAAGCCATTCTTTTGTGAAATTTCAATGCAATTGTCAAGTTCAGAAAAATGACAAGGTTGAAATGTCTCTAACTCAGACACAATTCATGTTCAAATTCAGTAGCTTTGATACCTCTTTCACAGAAACTGAACAGCAATAAATCCCAGTACATGAGTACAACTTTTCTCTGTGCACAATGTGTCAGTAGCATTCTTTTCATCCTGAAATACTTTGCATCCTTTCCTAGAATTTATATTTTTGAAGAATTAAAGACAATGACTTTTGTAGTTAGTTGCTTAGTTGTGTTTGTCTCATATTTGATCACAACTAAGTCCAGTTAATGAATTTTTGGCAGAAGCAGAGTATGTTTGAAGGTGTAACATCCTCAGTGTATCACATCAGATGGCAGCTCTGTCCGTTATTGATGTTTGCTAACCTTGATATGAAGCTGTCTGCCAAATTTCTTCATAAAAGAACTCTTTCTTCCCTTACGATTTAATGAGTAATTTATGAAGAATAATTTTACTGATGTTCTGTGATTAACAAACACCTAATTTCTGAGCATGCATTAATACATTTGAAAATCAAATGTTATTATAAATTTTTAAGTGTCTCTTTCTCCATACTTCTTAGCTGTCTTTATAGTTTCGAGATGAATTTGCTTCTTCTTGTCTTTATATATTAACTTTCTTTTAAATTTTCACTTCTCATTTCTGTTTTATGTGTAGAATCAAAAGTAATTGTTTATGCTTGATAAAAATATACATATTCTGGAATTCTTGAAGATTGAGTATGATGGTTGCATACATTGTCAGCTTTACTAAGTTTAGAATCACTTAATGGCATATATTTTAATGTGTTTGCAAGGATTTTCCCCAGAGATTTACTTTAGGTGACAAAATGCCTCCAAATGTGAGTGGTTGCATCTCATGAACTGAGTTTCCAGACTAGAAAAGAAAAAAAGCAACCAAACAAAACAAAACAAGGCAAAAACAAAACCAGCAACAACAAAAACAGAAAGAGCTGATGGGACACAATATGCCAACATGTCCTTCCCTTTGATTCAAGATTGACATGTGCTGAGTCACTCCTCATCCTCTGGCTTGACCATGTGATGGACTTCACTCTCAAAACATGTGACAAACTAAATCTTCCTCCTCATAACTTCCTTTGTGGAAGATGTTTTTCCAGAGTAAAGTAAAAAGCATCTCATACAGAAGAAAACACTGAGTTCTGTAATCAGCTGACCATGTGGCTCAGAGGCCTTTGAAACTGGTTTCTGAGAAGAATACAGATTAGAGCTATAGGCAAGAGGAGACTTAAAGCTCTAAGTAGACCATAATGAAGACATTTGTGTCTGAGTTTGGATGGTCAGAAGGCTAAGAGAAGTATAGATATTGGAGACTGTGTTCACACATAGTAGAAGGGACTCAGTCACAAATTGAGTTAAAGGACATTTCTGTTATGGTCTGGCTTTGAGGGTAGCTTATAGTGAGAATTTTACTTTCTTAACCCAGTTATGTGAATGTGTTTCTGTTTTAATCCTGACTGTGGGATGTGGGACTGCTTCAGATTGTCCAAAGCTGCAGACTATGATTTGCCTCACACTCTGGCAGAGGTGTGCTTCTGCCACGTGAAGATTATGTTTGGAATTCTGAGGACTCTTGAGAGGGTATAAATATGCCAAAGCGCTGAGGGACTGTGACTGCTGTTGCTGCAGCTACCCCCACTGCTGCTGATTCCTGCTGATTTATTTGCTGTTTGCTAGATTACTGGTTGGTGGTTAGAAATATCCCAATGACAAAGCTTGGAGTTTTCCCAAGGAACTCAATGCCCCTGGTCAGCAGAAAGTTGTCTAAAGAGATCTATCACCACTTTCCCCTCTAATGATCTTTTTGTCTACCTCAAGATGGGGTTGGGGGTTGGAAGTGATTGGGGTAGAGAAGGGTGATAGATATGCGAAACTAACAAAGTAGCCAAAAAAGTACAGTTACAGCACTGAATTCTGTCTACATCTTGAAAATTCAAGTGAAACTCAATTAAAAAGTAGAATTAAGTAGCCTATGAATAAAAAAAAAAAACTATATTGTTTGGAGTTCTGTATGATCATTGTTCACTGTGTTTATTAAAGTTTGTAATGAGAATTCAAAACAGTAATATATGAAAACCTTCCACTTGGCCGGAAAAGAAACATAAAGGCAGTAAGTATTTTAGACAGAACTGAAAGAGCAGGTGGTCACTATGGAGTTATAGTTGCTAAAGACATTATCCAGACACCCAAAAGTTTGCATTAGGAAAATAGAAAGGGACCCAGAGGGCAAAACACCGCCTGTGGAAATATCTATCTGGTAAACTGCAGGTTCATTTGGAAGGAGATGCAGGAAATAAGAATGCTGCCACCGGGCTTTCCTGCTCTAAAAAAACAGCCCAAACATGCGTCTTCTGAGACCCAGCCATAAAGACACAGGGCCCTCTGTAACTGTCACCCAAAAGGGCCGGAGCACCTCTAGCACTGGAAGCAGAGGAACTTGTCATCATCCACATGTAGAAAAAACAAAACTGCAGAAGGTATGATGGGATGGAGTTGTGCCCAGACTTTCAGAACTCTTCTGAAGGCAGGCACTATGTAAGAGGATTCCTACACAGAACTTCTGAGTGGTCTTTGTTTTTATTGGAATGAAAATTTAACACCAAGGAAAGTTTCCAAGAGATTTTCTTAGTAATACTGATTGTTCTTCAAGGACTGAGAATGGCAATATAAATTGCCATCTAATATTGGATCATTTCGGATTATACTTTCCTAAGTTTAAGATATTGTTTATTTTAATCCTCATGTGTGTGAGCACTTTGAATGTATTATTTAATAAATATAAACATGTTTTAAAATGCATTTTCTGATCACCTATCAGACCACCATGGATTAAAGCTGCATGCCAATAACAAAAGAAACAACAGAAAGCTTACAATCTCATGAAAACTGAACAACTCTCTACTGAATGAAAAATGAGACAAGACAAAAATAGAGGAAAAACATTTAAGACTCTCCATAACTCAATAAAATGAATACATACATTCCCAATCTTATAGGAAACAATATTATCAAACTAAGTGCATATATATATATATATATATATATATATATATATATATATTGGAGAGGCCCTACACTAGTAACTTCACAACACACATTAAAGCTCTACAATAAAAATGGAAAAAAAATTCACAAAAGACTAGATAGCAAGAAACAAACTCATGTATAAAATCAATATAATTTAAAGAAAAAATACAAATATTTAGTGAAACATAGTCTAGGGTCTTTGAAAACAATCAATAAAATTGCCAAGCCTTACCCAAGTTAACGGAAGTGGAGGGGAATTATCCAAATTAACAAATTTAAAGATGAAACAAGTAGATAACATCAGCTACTTATGAAATACAGAGGACCATAAGGACATATTTTAAAAATGTATACTCCACCAAATTTAAAAATCTAAATCTAAAAGAAATGGATAATTTTCTTGATACATGTACTACAGTTAAATAAATTCAGATAAGGACCTGTAGTCCCTGTTAAAACAGAAGTGGTAATTAAAATCTACGACCAAAAAGAATAAGGCCTAAGTGGTTTGAGTGCAGAATTCCACCAGTCCTTCAAAGACAAAGATGTCAATACTCCTCAAATCATTGCATGAAATAGAAACAAAAGGAACATTGTTTATTTCTTTTCTGAGGTCACACCTACCTTGATAACCAAATCAATGACCCAAAAAAGAAAGAGAATTACAAACCAATTTCCCTTATGAATATAGATAGGAAAATCCACAATAAAACCTCAAGTCAGTAGAGAACAGTATTAAAGAAGATATAAAGAGATATAAAGAGAATGGAAAGATCTCTCATGTTCATGGAATGGAATCATTATATAGTAAAAATGAACATTATAAAAAAAGTAACCAAAAAATCAATTCAATTTCCATCAACATTCCAAAAACAATTCTTTGCATATATTTAAAAGGAAAAGTATCAGCTTTATATGGAAAAACACAAAAATATAGGAACAATAAAATAACACTAAATAATAAAAGAAATATCATGCCCAATCTTCAATTCTACTACAAAGCTATAGTAATAAAAAAAATCACTGTATTGGGATAAAACAGATAAAATATAAAATTGATAGATTTGAATTGAATTCCCAGACATATTTCCATTCACCTATGGACTCTTGATTTTTGATATAGAAGCCAAAGCACACATTGGGAAACAGCATTTTTAACAAATAGAGTTGGTCAAACTTACTGGCTACATAAAGAAGAATTCAAATAGATTCATACTTTATCTACCTGCACAAAACTCAACTCAATGTGTATCAAAGACCTCTACATAAAACTATATATACTCAATTTGATAGAAGATGAAGTGGGTAATAGCTTTGAAATTCTTGGTCCAGGAAAAGACTTCCTGAACAACACCTGGTTGGCTAAGATCAGTGATTAATGAATGGAAACTCAAAACTGAACAGTTTTGTACAGCAAAGGACACTTTTACTTGTATTAAACTTCATAGTATAAAATGGTAAAAGTTTTTACCATCCACACATGTCATAGAGGGCTATGACATATGTGATAAAGCACTAATATCAAAACTATTTAAAGACTTCAAAACAACTAGATATCAAGAAAATAAATAACACAATTGAAAATGAGATAAATATCCAAACAGAGAATTCTCAAAAGAGGAAATTCAAACACTCAAAGAAACTGAGAAACAATATAATATTTAACAACCTCAGTTATCAGGGAAATAGAAAGCAAAATTACTTTGAGATTTCAATTTACATTTGTCAGAATGGCATGGATGAATACAACAAATGACAGTTCATGCTAGGGAGAATTCAGAGTGATGGGAACACTTATCCCTTGTGGATAGGACTACAAGTTCATACAGCCACTAAAAATTAGGTAGTGGTTCCTTCAGGAAGATGAGAAGAGATCTATGTCAAGATCCATCGACATTACTCATGGGAATATTCCTGAAAGACACTTCATCCTACCACAGAGAAACCTGTTTAAACATGATATTGTTGCTTTGTTCATTATAGCTGGAAATAACCTGGTTGTTGTTCAACAAATAGAAAAAAAAATGTGTTACATTTACACTATGGAGTATTTTTCTGCCCTTAAACAAAATGCTAAAATTTTCAGGTAAATGAATGGAACTGGAAAGAAATCATTCTGAGTTAGATACCTCAAAGTTTTAAAGAGAAATATAGTATGTATTCATCTACATGTAGATATAACTGTTAAGTCAATGATAACCAAGGTGTAATCCATCAAACCATAGAGGTTAGATATAAAGTAAGAGACAAGGCTAGATAGATAGATAGATAGATAGATAGATAGATAGATAGATAGATAGATAGAGTTAGATGGATGGATAGATGTAGATAGATGATAGATTAGATAGATAGATAGATAGATAGATAGATAGATAGATAGATAGATAGATGATAGATAGATAGATAGATAGATAGATAGATAGATAGATAGATGTAGATAGGTAGATGTAGATGATAGACAGACAGACAGAGATAATCACTAGGGAAGGGAAATAAGAATAGATACTTATGGATGAATGGAGTGTGGACTGGAAAAGGAGAGGCAAGAATGGAGGGAGAAAGAAGAGGGGATGGAGGAGTAAATGCAGGGAGATAAAGTTGAAATTAAGAAATGTTTGTACAATAGTATGAGAGCTGAATTGAAACTTCCTAAAGTAGATACATATATAAATGAGATCTCAAGGAAATCACCTAACAATACACAGATACAGCCTCAATTAGACATCTCTTGTCACTAAGTGTATCTTCTAGTACCATGGTTGGGTACACCGTAGCCAACGGGTCTCTTGAGAGTTCCACAAAAATATCCTGTTGCCAAGATTATAGGTTGCAATATATAAACTGATAGCAAGGCTGTAATGCTGAAGGCAACACCTACACAATCCATTGATTATGGAGAATTCCAGGTGGTAATAACATAAAGCCTTCACCACTATGTTCTACCATCTTTGTACAGAAATGGACTCTACACACTACCAAAGGAGAAAGATAAACAATAAACCAGCTACGAACCTCATTTTTTTTTCATAGCGTCCTGTCTGAAAGATATGATAGCTCAATGGTGGCATAATGTAACTGACAAATACCTGATATGAGTTAAGGCACATTTCATGGTCTAGAACCCATACCCAACAACTGCTTTGGTGATGAGACAGCTCAAAGACCTAATAAAATGACTCCTAATGACATTTGTCTATACAATGAGTTCCTTGCTCAACCATCATCAGAGAAGCTTCTTCCTACATTCATGAGAACAGACACTGAGTCCCACAGTCAAACAGTATTCAGAAAGTGACTGACCTTGGAACATTCCACCCTAAATGGGATGTCTTCATCAAATCCCTTCCCTCTGGGCTCAGGGAACTCAACTTCAGAGGATGTAGAAAGAGTTTAAGAGCCAGAGTAGATGAAGAACACTGAAGATTCATCAGGATCCAGGCACATATGAACCCACAGAGACTGTGGTACATGCACAGAATCATCTGAGAGTCTGTGCAAGATAGTTTCCTATAGCTGAAATGAGAAGTGGATGTATGACCCTGTGGGGTGGTGGGTGCTTGGTCGAGCATGAACTTGGAACCCCAGAACCTTACTGGACAGCAAGAGTTCAGCTCTGCTCCTAGGCCCTGATTCTTTTCATTTAGCTTCAACCCTCCAACAACCCCTACCACAGTCAAGAGGAACAAGCCTCAGGCCCTAGAGAGATTTACATACTAATGAGGTACCTGAAGGCCAGAGGGTGGAGCCAATTAAGCATTCTTCCCCGGCCCCTCCCCCATCTCTCCCTGCTATTTAACTCAGGACTGCCCTGGGTTTTAGGGAGTGGAGGTGGAGGGGTGCATCCAGATTCATCCACCATCTGCCATGATATTAAAGCCTGTAAAACCCATGGACTTTCTCCTGTCATTGGGACCCCACCCTGAGGAACCGTGGGGTCACAGCAGCCATGCCCAACTTCCCCCTGGAGGAAACAAGAGCGTTCCCAGGCAGCTACCCACAATCTGGTGTGAGGAACCCTGCATTCTCCAGCCACAATTACCTACATGACCCCATCTATAACCCTGATCAATCTTGATTGATTACCGCTTGCAAGTGGAAATCTAGTTTTCACCAAGGGACATTCACTTGGAAAGCAAATTACTCTTCAAAATAGGCTGCATACCCAACAGTAGCTAGTCAACAGAAAATTAACTCCATGTCATGTTTGGAAGTTACTTGTCTCATAATTTGTTAACTGTTTTGTTGTTATTGTTGCTTTTTATTTGTATTTGTTTTTTATTTTTATGTATTTTATATTTGCTTCATACACTCAAATATATTTTTTCTTATTTCCTTTTCTTCCTAAAGGTCCTTTGTGTACATATTATGGTTTCCAGTACACTGTTTTATATGAAAATCATAAATGTGTGTACTAGTAGATCTCTGAATATATATCTGTTTCTTGTGCCTTTTGATTCTTTTTAGTATTCACTTGTTTTGTTCTATTCTGATATATTAGTTATGTTTGTTTTATTATATTATATTGTATTATTATGGCTAGGAAACCAAAGGAAAGGAAGATGGAAAGAAACTGGGATGAGTAGAAGGGGGTAAAATTGTAATCAGAATATATTATATAAGAAAATAACGTATTTTCCAAAAAGAAAAAAAGAGTTTTTTCCTTAATAAAATTTCAAAAGCACAATAAGCCACTGGTTTTTTTTGGTCATATCTGTCTTCTTCCATGCTGGGTGCTCAGTCTAGGCGAATATGTTCTTGTTTGCATGAAACCACTATTTTCCCATTACCTGAAAATTTTTTCCTACACGAAAAAAAAAAAAAAAAAACTGTACAACTTTGCAGAAAACACTGAGAAATTCTATTTCTCAAATTAAAATAATCTTTTTATGCTTAAAATTTTATGCTTTGTTATTTACATATACTAGTTTTGTATCAACCTTCAACTGAGCTGCATCAGACCCAGGGTCGATTTGGACACAGGTTTTAGAGACTCCTGTGCTGGTTACTTTTATAGTAGTGCATTCTTTCTCCCAACTTCATCTGCCGATTAGTCTTCAAGTAGGATAGCTGCTGTCAATGGTAAATTTTGCTCCGTTTAGTTTGCAGCTTAGTGAGTTAATTTCAGAGTCCCTGCAGGGTGTATGAATGACTGCCATCTGGTCCTGCTGATGTTGGTGATGTATAATTTATTGACACACTTCATCATCTCTAGCTTAAAAGGTTGCCTAACATAAAACCTTTCCTCTTACAACACAGCTCTCACAGTAAATGAGTATTATCCTGTGACTGTCATCTCAGAAGAGCTATGTGTCTTTTTGCAGTCTTTCTAGTTTCCAGTATTAACATGCTGATATACCAAAGGAGCTTTACCTTAGTGTTCTGTAGCAGCTTTTTTTTTTTCTGATTACTTCTTTTTATGTAAGTACTTTTTCACACTCACTTTTGACACTATACAGGTAACGGGCAGCAAGAGGCAGATGGACGGTCTCTCTATGAACAGTGTATTATTGATTGACATCTTGCACACTATCTTTGCCTCTTTCTAATCACTCTTCACCTTCACTAAGTCCTGGATCATTAGTTTCTGCTCCATGTTGCCTAGCCGTATACTTTGATTCAAAACTCGGCATTCAAGATTTTTATGTGTTATTCACCACTTTTTCAATCCTAGCATGTCAGTTACCAGACATGAGAGAGATTAATTGTTAGAATCCACAACCTTAGGAAAAGAGCATTACTATAAAGAAATAATAATAAAAAGTTTTGGACATGAACTCATCTCTGTATTAAATGACAAAAATGAATAAATAAAGACTCAATCAGGATTTGCAGTGCAAGCCAGTCTGGGAAACTCAAATGTACTAAATTTATAGGGGTCAAAAATTTGCTTCATATTACCTTTTGTTGGGTTTGATATTTTGTTTTATTATTTCATTTCTGTGTGCTGATTACACTATTTGAATAGGTAATTTTTCCTTTCAATTTAGTTTTTGATAAGCAAATAATAAATATTGTATTTTGTAATGTTAGCATGTCTCCTCCTTCTTACTACTTCCATGTAACTCCCTTCATTCATATATATATATACATATATATATATATGATGTATATGTATATATGTATATGATGTATATGTATATATATGTGTGTGTATATGTGTGTGTATGTACATATGTATATATCAGTAAGATAGACATATAGATACATACATACATACATACATACATACATACATACATATTCTGTTTCCACTTAATGTTGCTCAAAGGCATATGTGTTTATGGCTGACAACTTATAATTAGTGAGCATATCAGGAGTCTTATCCTGTATGAAAACATATTCTCAACATAGCAGCCACTGATTTCATGTAGGTCTTTATCTAGGTTTTCTCCATCCTACCTTTGGAGGTGTTGTCATTACCCGAGGAAAATATACTATTTTAAAAGCATACTTAAAATGAATAAAAATGAGAACTCCTGACCCATAATGTGCTATGGAAATAAGAAACTGTATACATGTAACATAAAGCATGCACTATAATTTAATAAACTCTGAGAATTTGTTACTATTAATTATCATGAAAATGTAGCATATCTTGAGATATAAGTATACATTTTATTAAATTGTTAAATGTATTAGTTTCATGAACAAATGACTTTAATCTTTTGTAAATTGGACTCAAGTTTTCTAATCTGTTATATTTTATGGACAAACTTGAACTTTGTTTTTTTCATTGTTTTTTTTGCATACACATATACACACTGATACATAATGTATGCATATATTCCTAGATATAGCCTACTAAGTCCATATAATGTTATTTGTATGGATGTTTTCAGGGCTGATCTAGTGATGCCCATCATATTCTCTTCCCAGTCCTCCCAGATGTGCTCTCCCACCTTCATGACCCTCTGTCACATCTCCATCTCATTGTATATGCTATAACATTTTATTTATGTGAAATAAAAAAGGTTCAATAGTAACAGCAAGCAACACAGACCTTAATACCACAATTTGATAGAAAAAAGGAGCCACAGAACAAAGAGATGTCTCCAATTATCTAAACATTACCAGATGTATATGTGAACTATTACCATGATTTATAGGCAAGATATTTATTTTTATTAATAATTTTATAGGATTCAACACATTCTTACTTGACTCTTGCAAAACTCCATGTGATAAATAGAGATCTTTACATCACCTTAAAATGACTGGGCACTAGGCACAAATGCAAAAAAATACCCCAGTGACACCATTCTGCAACAAGAACTCCACCTCAGTGTGTCCAGAATATCCCTGATTTAGTTTTGTTTCTGGTTTCTGGGATAAAATACCCTGACAATTATAGTTAATTGGAAAAAGTTTTACTTTACTAATAATGCCATGGCTATAGCTCATCATTGCAAGGACATCTATTTTGCAAAACTGAAAGCAATTGGGCACATCACCTTCCTAGATAACATAAAAGTAATGAATTAACATATGTGCACTACTCATCACAAACTTTCTACAATTGAGTCCAGGAACCTAAATGCATGTCTCTGATAGCAGGCAAATATGACAATCATCAGAGACATACTCACAAGCTCTTTCCCATGTGAATCTAGGTTATATCAAGTTGAATATTAAAAACAAAAGAGACTGTGTGGAATACTTAGTAGCCAAAACATAATAGCAGACATTCTAAGCTGTCATATTTCAAAACCATTTTCATTAATTATTAATGCTACATATATTAGCTTATAGGCAACACAAGTGTTTTCCTGCAGTTTACATATGTGGATTGTATGAATATTTATAAATTTCTGAATTTCTTGTGTACAAGCACATAGTGTGTGTTTATATGTTCATACACATGTGTGTGCATGTATGGACATCTTTTAGTTGTCTAGCTTTCAAAATTCTTATTTTAAAACATATTTTAATTTCTTGGATAGATATACTTTGTACTTTAAAATGAATGAGTATTCATTTTAACTAAGATGTTAAAAAAACAGTTTGCCCTTCACAGTAAATACATTTGAATTCCCATTACTTTCCTGTCCACCCCCACTTATCTCTTTGCTTCCCCCGTCAATCTTCACTTCTTAATACAAATCCCTTAGCCACATTTATGTCATTGTTTTTTTTTTGTTGTTGTTCTACTGAATTTAATTAGGGCCATCTCCATGACTGGGCTTTAAACTACTACCCATCAGAGACTGGAAGGTACACAATTAAAGATAACAACATCCCTTGTCCTGGAATCTATGAATAGCCAATAGTTTAGCACAGAAGGGTAGTCCCGTGAGACCCGCTTCCATCTATGACTGATTGTTGATGGGACCAGTGGTGATCAGGTTCATTATGGGTAATCAGAGTGAGTGAGAGTTTATGGTTGCAATGACTGTGTATTATCCAGAAAATATAATATCATAACACTGCTATCTACCTTCCAGATCTATAGAAGGATTTCACAAGTGTTATTCTATGAATATTTGGAATTTCTTTGCCCATAATGATTTTGATGAATGTAAAGTCTTTCACATATTATACAGTTTGCAAGTTAGTATCTATAATAAACAGAAGTAACTTTTGTTGTTGCATTGCTTTTTAACTGAAGGAAGAAGGTATGCTGAAATATGAAGTCTTTTTACCAGTTACAATTTTGGTTATGCTTTATTGTACTGGCTTTAATTAAAATTTGCTATTAGCCAGTGAATCATTTTTTTTAACTATATAGTGTTCTGTTTGCACATATGCCTGTAGGCCAGAAGAGGACACCAGATCTTATTATAGATGGTTATGAGCCACCATGTTGTTGCTGAGAAATGAACTCAGGACCTCTGGAAGAGCAGGTAGTGCTCGTCTCTTAACTCTGAGCCATTTCTTGAGCCCTCATGAGTCAATATTTAATATATAAATATACATCTATACATCTATACATCATATATACATCTATACATCATCTATACATCTATACATCTATACATCTATACATCTATACATCTATACACATACACACATACACACATACACACACACACACACACACACACACACACACACACACATATATATATATATATATATATATATATATATACCTGGTTTGTTTCCCTACAGAATCTAAATATACATAGAGTGTTTGAAATGTAAAATGTTTAATGGCTTTGAGATGTTAACGTGTTCAGTAATTGAAAATAAATTTAATCAACAGAGAAATAAAATAATTATTAAATTATTTTATTACTATATTAATTACTAATATCCTATAGGTCAGAAGTTGGCTATATCTTTTTGTACAGTGCATGGCAGTCAGTGTTTTAAATATTGAGACCAAATGGTGTGGTTTACCATTTTAGCATGAACATATTTGTGGGAAGTGCATACATATGCAGGCATTCTAAACTCCAGTAAATTTTATTTATACAGAGAGGCTCCCACTTGGCTGACTAGTAGCTTTTGTAGTAACTTTATATTATTTTCATTGTTTCTGTTAAACTTTTATGAATGGTTATGTTGGTTGTGAGTATATTCTGTCTTTCTAGTAAAATATGAATGAATAATTCTAAAACTGAATAGTAAAAACAAATTTCTATGTTACTATTAAGATTGTGATGAAGTTTAAATTTTAATTATTTAAGTGTCAAAATTACTAGCTGCAGTATAGTATCAGTAATGTCCTTGAAATTTGAAAAATACAACTCAATGCATATTAAAGTTGTTTTTATAGGGACATAGACAGACTATGACAATCATTTATTTGCAGGGTTTAGTAATTCTGCTTCTAAAATTGTTCCTATTACTACTTTATTCTACTGTTCATATACTGGAGAAAATTGGAATTTATCTCCATAAGCTCAACACACCTGACTTACACTTTAAAAATCTTATCCAGCGTAGATCAGCAATGCCGGAAAGAGAAGTGGACTCTGAGAAAAGGCAGATCAGATGTGTGAGTCTTCTGAAAGCTTGCGAATTTCCTCTTCAGACAGAACATATCAAATAACCCCCAGTGACAACACTGAATATTTCATCTTCTCTGAAAGCAAGGCAGTCTCGCGGCTAACCTCATTGAACCTCTGTTCCATCAGGAAATGTTGACTCCACCACTTGAGTTTCTTACTCTGATAAAGAGCCACACAAATGTCCTAAATTAACTTCTCATATTCCAAGCATATGCCAAGAATAATATAGTTAAATCTTAGCTTTTGTCTCGATTTTCATCACCAGAGACATTCCCAAGGGAAAATTTTGATGTCCTTCCTGTCTATATTTTCATTAGAATTCCTCGTGAAATGTTTGCACTAATAATTTTAGTCCTTATTTCTCTAGTCTTTTCAGCACAAAGTAATAAAATAACAATCCTTAGGAGAACTATCCCCTCAAAAAATAAGGTTATTTTTTATTATGTTTTAAAAATGATGCCCAGACTCAAACCTACAAGTGAAAGCCCAGGATTAGTTGCCAAGAACTAGAGACAACTTCTAACACCACAGACTGAAGGATTCTATAAATAACCATTAGACTGGGTTCGTCAGAACTACTACTTTGTTTCTGTTCAGGTTCATGTCCCTATGACCTATGTCATAGAACCATCTGCCCAGCATGTGGTCCTCCATCACCCAGAACTAGACTTTGTTCTTCTGTGAGCCTGACTCTGGCCTTCATTCTCTGAAAAACAATGACCCAATCACATAGAAAAACTTTATAAAGCACAAAATACATAGTTTTTGTACAAGATGATATCACTGGATAGGTAGTTGTACGTGTACAGATTCTGAACCATAGGGATCAAACTCAGAAATTAAAAAGTTGGAGACATCCTTGGCTTTCTGTATCTTGGTGGAATGAAGTTATAACTTTGTTATACTGAATATCACCTGCAAGTGTATGTTTACTTCATTTGCTCTGAAAAATAAATAAGTCAACAAATTCATTCTCTGTCATCTTATCTGTGTGCATTAGCTAGGAGACTGCTTCTGAACGCAGTCTGAGCCAGATGTTTCTACTAATGCCTACCTGTATGGCATCCCTGACAGACAGTAGAGCTGCTAAACACTGAAGGCAACATCCCAAGAAAAGCAGCAGCAGGTGTGACTCAGCTAATCCTGGAGTTGAGAGCTGCAAATGGAATGGTTCGTACAAGTGTTCTTCACCAAAGGATACTCAAGACCTATCTTTTAAAAATCCCTATTCTTAGACACTTATGATGCTTTCAGTATTAAGCCTACCATTAGAAATGCTGAAGATGTGGGACCACCAGGATTCTAAGCCACTCACTAGGATGTCCAAAGAGCTGGAGATACAGTGAAGGCCATGTTCCCCAAAGGAAACAGAAAGAAAAAGAAACCCATGATTTTATGTCAGGTTTAAGTCCTTTTTAGTCTTTTTAGTGAAGTTGTATAAATTTGTTTTGAATATGGAAACCTGTGAGGTTATATTTTAAACAATATTGTTTCTTCTCTAGAAAAAAAAAAAGCTAAAATCTTTGACTTGTGAAGGGAGTAAGGACTTATTATTTTTAAATAATTTCAGAAAATGGTATAAGGCTGTCAAAATAAATATCATAATAAGAATTGAAAATGAGTACTTTCATCTGTGGCTAAACAGGGCAGAGATTGTGTTTTACGTCTTGATTCTATAATGATTTCATCCTGCTCTCTTCTTCATTAAGAATTATACCATTGGTGATTTATGAATGTATCCATTCATAAATGCATAAATCTGTCTTATATTCAGTAACTTAATATCTATTACACAAATACTCCCATGTCAAGAGTTCTAGCTAATGTCATAAGAAAAAGAAAATGAATTATATTTTAAGTTAAATAGGTTTATATTGAGTATGTGAGCTGAGTTTATGTTTAAAAGACATAATCTTTAAACACTGTTGAATTGGCTGAAGAGGTGATCGTATAGTTAATCACTCTTGATGCTATTACAGAGGACTCAGGTTTAGTTTGAAGCACCTGAATGGTGACTCACAGCTATCTAAGCACCAGGCATATCTCAGTGCTCACTCGTACATGCAATCAAAACATGAGTACACACAAAATAAAACAAATATTCTTCAACTGATTAGAATAGATTCTAGCTAGAAGAAAGTAACCGCAGCAAAATTATCTTGCAAACCTAAATAAATAAAGCCCAATAAAATATACAGAAATTTAAATTTTTTTATGAATTTACAACTCTAGACAGTTCTACTTAATTTAATAAAAACAAGATGAAGCCCACGACAGCCTCTGATTGTAAACTGTTTTCCATCTCATAATACAGAACAGCAAAAACCATGAAGTAAATTGAAAAATATTACAAATTTTGGACATAATAATTAAGATATTTGGAGTTGGAAACAATTGGAAGTTACAACTCAGTAACCAGGAAAGAGCTTCACGGAAAGAGCTCAATAAAGAAATGTAGAGATCTGGAGAGAGTTCCATATTTGATTAATTGAACAGCAGTCCAATGCAGGAACACACACACAAACACACACATAACCTGACATAGTGCTGGGCACTAGCTGAGGAAACAATGACAAACCATCTCAAAGTACAACATGAGATCTGTCACCGTTCACATGTATAAACTTGAAGTCAATGCCAAACCAGCTGACACATGTGATATCTCAATGTACCCATAAAAGTTCATTAACAGGCCTTCACATGTAGTACCCACCAGTGATGCCAATGGTGACACACAAAGTGATGTCATGAGGAGAGTCTAAGTGTGTTGACACACAGGATTATGTGAGTTATTCACTCATGTGGGAAAGTGACATTTTATTTCTCATTAAGTAACCAAAAGTTATACAAAAGCCTCACTGACATAAATAAATTGGAATATTTGGGCTAAGAGATTTCAGAGTGTACAGCGGAGCTGTACTCAGCAGTATTGTTACTATGGAAGCTAAACACATGTTTGAAAGAGAGAGTGGGTGATTTAAATAAATGCCTCTAGCATGTGCCCCTGACATTCCAAATAAACACACACACACACACACACACACACACACACACACACACACACAAATAATTAACAATAAGGTCTATGTACATATGTATAAATATATACAGATATGCAGATCTGTCTGTCTGTGAATACTTCAGGAATATCTTCAAGCCTCCTGTGTAAATGATAGAAAAAATGTGTTTTTTATAAAGATGTCAAATATCTGATCTTAAAATCTAGGCATTGGCAGATGTAATCCACACGATCTTCCCGCCAGCAGGAACTCACACGGACACACAGGATTCTTCTACAGCAGGCTTTATTGCAGCCGGAATGGAAGGGAAGACCCCGTTAGCAAAGAGAGACATCCTTAAATACCTATTAGGTCAGCGTGTTGGCGTGTACCTCTGTGATTGGCTAGCAGAGCTCAGGAGAATATGACGTCTTGGGATGCGTCACATGTAGTCTGGTTCAAGGGACTCTGAGCATGCTCTGAGCACTTGTTTACTAGTTAAGCAGGGTGAGTCCGGGCTGATGTCGGCGCCATCTTCCAATGGCGGCAGTGTGATAGTGCATGATGACGTTGGCACACCACACGCAATGACGTTGGCGCACCACAGGAAGATACTGTACTTTTAATACATATAAAATATATCCTAGAAAACACTTTATCCAGGATATAAAAATACTAAGACAATTCATATCATTCACTAAACTATGAACATTCTGATTTGATCACTTTACAAATTAAGACAGCTAAACGGCCAAACCACCTGGAAATACGATTGGTAGCAAACACATTGAGCACATGTTAATTAAAACTTTAGAATTTAGAAACTCTTATAGTTAATAAGAATGTGAAGACCAAAGTGGCTGCTGATGTGAATTATTACAATTATTAAGTCATAGAAAATATAGCAATAGCGTTCTAACTTGAGTTGAAGGAATCCATATGCAAGTATTATGGACTCCATTACATTTTGTGTATTCTTCTTCAATTTGTAAAATGTCTGTAAAGTGTATGATTCAGCACTTTTCTTTTTTTTTTTTTTTTACATTTTTCTGCTCTATATGTTTTTAATGTGTATACAGGAATGCGTACATGTAGAAATCAAGGGGAAACTTTGTGGAGTCAATTCCCTCCTTAATGTTTCATGAGATCTAAGATCAAATGTATATTGCCAAGGTTGGACACCAGAGCTTTATTGTAGAGCTTTTCTTGGAACCTACCTAGCCATTTGTTTTTAGTGTAAGATAAATGCCATTAGTTAAATACATTTTATTTCCAGTTATGACTACTGTCGATATCCTCTACATGCTGTCCTATAAATATAAAAATCTGACCTCACGGAGAAATACATTGTGATAATTCCTATTTACACACCAATGAAAACACGATTTTGTTTTTGCCTACATTAATCAAACTGTATAAATTTAATGACATTATATTTGACATGTATGTGGGCCAGCTAGCACAGCATCTGCTTTTTGTGAGTGGCATTTTAAGCCTCTTTAAATCCTCAGTGTCTACTCTAGTCATAGCTAATGTTGGCATGTCACATTTCCTTATCTGAGCAATATTCCATACTTTGTATGATATCTTCTACAGTTTTTATTCATTTGCCCATCAATATGCACTGCTGATTTTTCCTTTATTTTTTATATGAAATGCTGCTGGAAACAAGTAAACAAATGCTTCTTGCAATATGTACAAAAGAAAAATGTCTACAACATATGTAATTATTCTCTACAGTAATAAGAAAAATTTTTCTCAATTCCATTTGTATTTTTTCCTATCTAGATAATATTGTGTTAAATTTGATATTTTATATTATTAAAAATATTTGGTTATGAAATTAAATGACAAAATAAGTTTTTTAAAGTATTTAAGGCAGATTCAAATAAATTCAATCTTGTGAGTGTAGCCTCAAAATATAGTAAACAATAAACTTTGCTCTTTAATGTTAATTAGTACACCTAACCCTATCCATCATAACCTCTCCTGTAACACACTACACATAAGCTTACCCATCATGTATTCTCAGGTATACTTTATATAAAAACATATATTCCTATGAAAATGCTTAAAGAGACATTTCATATTAACTAAACTAGAATTACCTCCACCTCCCACACATTCCTAGAAATAAAGAGGGGAGTAGGCAGTGAATGGGACATCTTCATATGAAAGAATGACACACATATTTAAAAATAGAGCCTTTGTATCACCACACAGAGGCTCACAATACATAACAAAACATTGACTCAAGATAAATGTTAAGAAAACTGATTATATTTCTAGCTACAATTATGGTTACTTGGGTATAAACATTTACTAATATGGGCCTTATGATTATCTACTTTATTCATTGAACAGTAATTCAAAAATAAAAAGATCACATTTACAGAACTTGTGATTCTAGGAGTTTCTCAGAAACTTCTCCCTTGTTGTGTCCTCTGCTTCCATATGAGAAAAGTTCTTCATACGGTCACAACATCTCGTTTGTATTTTCTTTGCTGTATAGATGCTTTTTACTTTATGAAACCAATTTATATACATTTACTTTGGGTTATTATGACTTTTGAGACCTGTGTCTTAAAATATCACCATGTCTCTCCCAATGTTCTGCCATATTCACTAGCTGTTGTCTTCTGCTAATTTCTTAGATCTTATACAAGTCTTTAATCCATTTTTTGTTTGTGTATTAAGCTAGTAAGAATTGTGAACTTGTTTTATTTCTTGCTTGTGGTTGCCTATGTTTTCATCAACATTGAACATTCTTTCTCCAATGTGGGCTTTAGCATTTTGGCGGAAAATCAGTTAGATGTAGATAGGGGGCTGTAGGCATAAGGCTTCAATCCTGTTTGGTATGTGTCCTCTTACAGTTTTGTTTGTTTGTTTTATTTGTTTTGTTTTGTTTTTATACAATCACATACACATTACATTACCAGATTCATAATACCTTTTTAGGCAGATAACATAACTTTTCAAGATCATTTTGATAATATTTTGGTTCTTGATGAAGAAACTTGACACCAATTTAAATCAGAATTTAAATCGAGGTTCTGAAAGCTGGAGACAATGTATTTCCACTGTTGAAACCACTCAGTTTATATTCTGCTACAACATCCTCCATCCCGATTTCTTCATTCTACCACATCAGTTATAACAGATACATCTCTCCTTCCTAATTTCTTGTATCATTTGCAATTTTATATAACTTAGTACTTCAGTGTTCTATTGGTATTTTCCGTCCTTCTCATTCATGAAAAACTTACGTCCCTTAATATAGGCAAATGTCATGCATAAAACTCTTTTATGACACTCCCAAAATGAGAGTTATTTTAGTACTAGTATAGGCTACCTTTTAACTAGAAAATGATATTTGTTGTCTGTTTCTGTTAAGTCCAATGATGTTAAAAGATATTCCAGACATGGAGTATTTGCTTGGAGACTGTCTGAAATACTTTGCAGACCATTAGGCAGTGTACCTTACCTCTTATTAGCAATGAATGAGTACTTTAACTCTAGAATGTCTATACATGGATCATGCCCAAAATTATAGTTGAATTATTTAATCATTTTTTGAAACACTATCAATACATCATTTGCATCAGAATTTCAAGAAATAGGAGGATTAACTTAGAGCAGAGCAAAATATTCATTTCATTGTAACTTGTATGAAGTAGCTGTTCCAACACAAAGGATCGGTTTATTAGCATCTGCGATGTCCCCCTAATGCTTATCTTTTGCTTAATCAAGGCATTCCATCAGAATTTTACTATACAAAGTGAAATATAGCCTGTGAACCATCCCTATCATGCCTGAAAAACACGTTCAAAGAAGTCCATTGGAATCTCTGGTTTTTAATTTTTCTCAGTTTTATGTCTACTACTACGACAAAACATTGTGGCCAAAACAACTTGAGGATGAAGGGGTTAATTTCAGTTCACAGTTTATAGACCATTGTAAAAGAAGCCACGGTTACAAAAGGTTAAAGAATCTCAGTTACAAAAGGAACCTAGATTTAATATAGGAGATCTCTGCATTCTGGCTTACTCCCTAGGGGCTGCTCAACTTGATTTTTCATAAAACTCCATATCACTTGCTTAAGATTGGTACCACCCATAGTGGGCTAAGTTTTCCTACATCACTAATTAAATAAGAAAATGTCCTATGTGCTTGTCTACTGGCCAATCTTACAGAGACATTTTCTCAATTGTGGTTCCCTCTGCTCAGATGATACCAGCTTATGTCAAGTTAACAACAACAACTAAAAATCTAGCTATCATATAATCTTTATGCTCCCTTTTCCATAATTATTTCTGACCCTTGTGGAGAAGAGATTCTATATAAATGTCCCATTTAAGGACTGAAAAGCCATGGGCAACTGAGGAGGATTAGGAACAGGAAAGGTGTTCTTCCACAGTAAAGAAGACACCAAATAGTTGCCCATGTCAAACAATCAACCCTGAAAAACATACCTAAGGTAAAGTAGAATTAAAGAGAATGATTAGGTTATATTTAGTAATATGTAATATATATATATATATATATATATATATATATATATTTAATAATATGTAAGATATATACATCTTTAGTATATTAGTATATATAGTATATATCTTTAGTATATTATTTAGTATAGGTTATATTTAGTAATATGTAAGATATTATATCAGGTTATATTTAGTAATATGTAAGATATATATGTATTACTATATACATATGTAAGATATATATATACATATATATATATATATATATATATGGAGAAAAAAGGATGATGTAATTAAAATTTAATCACAAAAATAAAAAAAATAATTAGCTTGAATTTAAGGATTTTTTCTGAAAACCTGAAGATAACATGCTGCTTAAATATTCACATTAAAATAAAAATTACTGGTTTGTACAGTGAAGGAATGGGTCTCTAGTGGTTTAGGTCATTAATTATGATATATCACTTCCTGATTGGTTAAGCTTTTTCGAGAGCATCATAGCTGGGATTCACACTATGTGGTGCTTTGCTTAAGCATACCTTGTTTTTTTATAAACAAAAACATATCACTTAGAGTATTTTCTAGAGTATTTTCCTTCCATTTCATTCTTCATTCTCCTCAATTTCTATGTACAAGCAACTTGATCAAATCCTTTCATGTCTAACACATTGCCAGCCAAGTTCTAGTTTAAGTCATATTTAATGTATTGATTTGAAATTCCTAAAAAAAATAAATTTAATATAAATTTTGGCAGCCACTTTGCTTAACAAGACTGAAACTTGGCATTGTTTAAAATCTTAATTTCTTAATTGCTATTCATTTCCATCATAAGATGGCTTAAAATATGCCCGCAATTGATTTTTAGAATGCTAAGTAGTGTTGTGTAGTTAATTAACTTATTGCAATGTCACTGACAGAGAGAGGACCACAGAAACAACTGTGCTGCATACAGGGTACTTTTTGTTCCCAGGAAAGAACCATTTTCAGTCTCATAATTCATAGCCCAAGTAAAGTTAGTTAGCCACTATTTTTGTCACTAGGAATTATACCCATGAGAACCAATTATGCCTACGAGGTATCACAGCTCATAATCACAGAGAAGTCATCTTTCTATTGTAAACACCAAATATTTGAATAAGTGATATCTTGGATATATTATTTTTATCTTGAAATGACCATATAAGAAAACACAAATAAAAAATTATAATTATTATTATAATTATATTTATATAATTGTATTTTAATTAGCTTGTATGGTATTCTGAAAAGTAGAAAAGCTTTATCATTGACATAACCATTATTAATGTCTAATAAAGTTATAACAAAATTTCACAAGATATTGTAGAAATAATTACTGCTGTTTTGTTAAAAATTTGCTCAAGATGTTATGGTCTTCATTAGAGTGACATTTGAATTCACTAATAAGGATCATGAAAATTAAGTAAATTAATTGACTCAAATTTCTAACATTTCTATTGATGCCCTCGATGGTATGTATGTAAATATTAATAATGTTTTAAAATTACTTTTATAAACCATTATATAGTTTTATTAAATGTTATTAACATATTTATATTAATTTATTTCAATTAAAAGCCTATAGACTGTAATTCATGTTCATTACTGATTAACATTTTAATGCATAATTAATTGAACTAGATGTCTACATTTTTGGTTATTGGAGCATCAGAATGTTGACTAGCCCACATTACTTTTCATTCTTTCTTTTATGAGTAACTCTTTGAGTCCTTTTGTGAGAATTTTCATTAGTATACTCCTTAAAATGATTCAATAATTTGAGAATTACTCAATAATATGAAAATTTTAACAAGATCTTGTGTCTTTCCTTCCTTACATGAAAGATGAGAAAGATTCACACCATGTGAAATTTATCTTCCTAATATCCTTCCTGCATCCCTGGTCTTTCGCCTTCATGAGCTTACAGTAACTGAATGCCATCACAGTGTGCAGGGGTATTAATGTCTACTGTTTGAGTGACAGAAATACATGAGGCTCCTCTCACTAAACCAAAACCTTCTTTCATTGGCTTTTTGTTGGTAAGGACATTCTCCTAGGCATAGAGAATTCTATCATATAGTAAAGATATTGCTGATACTTACAGAATGATGCTCCATAATATTTAGCTTTAATGATATATTCAGTTTCTATAACAACAACAAATCTTCCAGAGCAACGAGCTTCTTTCTTAAGATGAAGATTTTCTTGTACAGCATTCTACATATTAAAGCTTCTGGATATCAAAGTTACCTTATTTTTTGTGGAATAGATTTACTTATTTTATGGATATATCTGTGAGTATGTGTGTATGTGTATTTGTGTTTGTATGTGTGTGTGAGAGGGAGCAACTTTACGCATAAGTTTGCATGTGTGTGTTAGTGTGTTTGTATGTGTATGTGTGTGGGTGTGTGTATGCACCAAAAAAGAGATAAGAGATCAGAGACCATCTCTCTAGAATCAATTTCAGGGCTCCAACTCAAGGTATGAGAGTAGTGATGTCTGCTTTTACCCACTCAGCCATCTTTCCTACCCACTATCTTATTTAATTGGTTCTCAACTTATAAATTGTGACTCCTTTGGTGGTTGCATATCAGAAATCTTGTATATTAAATATTGACATTACAATTTATAACAATAGCAAAATTACAGTTATAGAGTTGCAATCAAATAATTTTATGGACAAGGTAATCACAACATGAAGAATTGCATAAAAAAGTTGCAGTATTAGGAAGTTTGAGAACCTGCCTGTTTGTTTGTTTTTGTCATTTATCTCTGTATATCAACTATTTTTTGTGTGTGATTGTTTTGTCTGAATACATCTGTATATGTCATATAAGCTTGATATACTAGAAGGCCAGAAGAGAATTCCTAAAGCTCAGAACTAGAGACTCAGACTATTATGATCCAATATAATGGTGCTCATCTCCATCAGTGTCTTCAAGAAGGTCTGCCTTGTATGCAATATGATACTTTTATTCAGGTGAATATTAAACTACAACTTCAACCTCTCCAGTGTAAACTCCTTGTTTGGTCAATATGTACAGAATCATATAATAAAATCACTTTCATCTCCTTCATCTCCTTTATATGATCTTTACAAATACTGCAAAATGAGAAGAAGCCTATATATGTCTTCTGTGGATTTTTCTAGAAGCTCCTGCTTTCATTGAACACTGGATATGAGTTCAAAGGAGCTAAAAATTAAAGTTTTTATTTTTGTGCCTCAATTTATTCATATCTTCTTGAGAGAACACGGATAGCAACAAAGATCCTGTTTGGACCTTTTCAATTTGTTGAGAATGCCACCTTTCTAGTAAGTGTTCTAAGAAAGAGATGGAGGCAACAAAGATATATGAATATTGGAACTCAGTACTCAGCACCCAAAGTCTACTTCAATTCAGGCTGATAGAATAGGAGGACCTTGACCTCTTCATGATCACCATCTATGCCCCTGAGTCAGACCTAGATGATGACTCCTGTCTCCGATAACCCAGAGAACAAATCTCTTGAGATTAGGAAATGACAGTATATTATGATGAAATTTTTTTTATAGTCTTATTACTCTCCATGCATTACTCATGACAATATGAACATTTTCATTTTCTTCAATAATTTACATGTTTTCTTCCTATTTTGAAATAACAACTTAATAAATGAAAAGGGGAAAAAAGGTAAAACTTGTGGTTTGTGCATAGAAGAAGTGTTTTGAACATGGGTTCTCTTGTAAATTATAAACCAAATGACACACCTCTTTATTACAGTACTGAATTTCTAAAAATTAGGAGGAGAAATAAGACTGATGATTTTTGCTCTGGAACATAATGTCTGTTTTGAGAATTCTTGAAAACCAAACAAACCAGCCCTGCACTACTGACTTTCATTTGTCTTTTGCTTTAAATATTCTTTCCTGAATGATGGAAAGATATTTTTAAAACAACAGACTTGCAAAAAGACCAATAAAAGCGTAACAAGAATCTATTTAAAACAGTGCCAGTTATCTATTAAACCACATTTTCAAATTCTTTCTCAATTGTGCCATATTATAAGCACATGTAAAAATATGAGTTATACACAAAAGAAATTAAATATATTCAGTATTTTAGTGATATATTACTAGATATATTCCTTCTGAGTTGACACATTCATTTATATATCATTTTTATCTATTAGAAGATACCTGAATGTTTAGTAAATTGAATGATAGGTTATTTTTAAAAATACTAGTGCAAATATTTTGTCAATAAAATTCTATATATGAAACCAAAAGTTCAAACTATCAAGACTAGCAAAGATCTGAGTCACAAGTTAACATAAGCTTTTTAAATGATGAGTGTTTCACTATGTAAACCAGGCTGTACTGTAACTCACTTTGAATATCAGTCTGGTTTGAATTTGCAGTGATCCTCATGGTTTCACCTCCTGAAAGCAGGAGTTGCATAAACACTAACATAATTCACCTACTAATATCTGTATTTTCAATAAAAATAACAACCTCTGTTCTCCATCAGAGAAGGTTGATTAATGACATAATGACATTCTTAATGACAGTCTTAATAACTCTTCTAAGCATTTCTTCCAGGCACAGATGGTCTATGCCTATTCTGAATTGGTCCTGGTGAAGTCTTTCTATCCATTGATGTTTCCAAATGGAAGTGTGATTTTCATATTGCAGATAAAGATGTTTTCTTTAAATTTCTTCAGACTCCTTTAGCAACATGTCACATTTTGAGTATCTTAACAGAATAAATTTATTTTGGAGGCTAGAAGTAGATGAGCCATGTATCAGAACTGTCAGTCTCCACTGCAACCTCCTTCCTTGAACTGCGGATGGACCCACTTGTTGTGCCTTCATATGGTCCTACTGTGCATCCTTAATGACACCACATAACCTTTTTTCTTAGCATACTAATCAACTTGGATCTGAGCTCATTTGCATGACCTCACATAGTAAGAGTGTGTCTTTTAAACCTGGCATCCTAATATGAGTACCTGTGTACTCAGACTAACACTAACTGTGTGCATGCTGAAAACACATCTCAAAGGTAATAGAGTTATGCTAGAAAACTATGTCATAAGTCTTATAATTAAGGAAATACTGTGCATTTTCCATGCCTGAGTTTGCTCATAACATTAGCTAAGCTTGGTGTATTCTTGTCTTTCTCACCACCATGGTTCAAACTGTGACTCCTCATCACTGTGAATTCTATCTATTCCTATAATAGCTTAAAGGATAATCAGCAAACTACTGTTTCCAGGATGGATAATGTCTCTCCAGAGTTGACCAGATGTCATCAGACAACACATTAATATGTCTATCCAATGAGCTACATATATAAGTACTTAGAGTAAACTAGTCTTCTTTGGAATTTTAATATTTTCTTAAAATAAAATTTTGTCTCTATCAAGGATATACCTCACTTTGTGACTTCAAAACTTGATTTATGCAACATAACTAGAGTTACTCATTGAGGAGAAAGAGTTATTATTTCAGAAATATTTGACATAAATTTAGACATTGCCACTACTGTTACATAAACTTAAAAGCAACATTTGTGAAATAAGAGTCTGCTATGTAATATCTGTATATTTTTCTTTTGGAAGAACTTCATAATGAATAAAATACAGTAAAATGGATAATAGGATAAATACAAGCTATGTTAGGGAGTAACATAGTTAAACATATGGGTGTCATTCTTATTCCTTCTTGTGTTTAAGTATGTTCATTTAGTTTCCAAGAAAAAGAATTTGACTCTATGTAATCCCATAGAGGAAAAAAAAGCATAAAATTGCTTTCTGTAAACTCAGTAAATTTCAGCTGGAAACTTATTGTACACTCAAAATACATAACTCAAACTCTTTTCTTTTTTCAGTGCACTTTCTGTTGATTACTGTGATTGCTTTAAAGTTTCTCATCTCCTTACCAAAAATTTAGCCTCCTCAACCTATGGCATTCCCTGGCTATAATTTTGCAAAAATGGCCTTAGGTTTCTCCTGTTTTCCTTTGAACTATATTAATTTAGCTCATTTGGTTGTCATTTACAACAATGTCATGCCTGAGTCAAATGACAGTATGAAAAACAGTACATTAGGTTTAGTCTTTTTAAAAAGATTGCTGTTGTTACTTTGCTTAGTAGCTGATCTTTGTATAGCTTGGAGAACATTTTTTTATCAATTATTGTTTTTCTGGTTTTTATTAAAATAGATTTCAGATTGATTCTCCAATGCATTCACCTCAAAGCAGATGTCTTTGCATGCTGATTACACAAATGGAAATCTAAGTACCCCCAAGGCATATGTAGTTTCTATAAACACATATAATGTATTTCTAGTTCTTTGTTGTAAGTGTTGCATGATGGTTTTACAAAATAACTAAAGACATTCAGAGTATGACAGAATAAAGAGTGTGTTAGAAGAATCAACCACAAATTCCTTCTTCCAATTATACACAGGCTAAGAAAAGGAACCATACTGAAGTTGATTGGCATATACATGTACACACACACACACACACACACACACACACACACACAGAGAGAGAGAGAGAGAGAGAGACAGAGAGACAGAGAGAGACAGAGACAGAGAGAGAGACAGAGAGACAGAGAGAGAGAGACAGAGAGAGACAGAGAGAGAGAGAGGAAAAGAGAAGAGAGAGAGGAAGAGAGAGAACATATGTAATATGTGACTATGACCAAGCTATATCTCCAGCAATTCTAGCAACCCTACCTCAATGCCTATACCAAAAAATATATTTGGAGAAAGACAACTTCTTTGGCAAAAGGTGTTGGCAAACCTGAATTAACCTGCAGAGAAATGAAACAGATCCATATTTCTTACCCAACACAAAACTAAACTGCATATGGATCAAGAACTTCAACAGAAAACCTGACACCATGTAAGGTACACTTTAACTTAAGTGCATAGGAAATATGACCAACAATTGAAAAGGAGATCATGTGAATCTTCACAGCATTTTTTAAAAGTAAATGGTCGTTCTGTTTGTATTTATTATTTATATATGACATAATGATCATTTAACTATTTTTAATGTAAGGAATAAGATTTGAATATATTTAGTAAACCATCTCTAACTTTTTGTACATTAATAGTTCAGAGCCCCTCACAGGCTATATTGCAACAGTCTTCATTTCATGTCCAGTCTCTGCAGTAAAGAGTTGAAAGGGACAGTTTCAAAGGCTGCCTGCAGTCCCCAGGATCAAATGCCAAGCATACTGCAAAGTTTTGACACTTGTTATGGAACACTGAGAGTACATGACGGGTCATTCGTCTCTATTAGAGTTTTACTCTGTAGCTTCACCTTGCCTGTAACTGGCTATGTTGCTAAGGTTTGCTTCAGACTTGTGACAATCCATCTGCCTCTGCTTCTAGCATACAGAGATCATGTGACACAATTCTCAGCTAATATTCAGTCGATTTAAAGGTAAAAAAAAATTAATATTTTCAGATCTCAAGAAAAGGAGACTATATTTCCATTGAAGATGAAAATGTGGTCAATAAATTCAAAGAAATATAAAACAACAGATGTGAAAATAAATCTTGGAGGTGTTTTAAATCATGTTATTAAAATGGTTGGTATTTATAGTCAACTTGACTGGGTTTAGAATCAACTGGGTGATATGCCAGTTTATAAGTCTTGTGAGGTCACTTCCAGAGATGTTTAACCATGAAAGGAAGTCCCACCCTGATATGAAAATCGGGATTATGTAACCTTGAGGACAGAAATGACAACAAGGAGAAAGCAAGTTACATGTTCATCACTTCCTGAGTGAAGATGTAATGAGGCCAGCCTCCATACTGCTACAATAACTGAGTAGCTGTCAAAGTCATAATGTCTTTGGCAGCACAGACTGTAGGCTTAAACTGAGTAAGAGTACATCTTTCATGCCTTATTAATTTTATCAGCTAATTTGTCACTGCTGTGGGAAAAGTAACAGTAATTGTTAGTAGTAGCAAGAGATGTTTAATTTCTAGAAGACATGAGGTGGCCTTTTTATAGTTCTTCAGGAGAGAAGAAATCCTGATAGATGTTCAAAGCAATACCCAACATTAGGACATAAATTAGGTCTTTTATGATGTAGTTATATCCTGTGTGCATATATTTAAACCACAGTCAAATGTCTCTGAAGTATTTTAGAGCTATCTAAAGTCGCACTATGTGACAAAGTGGCTTTAGTTGCTATGCGTTCCCCAGTTCCTGCAGTGTTCTCTTGATGCTCCTGCTTTCTACCTCTTATTTGTCCCCCTCTCTATCCCCCTCTCTTCTGCTTTCTGCTTCTCCATTTCTGGTGCTAACTGCCAAATATCCTTTACAAAAACCTCATGTCTATTTCTATAACATAATTTGCAAGGCTTGCACAGTTAATCATCAGTAGTAATGTCAATGACAGTTTCTATTTCATTTAACTTAATAATGTGCCTGAAAGACTGACCAGGCATTTTCTTTGATTTTTAAAATTCAATTATGAGGGGCTCTGACAGCTAGATGAAGACCAACTTCTGTGTATTTATTTACATTTTTCTTTTCCTATTAATATTGAAGAGTTGATATTAACACCGCTGAATTAAAATCCTTACATTAAACAAGTTATTCATTTACTCTACATACTGATCACAGCTTTTCCTCCACTCCTTCCTCCAAGTTTCTCCCTCTCACATCTCCTCAACCTCCAGCCACCACTAGCCACTTCTCTGCAGAAAAGGAAAGCCCTCTCATGGATATCAACCAGCCTTGGCATATCGAGTTTCAGTGTGACTATGGACATCTTCTTCTATTGAGGCTAACTAGCTAGACAAGGTACCCCAGTTAAAGGAAAGGATTCTAAAGGCAGGCAACAGAGTCAGAGACAGCTCCTGCATCTGCTTTAGGACTCCCTCATAAAGAGACAGCTCAGCAACTGTTACATAGGTAAAAAGGTTCTCGGTCCATCCCATGCATATTCTTTGTTTGTCAGTTCAGTCTCTATGAGCCCATATAGGCCACGGTTGGTTGGTTCTCTAGGTTTTCTTGTGATGTTCTTGACAGTACTGCCTCCTTCAATCCTTGCTCTCCCTATTCCACATAATTTGCCAAGCTTCATTTGATATTTGACTGTGAGTCTCTGCATCAGTTTGAATCTGTTGCTGGGTGGAGCCTCTCTGATGAGAGTTATAATAGGCTGCTGTCTGAAATTATAGC
This sequence comes from Rhabdomys pumilio, assembly GCA_030674055.1. NCBI lineage: Eukaryota > Metazoa > Chordata > Mammalia > Rodentia > Muridae > Rhabdomys > Rhabdomys pumilio. Next base: position 63,303,701 of record JANHMN010000014.1, read on the forward strand.
AGAATACCATTGATAGTGTCATGGGAGCGCTCCCTTTCAAAGCGTGAATCTGAAGCTGGGTCAGTCCTTGGTTGGCTCTTCCCTCAAATTCTACTTCACCTTTTACCCCTGCACTTCTTGTAGGCAGGGCAAACTTTGGTTCTAATATTTTGTGGCCAGGTTGGTGTCCCAGTCCCTCTACTGGAAGTCCTGCCTAGTTACAGGAGACAGCCAGTTTAGAGTCCATATCTGCCATTGATTGGAGTCTATCTAGCATTACCCTCATAGATTTATGGAACTTTCCATTGTTCTAGGTCTCTAGCTCTTCCCAGAGGTGTCTTCCCCCAATCCAGTTGTCTTTCACAGTACTCTCCCCTCTATTCTCCACCACTTCATCCCTCCTGTTCCCAGCACCACGCCTACCCTACCCAGTTCCACTATCTGCTCCCAACGTATAATTTATTTCCACTTCTCAGTGAGATTTACTCATCCCACCCTTGAGTCTTTCTTGATACCTAGCTTCCTTGGGTCTGTGGATGGTTATCCTGCATTTTATGACTAATATCCACTTATAAGTAACTATGTACCATGTTTATCTTTCTGGGTCTGGGTTACCTTATTCGGGATGATCTTTTCTAGTTCCATACATTTTCCTTCAAATTTCATGACATCACTGATTTTAATGACTGAATAATACTGCATTGTGAACCACATTTTTACCCATTCGTCAGTGGGATGATATCTAGGTTGTTTCCTGGTAACTACCAATAAAGCTGCTATGAACGTAGTTGAACAAATGTTCTTTTGGTGTGTTGGAGCTTCTTTTGTGTATATATCCAGGAGGGGTATAGTTTGGTCTTGAACTAGACCCATTCTCAATTTTCATAGAAGCCAAGAATTTATTTCCAAAGTGATTGTACAAGTGTACACCCTAGCCAGCCATGGAGGACCTTATTAATTCTATCAGGTGTACGATGGTATCTCAGAGTCATTTCAATTTGTGTATCCCTGATGATAACAGATGTTGAACATTTATTTAAGATTTATTAACCATTAAAGATTACTTTGTCTTGAATTCTCTGTTTAGATCTAAACTCTGTTTTTGAATTGGGTTATTTTGTTTGTTGATGCTTAATATCTGGAATTCTCTTTATATATTTTGGATATCAGCCTTCTGTCAGATGTGAAGTTGGTGAAAATGTTTTCCCATTGCATGGGCCACCATTTTGTCCTTTTTTATGATGTCATTTGTCTTATAGAAGATTTTCAATTTCATTTGGTATTATTTGTTAATTGTTGCTCTTAGTGCCTGAACTTTTGGTGTTCTGTTCAGAAAGTTGTCTCTTAAGACAATGAGTTCAAGGATATTTCTCACTTTCATTTGTATCAGATTTAATATATCTGGTTTTATGTTGAAATTATGAATGTACATGGACTTGAGTTTATGCTTGGTGATTGATTTGGAACTATTTGTTTTCTTCTGCATGGAGATACCCAGTTACAGCAGCAACATTAGTTGAAGATGCTTTCTTTTTTCCATTGTACAGTTTTGTCTTACCTGTCAAAAATTAAGTGTCCATAGGTATGTGGGTTTATTTATGGGTATTTAATTTGATTCTGTTGATCAACCTCTCTATTTTTATGCAAATGCCATCCAGTTTTGTACTACTATTGCTCCATAGTACAATAAAATCAGGAATGTAATACATCTAGAAGTTCTTTTATTATACATGATTGTTTAACTATTCTGATTTTTTTTATATGAAGGTGAGTGTGGACCTTTCAGGTTCTGTAAAGAATAATGTTGCAATTAACATGGGAATTGCATTGAATCTGTAGATTGCTTTTAGCAAGATGACTAATTTTACTATGTTAATTCTAGTGATCCAAAAGCATGAGAAATATTTCCATCTTCTGATATCTTCCTCAACTTCTTTCTTCAAAAACTTAGAGTTCTTGTCATAGAGGCCTTCACTTGCTTGGCTAGAATTACATCATGATGTTTTTTTATTATTTGTGGCTATTGTGAAAGGTTAAGTTTCCTTAATTTCTTTCTCAGCTCATTTCTCATTTTTATAAGAGTGGCAACTAATTTTTATAATTAATTTTGTATTCAGCCACTTTGTAAAAGGTGTTTATTAGTTGAAGAACTTCCCTGGCATAATTTTTGGGGTCTCTTATTTGTATTATCATATCATCTGGAAATAACAGTACATTGACCTGTTCCTTTCTAATTTGTATCACCTTTATCACCTTCAATTATCTTATTTCTTGAGTTAAAACTTCAAGTAATATATTCAATAAATAAAACAATGGACAGCCTTCTCTCCAATTATTTTGATGTTGGCTTTTGCCTTTCTGAATATTGTCTTTATTGTGTTTATTTATGCCCATTGCATCCCTGATCTCTCCCAAACTGTTATTATGAAGGAGTGTTGAGTATTCTCAAAAGCTTATTCAGCATCTAATAAGATGATCATTTGTTTTTCTTTTTTTTTCAGTTCTTTTATATGGTGGATTAGTTTTGATGGATTTTTGCATGTTGAATCATCTCTGAATCTCTGGAATGAAGCCTGTTTGAACATGATGGATGATGTTTGTATGTATGTGTGTATGTGTGATGTATGTATGTGTATATGTGCATGTGTATGTGCGTGTGCATGTGTGTGTGTGTTCTTAAATTTGGGTTGTGTTTTCTTGAGTATTTTTTGTATCAGAGTTCATAAGGGAGATTGGTCTGAAATTCTTTTTCTTTGTTGAATCTTTGTATGGTTTATGTATCAGGCTTACTGTTTCCTCATAAAATAATGTTGAGAGATTTTTAAAGACCAATGATTATTACTTCCTCATATTTTGATGTTGGTTGTGATAGTAGTAGTAGTAGTAGTAGTAGTAGTAGTAGTAGTAGTAGTGTGTGTGCGTGTGCGTGTGCGTGTGCGTGTGCGTGTGCGTGCGTGCGTGCGTGCGTGCGTGTGTGTGTGTGTGTGTGTGCGTATTCTCTTCTTTTGGTTTTGCTTATGTGAATTTATTTATTTCTTGTGTTTTCTTGGGTTCAGTTAACCTCCTTGGGTTAGAGTATTCCTTCTAGTAGCCTCTGTAGGGTCAGATTCGTAAATAGATATTGTTTAAATTTGGTTTCCTCATAGAATATTTTGTTTTCTCCATTTATTTATGGTGGTTCAAAATTTTGTTGTGTACAGTAATTTGGGCTGGCATCTGTGGTCCCTTAGAGACTGGAAGACATCTAGCTAGCCTGTTCTTGCTTTTAGACTCTACTGAAAAGCCAGGCGTAACTACCAGGTCTGCCTTTGTATATTATTTGGCCTTTTTTCCTGTGGATTTAATATTTTTCTTCATTTTGTACATTTAATGTTTTGATTATTTTGAGGCAGGAAGATTTTTGCTGAGGTCCAGCCTTCACCAGAGAGAGGGTCCTAAGGAAACTATGAATTGGAAAGGAGAAAGAATGATTCAGAGTCAGTGATGGGTGCAAGCTGACAGCTCTGTAATCTCCACAGGATAAGGCTCTGTTGAAAACTAAATCCCAGGCGTTTATTTACTACAATTTTATAAACTGCTTCCTTAGAAGTTGCATAAGAATTTAATTATTTATCTTAGGTTCCCTTTCAATCATTCCATGAAGCATCATTTGCTATTTGACTCTTAGAAACTGAGATACAAACATTCTTGGGGCAAATGAACCAGAGAGAAAAGTGAATTTTTTTAAACATAGCAAATCCTTTGTGGTTAACACAGTGCTTGTGGTTGCCAAGTCTAGACATAGAAGCCATTTTCATGTGAGAAAGTTAGCTTTAAGTAATATATATATATATATATATATATATATATATATATATATAGCAATTTAATGAGCTTTTGTTTGTGCTGATGTAAGCAGCAGCTTTGCAGCACATTTCTATAATTTTTAGCTACCTCAATACATTTTTTAAGTGTTAGATTTTTTTTTTATCTCAGCAACTCAAAGGATTATTATTGGAAAGTATTAAGTGATGCCAGAAAGTAGAATTACCATTAAGCCATCACCTTTTTTCTCAATACCAGACTTTTGTCTATCCCCAACCTCTATCTTGATATCTTGATCACACACTTAACTACGTCCTTTATTGAGTAGAATATCTGGATAAAATTTAGTTGTTGATGGCTTCAACCGAGAAGAGCACCATTTTTACCATTGTTATTATATAACCATCTAGCTGAGTCTTGTTTTTTAAGTATTCCTTTCTGTAATCCAGAAAAGATATTTTTAGTTATCCACATTTTTTCCTTTATTGACCAAATTACATCTCCTTTCTTAACATCTTTCTAAGCTGACTCATTAGTGCAGCTGTCTCTTTTCTTTCAGGTCCATGAAGCCCCTCACACAATTCATATTTCTACCCTATATTTTGTACAGTTGAGAAATCTTGTAAAGAACAGTGCTTACACTGATCTATTTATTCTTGAACATCTGTTGAACTCATGTGTTTTAAAGTTTTTTCTCACAGCCCTAAGGTCTGTCCTGAAGGTCACAGTGTCACCATATTGCTGAGTGTCACCAGACACATTGTCACTTCCTGGAATCATGCTGTTTGTGATTATCACAGAGTCATTATCCTTAGCAGGGAGAACATTCCATAAAAGGTGAACACAAAGTAAAATGTGTAAATTGTTAGACAAACAAACTTTACACCTACAGCAACCATCAGCATTTGACAAGACCCATTTCCTGCTGGCTTTGATACAGGGGAGGAACTGTGTAACACCATCGTTCTTGTGACCATGCTGGACCCAGCAGATTTTCTTTTTTAGTTTAATCTTTTTGTGTTCTGTAAGGTTCTTGTATATTTATAGAAATCTCCTATTTTTGGTTCAGGAAATTTTCTATTATGACTTTGTTTCAGAAAAAATAGTTTCTGGGCCTTTGAGCAGGGAAGCTTCCACTTCTATTTCTATTACTCTTAGGTTTGATCTTTTTATATTGTCCCAAATATTCTGGATGTCTTATGTCATAAACTTTTTTAGAGTTAACATTTTCTTTGATTAATGTATTGATTTCTTCTATCTCATCTTCTGTGCCTGAGATTACTTTTCTCATTTCTTACATTGTGTAGGTGATGTTTGCATCTGCAATTTATGTTTTTTTTACCTAGATTTTCCACACCCAAGGTTTTCTCAGCTTTTATTTTCTTTATTACTCGTATTTTCATTTGCAGATCTTGAACAGTTTGTTTACTGTCTTTTCCTATTTGATTGAATCTTCCTGTATTTCTTAAATGATTTAACATTTCTTCTTTAAAGGCCTCTTTCATGTTCATAAAATGGGATTAAAGACCATTTTCCTGTGCTTTAGCTGTGTCTGAATAGATATCCTGGACTTTCGTAGCTGGATAGCTGGGCTCTGTTGCCAGCATATTGCCCTGGTTCTGGCTCTTCCTGTTTATGTTCTTATGCTAATTGTTATCTATCTGAGTTTAGGGTTATTATAGGTTTAGATACTGATTTCTGAGTTTTTCTTTATTGAATGAGGGGGTTTATTTCTGTTTTGCCCTTGGTTTTGTGGTCTCAATAGCCTTTGCATTTCAGATGCTAAACTTGCCTCTGTAGTTCCTAGTATTAGTATGGCCTGGGGTCCCTGGTTTCAGAACAATCTCTATGAAAGCAGATGGAGGCTTGTGGCTGGGGCAGATACCTAGCTGGTATGCTCCTATGAAGATACCATATCCTGAGACATCCTAGAGGAGCCACTGCACTCAGAGCAGCAGACACCTAGGTGGTCTGCTCCTGGGAAGACACCATATCCTGAGACTTCCTAGAAGAGAGTCTGCACCGAGAGCAGTGGACACATAGCTGATCTGGTATCATAAAGACAGCATATCTTGAGACACCCTAGAGGAGCCACTGCACTCAGAGCTGCTGGAGCTCAGGATCACAGGACCACAGAAACATCTAAACCCTGAGGAGTTCTGACACAAGCAAGATAACTGGAAAGATAGGCTCAAGTCACTCACAGTGAGTGCAGGTAGTACTAGAGTTAACCAGATGGCAAAAGGAAAGCACAAGAATGTAAGCAACAGAAAGCAAAGTTACTTGGCATCATCAGAACCCAGTTCTCTCACCATAGCAAGTCCTGGACACCCCATCACACTGGAAAAGCATGATTCAGAATTAAAATCACCTCTCATGATGATTATAGAGGACTTTAAGAAGGACATAAATAACTTTGTTAAAGAAGTACAGGAGAACACAGGTAAACAGGTAGAAGCCCTTAAAGAGGAAATACAAAAATCCCTTAAAGAATTGCAAGAAAACAACCAAACAGATGAAGGAATAAAACAAAACCATCCAAGATCTAAAAATGGAAGTAGAAACAATAAAAAAAATCTCAAAGGGAGAGTACCCTGGAGATAAAAAACCTAGACAAGAGATCAGGAGTTATAGACGCAAGCATCACCAACAGAATACAAGAGATAGAAGAGAGAATCTCATGTGCAGAAGATACCATGGAAAACATTGACACAATTGTCAAAGAAAATGCAAAATGCCAAAAGCTTCTAACCTAAACATCCAAGAAATCCAGGACACAATGAGAAGACCAAACCTAAAAATAATAGGTATAGATGAGGGTGAAGACTCCCAACTTAAAGGATCAATAAATATCTTCAACATAATTATAAAAACACCTTCCATAACATAAAGAAAGAGATGTCAATGAATATACAAGAAGCCTACAGAACTCCAAATAGACTAGACCAGAAAATAATAACCTGTCACATAATAATCAAAATATCAAATGTACAAAACAAAGAAAAAATACTAAAAGCAGTAAGGGAAAAATGTAAAGTAACATATAGAGGCAGACCTATAAGAATTACACCAGACTTCTCACCAGGAAATCTTGGACGGATATCACACAGGCCCTAAGAGAACACAAATGCCAGCCCAGAATACTATACCCAGCAAAACTCTCAATCACTATTGGTGGAGAAACCAAGATATTCCGTGACAAAACCAAATTACACAATATCTTCCCACAAATCCAGCACTTCAAAGGATAGTTGATGGAAAACTCTAACACAAGGAGCGAAACTACAACCTAAAAAAAGCAAGAAAGTAATTGTCCAACAACCCCAAAATAAGATAGTTACACAAACATAATACCACCTCTAATAACAAAAATAACAGGAAACAACAATCACGTTTCCTTAATATCTCTTAATATCAATGGCCTCAATTCTCCAAAAAAAGACATAGATTATCAGACTGGATACATAAATAGGACCCAGAATTTTGCTGCATACAGGAAATGTACCTCAGTGAAAAAGACAGACACTACCTCAGAGTAAAGGGATGCAAAATAATCTTCAAAGCAAATGGTCTTAAGAAACAAGCTGAAGTAGCAATTCTAATTTCAAATAAAATTGACTTTCAATGAAAAGTAATCAAAAAGATAAGGACACTTCATAGTCATAAAAGGAAAAATCTACCAAGATGAACATTCAATTCTGAACATCTATGCCCCAAATGCAAGGGCACCCACATACATAAAAGAAACTTTAGTAAAGCTCAAAGCATACATTGCACCTCACACAATAATAGTAGGGTATTTCAACACCCCACTCTCAAAAATGGACAGATCATGGAAACAGAAACTAAACAGAGACACAATGAAACTAACAGACGTTATGAACCAAATGGATTTAACTGATATCTATAGAAAATTTCATTCTAAAACAAAAGAATATACCTTTTTCTCAGCACCTCACAGTACCTTCTCCAAATTAGACCATATAATTAATCACAAAACAGGCCTCAACAGATAAAAAAGATTGAAAAAATTCCTTGTACCCTATCAGGTCACCATGGACTAAGGCTGGTCTTTAATAATAACAAAAACAAAGGAAAGCCCACATACACATGCAAACTACTCTCTACTCAATGATAACTTGGTCAAGGAAGAAATAAAGAAAGAAATTAAAGACTTATTAGAATTTAATGAAAATGAAGACACATCATACCAAAACTTGTGGGACTCCATAAAAGCAGTACTAAGAGGAAAACTCATGGTTCTAAGTGTCTACAAAAAGAAAGTGGAGAGAGCATATACTAACAACTTGACACCACACCTGAAAGCTTTAAAATAAAAAGAAGCAAATACATCCAAGAGGAGTAGATGACAGGAAATAATCACACCAAGTAGAAACAGAAAGAACTATACAAAATATCAACAAAATCAGGAGCTGGCTCTTTGAGAAAATCAAAAAGATAGATAATAGATAAACCTTTAGCCAGACTAACCAAAGGGCACAGAGATGTATCCAAATTTAAAACAAAACAAAACAAAACAAAACCAAAACAACAACAACAACAACAAAAAAAAAACAGAACAGAAAAGGGAGACATAACAACAAAACTGAGGAAATTTAAAAAATAATCAGATCCTACTACAAAGGGCTATACTCAACAAAATTAGAAAATTTGGATGTAATGGACAATTTTCTAGACAGATACCAGGAACCAAAATTAAATCAGGAGCAGATAAACCATCTAAACAGTCCCATGACCCCTAAAAAAAATAGAAGCAGTCATTAAAAGTCTCCCCACCAAAAAAGTCCAGGACCAGATGGTTTTAGTGCAGAATTGTGTCAAACCTTCAAGGAAGACCTAATACCAACACTCTTCAAACTATTCCACAGAACAGAAACAGAAGGAACACTACCCAATTTGTTCTATGAAGCTACAATCACGCTCATACCTAAACCTCACAAAGATCCAACCAAGAAAAGAGAACTTCAGACCAATCTTTCTTATGAATATTGATGAAAAATACTCAATAAATTCTCGCAAACCAAATCCAGAAACACATCAAAAAAATCATCCAACATGATCTGTTGGGAGCCAACTTTAAGCAGAAAGTGGTTAGAAAGTAGCTATCAACTTTGCAGCCATCTGGAACCATATGCCTTGATGAAAGACTTGCTTTTCAATAGCCTATAACAAGTGAAGCACACTCTGATAAATATCTTGATTATCCCACATAGCTTGTTTTGCTGTTTAGTGCCCCCAGCTGCATGGTGCACGTGGTAAAATGTCTTCACCTGTGTTACCCTGCTTGTGCTTATAAATACCCAGGATTTCCTTGTAATAGAGTCAATATGAGTAAACAGGAGTTAAGAGGAGAATATGAGTGAATAGGAGACAAGAGGAGTCAATATGCGCCAGTAGAGAGACAATAAAGGAGACTTGAGACTTGAGACTTGAACAAAACCTCTGTCTTGTCTCCATTCCTTGTGTCTCTTCCCCTTCTTCCCCCAAAACTCTCTCTTGCTAAGCCCTGACCTGTGGACCTGAGCAGCAGCGCAGGCTGGGACATTTTGGCCCCCAAGCCAGGAAGAGTATGGGATGCAACATTTTGGAGTCAAGTGTGGGGCAGCTCGGGACTCAACATTTTGGTGCCTGACCTGGAGCTCCAGTAAGCGGAATACAGTGAAGGACACCACAGGAATTGGAAGCAGTCATCCTCGCTCCTGTGCTGGAGAAAGGTTTGTGCTCCAGTAAGCTTGATACAGTGAAGGACACTGTGGGAATTGGAAGCAGACATACTCCCTCCTTCTCTGGAGAACTAGTCAACTGACAGAGCTGCTAAGAATTCCAAAGTGAAACAAAGGTGGTTACAAGGAGACCAGTAGGTCATAGTAACGAAAATGGGGCAAAAAATAAGTGAATAGAAACAGATAAATAGATGAAAAGGTTTGAAAGATGCAAGGAGTAAATTACAGGCTGTTCTGAGTCAAGAGCCAAACAGATAAATAGATAGATAAAGGTTCTAGTAACGAAAATGGGGCAAGAAATAAGTGAGTAGAAACAGATGAAAAAGGTTTTAAAGATGAAAGGAGTAAATTGCAGGCTGCTCTGAGTCAAGAGAGCCAAACAGATAAACAGATAAATAGAAGGTTGCTCTAAGCAGAGAGCTGAACAGAATGATAATGTTAATTGATTTAACTTTTAAAATGGGTGTGATTCTGAGTTGCGTAGTTATATTTTTCCTCTGGATAAAAACTCAATGTAAAGGTTTTTCTGGTTACTGGCTTAAGGAAAGGCTGATTTTGGGAAAAAGGTTTTTCTATGAGTTTTCTGATGAGGTCATTAAGGTAGTAGTTATATCTTCCAGAATTATATAGATCAGACATGACAGAGGTAGACCTCCAGAAGACTAGATCCTAGAGAATCAAACAAAATAATTATCTTGATACTAAAATTTGTTTTGAGATTTGTATATTACAGAATACACAGCCTTGGTGAATGAATCTTCTTGTCACATGCATGTTCACTGATGCCCTGGACTTCCAGCTGGATGCAGTTAACACAGACATCAGAGGCTTATCAATTTACCCTTCCCCTCATCTCTTTTCTAATATCTCAACACCCATATTCAGCTTGAAGAAGTTAATGAAGAGTCGGTGCCCCAATTCCCTGGACTTTTGGATTAAGGTGGTTAATATTAGACTGTCTTTCTAGGAAAAAGTAATGGTTTTATTAGAACAGGAAGGAAGAGCTAAAATTGATTACACAGCCAAAACCTATTGGCAGAAATCTGTATAATTGTTACTAAGTTGATGCAAATTCAAGGATTTCATTGCTATAATTTCTTCTATTGAAAATTTGTGGGTACAAGGCTTAGACCTTTTACTTCTCCAATAGGGGAAGTTGTGTGTTGCCTTAAAGAGTGTTGTTTTTATACCAACTATTTAGGCATTATTAAGTCTCTTGTCTCTCGGGTTCATGCTGTTCAACAGACTAATGGCTTTTGTACGACAACAGATGAGATTCAAATGAAACCCATACAGGTCCATTATTACAGGCTGGAAGTGTAGGGGACTTTGAAACCTCTGTCATCAAGACTGACAAGGATTAACCCCTAACTTATACGCTAAACCAGATAGTTAATGATGGGTAAGAGAACACTTCAAGACCCTTGCACCTAAAAAGGGAGGCCTCACTATCTTAAGTGAGGCTGGGGTCTTTGTTCCAACCTAAGGCAGGCACGGTTTCTGTAAGTTTTCCCAGCCTTCCCTTTTGAAAAAAATTTAAAAAGGGGGACCTGTTGGGAGCCGACTTTAAGCAGAAAGCGGCTAGAAAGCAGCTATCAACTTTGCAGCCATCTGGAACCATATACCCTGATGAAAGACTTGCTTTTCAATAGCCTATAACAAGTGAAGCACACTCTGATAAATATCTTGATTATCCCACATAGCTTGTTTTGCTGTTTAGTGCCCCCAGCTGCATGGTGCATGTGGTAAAATGTCTTCACCTGTGTTACCCTGCTTGTGCTTATAAATACCCAGGATTTCCTTGTAATAGAGTCAATATGAGTAAATAGGAGTTAAGAGGAGAATATGAGTGAATAGGAGACAAGAGGAGTCAATATGCGCCAGTAGAGAGACAATAAAGGAGACTTGAGACTTGAATAAAACCTCCTCTGTCTTGTCTCCATTCCTTGCGTCTCTTCCCCTTCTTCCCTCCAACACTCTCTCTTGCTAAGCCCTGACCCGTGGACCTCAGCAGCAGCACAGACCAGGACATTTTGGCCCCCAAGTCAGACAGAGTACAGTCTTCAACAATGATCAAGTAGGCTTTATTTTTGGAATTCAGGGATGGTTCAATATTTGGAAATCCATCAATGTAATCCACTATATAAACAAACTCAAAGGAAAAAAAAAAACACATGATCATCACACTAGATGCTGAGAAAGCATTTAACAAAATTCAACATCGTTTCTTAATAAAAATCTTGGAAATAGCAGGAATTCAATGCCCATACCTAAACATAGTAGAAGCAATATACAGCAAGCCAGTAGCCAACATCAAATTAAATGGAGAGAAATTTGAAGCAATCCTACTAAGTTTAGAGACTAGACAAGGCTGTCCACTCTCACCCTACCTATTCAATATAGTACTGGAAGTCCTTGCCAGAGCAATTAGGCAACAAAAGGGGGTCAAAGAGATACAAATAGGAAAGGAAGTAGTCAAAATTTTACTATTTGCAGATGATATGATAGATATGGAATGATATGATATGGAAAAACAAAAAACCAGGATAGCTAGAACTATTTTCAACAGTAAAAGAACTTCTGGGGGAATCACCATTCCTGACCTCAAACTGGACTACAGAACAATAGTGATAAAAACTGCATGGTATTGGTACAGAGACAGGCTGGAAGATCAATGGAATAGCATTGAAGATCCAGAAATGAACTCACACACATATAGTCACTTGATCTTTGACAAAGGAGCTAAAACCATTCAGTTGAAAAAGGACAGCATTTTCAACAAATGGTGTTGATTCAACTGGAGGTCAGCATGTAGAAGGATGCAAATCAATCCATTCTTATCTCCTTGTACAAAGCTCAAGTTCAAGTGGATAAAGGACCTTCTCATAAAACCAAATACCCTGAAACTAATAAAAGAGAAGGTGGTGAAGACCCTCGAATACCTAGGCACAGGGTAAAAGTTCCTGAACAGAACACCAATGGATTATGTTCTAAGATCAAGAATTGACAAATGGGACCTCATAAAATTGCAAAGCTTCTGTAAGGCAAAGGACACTGTCAATAGGACAAAACTGCAACCAACAGATTGGGAGAAGATCATCACCAATCCTATATCCAATAGAGGGCTAACATCCAATATATACAAAGAACTCAAAAAATTATATTCCAGACAACGAAATAACCCTATTAAAAATGGGGTACAGAGCTAAGCAAGGAATTGTCATCTGAGGAAACTCAAATGGCTGAGAAGCATCTTAAGAAATGCTCAACATCCTTAGTCATCAGGGAAATGCAAATCTAAACAACCCTGAGATACCACCTCACACCTGTCAGAATGGCTAAGATCAAAAACTCAGGTGATAGTAGATGCTGGTGAGGATGTGGAGAAAGAGGAACACTCCTCCATTGTTGGTGGGATTGCAAGCTTGTACAACCACTCTAGAAATAAGTCTGGCAGTTCCTCAGAAAACTGGACATAGCATTACCTGAGGACCCAGCTATACCACTCCTGGGCATATACCCAGAAGATGCTCCAACATATAACAAGGACATATGCCCCACTGTGTTGATAGCAGCCTTATTTATAATATCCAGAAGCTGGAAAAACCCCAGATGTTCTTCAACAGAGGAATGGATGCAAGAAATGTGGTACATTTATACAATGGAGTATTACACAACTATTAAAAATAATGAATTCGAGAAATTTTTAGGTAAATGGATGGATCTGGAAAATACCATCCTGAGTGAGGTAACCCAATCACAAAAGAACACACATGGTATTTACTCACTGATAAGTAGACATTAGCCCATAGGCTCGCATTATCCAAGATGAGCCTCACAGACCACATGAAGCTCATGATGAAGGAAGACAAAGTGTGGGTGCTTTGGTCCTTCTTAGAAGGAGTAACAAAATACCAGTGGGAGCAAATATGGGACATAAACTAAAGGAGGTGCTGTCTGGAGACTGTTCCACCTGGGTATCCATCCCATGTGCAGTCACCACAAAGGTAGATGACGATGTAAATGTCAGGAAGTGAATGCTGCAAGAGCCTGATATAGCTGTCTCCTTAGAGCTCTGAAAGAGTCTGATATATTCAGAGGCGAATGCTCACAGCTAACCATTGATCTGATCAGAAGGTTCCCAATTGAGGAGTTTGAGAGAAGACTGAAGAAGCTGAAAGTGTTTGTGATTCCATTGGGAGAGCAACAATACCAACCAACCAGAGCTCCCCAGGTTCTAAACTACCTGCCTGGGAGCACATAGGGAGGGACCTATGACTCCATCTCTATATGTAGGGGAGGATGGCCTTGTCGGGGATAGGTGGAAGGGCAGATCCTGGGTCCAATGAAGGCTAGACACAGAGTGGGGGATGAATTCGAGGTGGGGAGGTAGGATTGTGGGTGGAAGTGGAGGCACATCCTCATAGAAGCAGGAGGAGGGAGGATGGGATAGTGGGTTCCTGGGATGGGGGGAATGGGGTAAGGGAATAAAATCTGAAATGTAAATATAATATCCAATAAAATAAAAAAAATAAAAATAGGTTTTGAAGGAATAAAAAAGAAAGCTGATGGAGTCATGGGCTGGAAAATGAAGTTCAAGGCATGCATTGCAGTTTAAGGCTCTTGGGTGTATTTTAAGGGTAACTGACAGGCAAGGGCTTAGGCCAGGCCTCTTCTGGTTGTCTCTGGTACTGCCAGGCCTCCAGGAAAGCAAGCAGAGTTGTGGGCCTTAAAAAGTAACCTACAGGACAAGGTGCAGTTTACTGCTGCTGGGTATGCTTTATGGGGCATGAAATTCATGCCGCTACTTCAGAGCTTGCCTGATCTCCCTCATAGCATCAAGCAACAGTGCTCAGAGGAAGTCACACTGAACCATTCAAGCCTTCTCAGCTACAAAGCTGGTAAACTCAGTCTTAAAGGCACAAGAGCATGTGTAAAACAGAACCTTAAGCTATCAGCTCTGAAACATGCCTTTAGACTATGCTGTGATCTGCCACTCTCACTGGAAAAACAGCAGAATTTAATTTTGCCACTAACAGTGCTCAGGGCTACCAGAGTCTTTCACATTTTACCATGTACATTATGCACTATTTGAATATTTGAATGAAAAAAATGCCACTGGAAAATTAGCTCATTAAAATATACCGTTCAAACTTTATCAGCTACAGAAATGTGTCCCAAAACAGCAATTGATGATGCTCTCAGAGATATGATAGTTATATAATATATGTACTTTTTAGGACAAAATATTCATGGTTTTCCAACACCTGTATATTTTAAAACACATACAATAAATGGAATTTATTTAAATTTCAATATTTAAAAATAAAAGTATTGTACTGATATCAAATTATCATTTTAACAAAGATCAGAATCACTACTATTCATCGTCATGCTTGGTGACTCCCAGTTTCTATAATAGCACAAGAAAACAAGTGTACTCTACACATCATATACTATTCCTGGTACTGACTTAAGATCATTTTTTTGGCATCTTTACACTTGACCTGTGAAAGAAAATGAGTTTTCTAATCTAGTTAACTGTAGGACCACAGGAAAAAAAACCATGGCATGTTTTTACTGCTTTACTTCCTCTATAGAGGAGATCACTCTTCTTTCTCAGCTCAGGGAACATTAGAGCTAGTGGACACATAAAGATTTGCTCCTGACAGTCTGAAGCTTTGCTTATCTGTAGGGTGTACTCTGGACCCATTTCCTCCAAAGTAAAATATTCCTCCTAGAGATATAAGGGAACTTCATGAGCATCACAATTATATACTACTCCTGTGCTATCCAGATCGCTCTCTCTCACTTTCATGGAATCTTTTTCTTTGTTTTAGAAAATGAGATATCATTAAAAACAAACAAACAAAAATCACAGTCTGGATTCTTATAAAGTTTATAAGCCTTGGGCATCTTAGCATATTATTAGATTTGGAGAGCCCTCCCTTACATTCTATGAACAGTTACATAATGGCTGTAGAGGAGACATTTTGGTGGAACGTTCTGGAAGCTGGGCAGGTGAATCAAGGCTATAACTGCTGTGAGTCATCGCTCATGCTAAGATGGATGGAGTTTTCCTTAATAGAGCTGCTCATTAGCCACCGATGCCCTTACAGAGGTCATCCTAAAAATAGGGGGAGGGAGAAAAAGGAGGGAAGGGCAGGAAGGAGGGAAGGAGGGAGAAGAAGGAAAGGGATGGTTATACACTTGTATGTCCATGTTTCTGTTGAGAACACAGTCGAATGCGTGTGGTGAAGAGACATCTGTGGAGGTCAGAAGATAACCAAACGTATCAGTGATTGTTTGCCAGCTAGTACGAGTCTGAGACACCTGTCCTTTGTCTCCATTTATATAGCTGATCTGGTACAAGCACTCCTAGGAGTTGTCCTGTCTCCAGCTCCCATATTGCATGGGGCACCATAATTACACTGAGCACTGCACCAGATAAGAGGATCTACTTGAGTTCTGGTATGTAAACTCAAGTCCTCAAACTCATAGTATCCTTTGCCACTGAGCCACATCCCCAGGCCTACATTATATAAGCTCTCATTCACACCAGCAACAAAGTAAACTTTTCTCTCTGGACACTCTTATATGGACACATGAATAAAGGTCAATTTCTAATAGGATGGCTTGTTCTTAAGCATTTTCCAAATCCTGGCCAAAAAAGCAAATTAAATGAAAATTTGGACAGCATGGGAAATTTTTATGAAATCTCTGTGGACATTTATTTGTTGCTATTTTGGCATCTGTAAATAAGAATTAGTATATGATGGGTCAATTTCTTAAATTACTAATATAATTTCTTAAAGTCAATTGATGGTTTACTTTTTAATGAAAAACATGTTATTTTTAGATGTAAAATGTATTTTTCATATGCATTAAAATTCAATTTAATGTTATTAAAAATCTCTCATTTCAGAAGTTAAATATTTGGAATATCCAAATGTAAACAATAATTAAGATTTATACAAATATGTTATATCTATTACATTTATATCAATGTAAATATATCATCTTTGTATCTATAAATTATTTGCTATCTCAGGAATGGTGGAACATTTCTGAAATTTCAGTGCTCAGGAGATCGAGGCAAAATGATCAGGAATTCACTGCTGGGCTCAGCTACATGCAAAGTTTGAAGCCAGCCTGGGCTACATGAAACTGTGTCCCCAAACAAAAGCAAAACTTATTAAAGTATTGCTTCAACCTTTTAAATAAGATATTTATCCTCAATATCTTATGTCTTTCTATTAATTGATCTAAGAGTGACCACAACTATATGTATTTGAAACTATTGAAAGAGGTGGGCTGGGGGAAAGATGTGTGATAAAAATGCAATTCAAGGACAAATCTAAACAGTATCAGTCTATGTTCCAAGGATACATACCATGTTAACAAACTGGATAGGAGGTTTCTGGGTGGTGGGAGGAAGTAGGGTAAGGGGATAAAATCTGAAATGTAAATATAATACCCAAGAAAAAATTAAAAATAATAAGTGTATTAATTCAGGCCTTTAAGACAAGTTATAGCATATTCCATATAGAACTAGTGAGCCAGAAAGTAAATAACCAGAATTAAACAATTCTACTTCTGTTTTTGATATATACATTTGGCTCATTTAATGTTTTATTTTTAATTACACTATGTTAAAACTAAAGCATAAAAGTTTCTTCCTCTTTCATTAAAAATTTATTTTACATATTTCAAGTGGAAAAGCATTGTGGTGTATAGAGTGAGAAATGTCCCTGATAAGCTGCCATGTCAGTCTTGCTGTGAGACGAGGTAACGGAAGTTTTTCAAGGTAGATTCTAGTTTGAAGTTAGTCATGGAGGCCACCTGTGAATGTTCATCCCACTGTGAGCTCATCGTTGAAGATGTGATAATTTGCATTTCTTCTTCTGACTTGTGTTTGCCTCTTGTTGCAATGCTCCTCTGCCACAGTGGAATCTTATCCTTCTATGACTGAAGCTAAACAAACTTCCTTCCACAGATTAGTTTTGGTTATGATATTTTATCACAGCAACAGAAAAGTTACTATTAAAAGCATCAGTAACATACACAAATACATGTGAAAGGTAATTTATGTTTTATGCTTATATTTGAACAACATTTCTGGCAAAGTTTGTTTTCTTAGTTACTACACAGCTTTTAATAGAAAATGTATTATGAACATTTAGTTGGACTGTAATTAACACACTTATTGCAGCTAAGCCACGTTAACTGGATAGAGAAGTATCAAAGCCAGTGTCAATGGCGAAATGCTCCCATCTTAAAATATAAAGTGTGTTCTTTCTAATAATCCAGAAACATCATAAATATAACCTACCCACACCCACATGCTCAAGGGGGACTATTGTATTTTGAATGACTAAAACTATCTTTGATGTAGTTATAAGCTAAAGGGCAAATTGGAAAATAAGTTGTAACATATCTATGTTAATTCCAGGCAGAGGGAATTCTAGTGATAAATTATTTATAAAAGTTAAAGATGACACTGAAGGGCTTTCCCTGTCTATTAAACCTAGATGTTTTCTAAACACAGTTTAACATGTTTTTCTTCCTTTTTCTTAGACTTTATTTCTCTAAGAGCACATCAATATAATACAGATTTACTCTGTTTTCATGATGTTTTACAACAGATATTTCCTATTTAATTTCCTACCTCAAGAATACTGAAGTATTCAGTTTAACTTTATGAGAATAAGATATATTAATCTGCTGATATAATTAATGACTTGTATCTAATATTCATATGAAGAAAAGTAATTAAAGGTTTCATGGGAGCTACTTTAAAAGGTCCTGTGGAGTCAGTCGTACTGTCAAAAGAAAAACAAACAGAAGGAATTGAGAATATCTTTACCATCTGAACCTAAGTAATACTATAGCCTTTTCCCAAGAAGTGAGCATAAATATCTACAGAATATAAAATGGCAGTGGGAATTGCTTTCAGAGGTATGTCAGTAACTGTCCAATCACCAGCTCTCTGAGAGAAAGCAAATATTTAGAAATATTTTTTAAGCATTGATTTGACACATTTATTGTTTTCCATGGTAAAATTCTAAGAATAATATTAAGCTTCCAACATAGATGACAATGGAGAAGAGTTTAGCCCCAACAAGCTACAGAAAGCTATGCTACAAAATTTTTCTACACCCGTGAAGAAAGTAATATAGGAAAATATTGTATGCAGTCTGCAGAGTCCTGGAGGAGTAGGATAATATGTGGGAAGTAACTAATATTTCCATTCAAATAAGACAATCTTGCCAAGAGGGCAGGTGTCATTCACCAACAGGGTCATGTAGAACCAACTTTTACTCCTAAACCCTCCTCTGAAACACTTTAGAGGCATGTTTCCTTCATGGCTTATTAGACTTCTCCAGAAGAACTTAGCTGCAGCTGTTCTAAGTGTGTTTCTAACTTATAATGATGTTGTATTCTTGGTTTTGTTTCACCGGTTATCCTGGCATTGCTTTTCACAAAACCACTTTCCCTTTATGTCAGGTCTAGAATAACTAGAAATTAAAAAGTTAAAACTCCTTTCTCCAATTTTTACATATTAAATCAAATTGACTGTCATCCTTTTTATCGGCCACTTATGGAATAAAGATATCCTATTAAGATAAAGCATTTTAAGGACAATCTGACGATATTCAATGTTCATAGAGAATTAGACTCTCTCTAAAGTACAATATATATAGCTCAGATAAATTAGCTTCAAATTCCACATTAAAATAAATTGTTAAAACTATTATAAATAGACTCCTCACACGTCACTCATCATCTACTTTCATTCCATGCCAAAGTATCTTCAGAATTTAAATAGTATCCTTCCTTAGGGGACCTTCACAGAGCAATTGCTTGTCTTACAGCTGTGAACACAATGATTGCCATTCTATCATGGGTTTACTTCAGCTTTGAGATAGTCCATATGTTAAGTAATATTGTCTGTGTGAAAGACCATAATTCAACAGAATAGCACAACTTTGATGCTTGAGATTGTTTATTGTTTGTTTAACAGAAAAATGTTGGTTATTATGTTTCATTTTCTGATGATGCACTGTTTTCCCTTCTACCTCAGTAGGTCCCCGTAGAATGCCCATCCATCACGTAGCAAACAAGTCTTTAGGTACTTAGAGGTGTCTTGGTGAGGGTGTAAATTTGTACCTTGTTGAGATTTGTGCCCAGAGCTAGTGGGGAGGGCAAAGCGAGGGGGGCCAGAGGAAGAGGAAGAAGGGAAGGGGAGGAAGAAATCTTATAATTTTAAGATGTTAAGATATAAACCATGTCTAAGAGTATACTGGGCACTAATCCTAGTCTAACTTAAAGCTTTATTCATGTAGTCTTTCCATGAAAATAAAAATAAAGTAATTGCTATTTGTTACTATTAATTTATCGTGTGCTATTTTATAGGCACATTCATTAATTCTGAGAACAATTCAATTCAGATTTTTTATTCAGTATCGTCATGAATAAATTTTATAATTTATATAAAAGTATTATTCTCAAATTTAAATTATTATGCAATTGAAATAACACATATTAATTATTATAACTCTCAGAAATAGAAAACCATATAATAAAACACATTACATTTCAAGAAAAAATTATGTAGTTTCATTCCTGTTTAGATATTTTCTTCTGCTGGTCAATTATTTAATACAAGTTTATAGGTACTACTTTATACCACTTGCTTTCAGTTACTAATGAATCTAAAAAAGTATATTTTAATGTGTAGAGAAATTTTAATCCAGCAACATGGCTGTTCTGGCAAGGGATGACATCCAAAGATTGTGTGATTTGGCTGTAATGCAGACACACAATTAGTACATACCATTAACTTAAATATTAGTTTGTAAAAGGAAGAAAACATATTTGAAAGTGATGTCTAATTGAGGGGCAGACAAAGTGATGAATCAGAGAAAGATTTGACAGAATGAATCAGAGAAAAGACACACGCAACTCTCATGAGAACATCACAGGAAAGAGAAGTTATTTAAGAACAGATCAGGGAGAGGGGGTTCAGTTAGTCAATCAGCTGGTAGTCAAAGCAGTGAGTACAGTGTGATGGAGTTGACTTTGTTCATGAGTTCATACAGTTCAGTACAGGTCAGCAAGGCAGTTGAAGACAGAGATTAAGAAGGAGCCAGAAGACTATAATAATTTGCCAAAGAGGGAGCCAGAAGACTAGAACAATTTGCCAGAGTTTGTTTGAGACCAGCAGAGCAATTAAGACAGAAGCTGAGAGGAGACATATTGAATTCAGAGAGAAGTTTTAGCCAGAACAGCTTAATTGAATCAGCTAGTCAGAGTTCAGAAAGAGCTAAAAGTGTAAGTTTATTCAGCATCAAACCTCCAAGATGAGTAAAAGCTACTACTACATTAATAGATTGAATTACATAGGCTTATTAATAAATAATTTAGAACATAACATATATTTTATGATAAATAAAAATTAAAATTGTATTATGAGTGCAATGTACAAGAATTTATATTGCAAAAGTTTAAAACACAAACTTAAAACACTTGTTAAAAACCACAACAAAAAAAGCCAGTGATTTTTTTTTTTAGTATACCTAAGGATAGTGATTATGAAATTTCTCTTATATGGTTGTGTTTGCACACACATGTGTTGATTATTTTATGTTATTTTCTCAAACCTACACTATTGAGTCATTTTAAGAACAAATCAATAAAAATAATTCTTAAGTAATTAAAAACTATTTCAGACTACTAGTCTGAGTCACTTTCGTCTTAGAAAATTAAGCCTGTTACATTATCATGAATGTTCAAAACTGGAAAGGACATTGTTGAAAGTTCACAACAGATTCTTAGAATATATATTTAATAAAACTGGAAGCTTCTGTAATACTTACACCAAATGATATTTTGTCACTAGTTAATTTACCCGTCAGAAAATTCATCATCACCCTCTGTTTATTTTCTTTAATTTTGTTACCAGATACAATTCTAGTAAGTATAACTGAATAAATTAAGGTAGCAGTATTTCTATCAGTGATTTTGGATATTTACATTTTTATATGGTGTTGTGGATAGCCCTGGTCTTCTATTTTTAATCCTAATTCCGCTTTCCTGGGTGATGCTGCAGAAGAGTGAACCAGTATACAGGTGACTTCTTGTGAACCTTCTGCCTAGCTTTAATTTTTAAAATAAAGGCTAGAGCCCTTGATTGAGCAGTAGAGGTGGAGAGAAAGAGTTTGAGGAAGGAGGAGAGAGAGGAGGACAATGGAAGAGGGAGAGGTGGAAGGACAATGGAGGAGAAACAAGTGGCCTGGAAAACCTGCAAGTTATAAGGGATCCCATAGCTGAGGAATAGAGGAGTGTAGTGGTGAATCTGCCCAATCTAGGTGTGCAGTTGTATTCATAATATTTGAGTTGTGTTTTCATTGATCAGACTTATTTGGGTTGGAGATTTACAGCAATAATGTGAGAATGAAGAAAATAAACAGAATCAATTGAATCAATGCCATATTGTCTTAGTTTATGCACAAAACACAATGTTAAGAATTCTAGGACAGAATGGATCCTTCCTATAAATGCTGCAACAGAGATTCAAATGTTAAGGAGATAACTGAAATAAAATTGAAAAACTGGAAGAGCCATGATTAGAAAGAAAAGTTTGGTTTAGAATGTGCTTAGAAATTATGCCACAATAGTGAAATGGCAATAGTCAATTCTCTTCTAAAATCCGTGACTTTGCTTTCCGGGGAAGTTGGCTAGGTTTCTAATACCAAGCATGGGTTCTCACCTGTAGGGTCAGGCAGAAGTTCAATTATACAGATGTTGTTTACCACCAACATGTGTATGCCAATCACTGCACCCAAACAGGTACCTTGCCATGCTGGTTATTGTTGTGGTTGATGGGTATCACAGATGGGCAACATTATTAACCTCCTCGATTCCTTGATAGCTTACATAGTATTTTGTGGTAACATGAAAACTAGATCACAGAAAAGAGTGTTTCAAGTTATAGACAGATCAAATAATCTAAAGCTTGTTTCTTACATGACTAATGTAGCCAACAGTAGGAGTGTATCTTCAGTCTATGTATGGTAACCAAGGTTAACACTAGAATTCCACATTGTTTGAGAATCAGTCACTTAAATTACCCCTATCAACTATTCTAAAGAGTATTTCTAATGCCTGGTGCTGGGGGTTTTGTTAGTACAGTTGTACAGTATATTTACATATACAATACAATCCCAATCAAAATACCCAAAACCTTCTTTACAGAAATTGTAAAAAAAAAAAATCAAAGCAAATATTCATATGGTATTAAGAAAGATCCTGGATTGTCAAGGAAATCCTTAAAAAACAAAACAAACAAACAAAACCCTGAATACTGGTCAGGTTGTCATTACAGATGTTAAGATACATTATAGAACTGTAGTAATAGTACTGGTATTGGTACTGACACAAAACAGACATGTAGAATAGTGGAATTAGTAGAAGACCAAAATATAAATACTCGTAAATACAGCTAGCTGATTTTGAAAATATGCAAATAAATAAATAAATAAATTAATTAATTAATTAAAACTTACACTTAAGAAAAGAAAACCTTCAAGAAAGTTTGCTGACAAAACTGCATGTGCATAATCAGAGAAACAGAATTTACCCAAATTTACCACGTTACATAAAAATTCCATCCATCTGCAGTAAAAAAATCACATTTTGGAACCTGAAATGCTAAAACTATGAGAGGAAAACATAAGAAGTGCACTACAAAGATAGGTAGAAAAGAATTTTCTGAACAGCAACTTTGTTTTTCAAGGAATTAAGTAAAAAACTGGCAGGTAAGATGCCATGAAGCCAGTTTCTGTACAACACATAAAGTGAAGAAGAATTGAACAGAGTGGAAGGCAAACTTTGCCAGGTATAATTTTGAACATAGATAAATATTCAGAATTTTAAAAATGGGTTAGTGATCTAGAGAGGTCTCAATTAAAAAAGTGGTGAGACTAAAAATACTTCAAAAAGGATTCATTATCCTCAGCAATTAAAGAAATGCAAATTATAGTAACTTATGGATTTCAATTCACTTCAGTCAGATAGGCTAAGATAAAGAACAGTAAACATTGGCAAGCTTGTGGGCAAACTCGCTGATGTGATTGGAAACTGCTACAGCTACTCTGAAACTCAGTACAGAAAATTCTCATGAATCTGAAAATAACAAAACAAAAAAACAAAGCAAAAACACTACCATATGACCCATTTATACCATTCCTTGTCACATATCTGTAGGTTTAGATTTTTTATTTTATTGATTGATTGATTGATTGATTGGTTGGTTTTTTTTTTTTTTTTTTTGAGACATGGTTTCTCTGTGTAGCCCTGGCTGTCCTGGAACTCACTCTGTAGACCAGAATGGCCTCTAACTCAGAAATCCACCTGCCTCTGCCTCCCAAGTGCTGGGATTAAAGGCATGTACTACTCCTACCCGGCCGGTTTAGATTTTTCAAAACCTACTTCATTCAGGGTTCTTTAACGCTTCAACCTCCCTTCTAGCCCACCAACCAAAGGTAGGAGAGAAAGATGGTTAGGACAAGGTTTTTGTGGACATTTTTAGATGGGGTTATTCCAATCTTCATTGTCAGGATATCAGCTGTCCAGTCCAATAGCAAAGAGCAAACACAAGCTCTACCCACCAGAAACCACAAGGCTGCGCTGAATTGACATGACTCACTAGAGGCAGCAAGAAGCAGACAGAGGACCATGAGAAGTTCTTTGGCACATATCTGTCTATGAAGTCAGGAGAAGTGAAGATCAGTGAAGCATCACATAGCAAGCAAAGACGAGCGAAAACCAGCAAAGCATTCTGAATCACAGCAACCCAAGAGCATCTGCTCACTGTCTTTGGAGTACTACTTATCTTTCCTAACATCACAGATTCTCTCAAGGTTCTGTTTCAGCAAAATATCCCCTCACAAGACAGCTTCCAGAAAATCATCATGTGACACAAACTGAGTCTTCAAAGAAACCAGAAATTTCCACTTGACATGCTCATTGGAGTTAACCTCATATTCCACACATACTGTCTCAGCCATGTTTACTGTGAATAATGAAAATGCAGTACAATACATATACATATACATATACATATACATATACATATACATATACATATACATATACATATACATATACATATACATATACATATACATATACATAATGGAATACTATTCAGCAACAAAGAAAAATGAAGTCAGAAAATTTGCATGCAAATATATAGACCGAGAAAAGATGGTCGGTTTTGATCAAGATCCAGAAAGATAAATGTCACACACTCTCTTATCAGTGGTTCCTGGATACAACTCTGCAAATATACATGTATAATAAGTGTAATTGGGGTGGGGGGAATTTTCTTCTGCCCTCTTTGTATCCGAATAACTGCAGGGCTTTTCAATGCCTGCTATATAGCCCTTTCTATCTCCCAAATAACTTACACAAGGGCCTGATATTTTTATTAACAAGAGAAACGCCTAATCTGGGCAGGTACTGGGCTTTTCTAACCCTCTAGCCCTCTAAATTGTCTATTTCCAGCCCTATGGTCCTTTACTTTCATTCTGTTCTCGCCCTGGCTTGCTCTGCTCCATGTGTCTGCACTCTCACCCCAATCTCATGGTGCATCTTACTGTCCTCTGCACACAGTTTCTCTACTTCTCCTCATAGTCTTTCCTCTCTTTCAGCTCCCTAGGACACCATCCCCTTGCCAATCCCACCCCCAACTTGAATCAGAACTTCCACTCTATTCCATTATGCCCAGTTAATTGGCAGATCAGTCTTTGTTGATCAATCAGAAGGCTATGGAGAAGAATGTTTACAAACAACTGAGACAGGTGATGCTTCACAAAAATAACAATATCAAAATCAGGCCTGTACTCACCTCTCTGCTGGTATAGAAATCAGCATTGGAATAATAGAAGGATAATTTTACACAGGGTCACAAAAATATTTCTCCAACATATAGAGTGTGAAGTAACCATAGCAAACAGGAAACTCTAAAGGGACCATAGTTGTGTTTGTGAATAGTGGGAGTGACTTGGCAGAAAAAACATCAGGATATAGGTTGTGTGAAGAAAGAAACAGTGACATAGGCAGGGAGCTCCACTGGAAAAGAGAAAGGAGGAAGGGTAGGAAGAGAGACAAATAATAACTCAAGATGTCTAATTAAGACTCAAGGAATCCTACTATCTCATATGTACCTAAAATCATACACAATACAAATACATATTTAAGAATTCTTTTACTTTGTTTATTTTACTTTTTATTCACATTGTAACCATCCCCTCTCCTCCCAGTCCCCCCGCCCCTCACATAGTTCTTTCCCCATTCCTTTGAAAAAGGGGACAGTCCCTCCCTCCATAGCAACTCATGCTGGCACATCAAGTCACTGCAGATCTAGGTGAATTCTCCTGGACTGAGGCCAGACAAGGCAGCCCAGTTAAGGGGAACAGAATCCACAGGCAAACAACAGAGTCAGGGAAAACAACCCCTCCAGATTTAGGGAAATATTGCATGAGGATCACGCTGCATATTAACTACATATGTTTGTGGGGCCCCAGTCTAGCCCATGTAAGCTCTTTGGATGGTGGTTCAGTCTCTGGGAGCCCCCAAGGTTTCAGGTTACATAACTTTGTTAATCTTGTGGAGCCTCTATCCCCTAGGGGTTCCTCAATCCTTCCTGCAATATTTTTTATTGATTATTCTATTTATTTACATTTTAAATGCTGTCCTCCTTCCTACTCTTCCCTCTGCAAACTCTTCCACATTATGGTCCCCCTCCCCTTTGCCTCAGAGTACTCCACCACCTACTCTCTTCCTCTCTCCTCACCCCTCTAGTATTCTCCTTTGTTGGGGCAACAAACCTCCACAGGACCAAAGCCCCCTCCCCCATTGATGCAAGGTAAGGCAATTCCTTGCTACATATGTAGGGGTAGCCATGGATCCATTCATGTATACTCTTTGGTTGATGGTTTAGTGCCTGGGTGCCCTGAGGAGTCCAGTTAGCTGATATTGTTGTTCTTCCTATGAGTTTGCACTCCCCTTCAGCTCCTTTAGTCCTTCCTGAACTCTCCCACTGGGGTCCCTGGGCTCAGTCCAATGGTTAGCTGAGAATATCTGCATCTGTCTTAGTCAGTTTCTGACAGAGCCTCTCAGAGGACAGCACTACTAGGCTCTTGTCTACAAGCACTTCTTGGCATCTGCAATAGTATCAGACCTTGGTGTCTGCTGATGGAATGGATAGGTGGTCATCTGGATAGATATGGGCTAGACTTGTTGTATCATGGGTATTCTGAGCTCAACTATGTTCTTTTTTTTTTTTTTTTTTTGGTTTTTCAAGACAGAGTTTCTCTGTGTAGCCCTGGCTGTCCTGGAACTCACTCGGTAGTCCAGGCTGGCCTCGAACTCAGAAATCCGCCTGCCTCTGCCTCCCAAGTGCTGGGATTAAAGGCGTGCACCACCAACCCAGATGTTCCTCAATGGAATAATGGATTTAAAAAAAAAACTGGTACATTTACACAATGAAATATTCCTCAGCTATAAAAATGATGACTTCATAAATTTTGCAGGCAAATGGATCAAAAAATATCATCCTGATTAAGGTAACCCAAACCTAAAAGAACACATATGTTGTAGTAATTATTTAAAAAAGCGGCCACCAGTCAAGCTGACTGTCTAGGGTGCGTCGGCTCTGCCCAGCTCAACCACAAGATTAGAGGCTACGTGCGTGCAGCAGCTAGAAATGGCTAGCCAGAAACACCAGCCCTGCCACCCATGAGATGCCAGTGTGGGAGATAACTCTGCCAAAGGTTTATGTATTTGGTAATGATCAATAACAAGATGCCCATACAATCAGAAGTGTAACCCAATACTCAACATTGATATACCAACTACCTTTGACTGCTACAGACAAGCAAACATCAGCTTCCATGTCTACTTCTCTCCTTCTCCATCTCTCCTAGCTCCTCCTCTTCCTTCTCCACTTCCTCTCCTTTTCTCCTCCTCTTCTTCTCCTTACTCCTCCCACGTTAGCTCCTCCTACACACATACAGTATGTACTCTCTGATAAATGGATATTATCCCCAAAGCTCAGAATACCCATGATACAACTCACAGACCATATGAAGCTTAACAAGAAAGAAGACCAAAATGTGGGTGCTTCAATCTCACTTAAAATGGGGAACAAAATAATCACAGGAGATAGAGGAAGAAGGGGTGAGAAAGGGGAGGGGGAGGGAAAATAAGGGTGTGTTTGATTATGGGAAGAGACAGGAGAGAAATCCAGAGGGCCAAGAGAATGAATAAAAATATATAGCAGCGGGGAGGGGGAATGAGGGAGTGACTACTAGGAAGGCCCAGATGCCAGAGATGTGAGAAGCTCCTAGGACCCAATGGGGATTAGCCAAAATACCCAACCAAGGGAAGATAGAGCCTGTAGAGACCACCTCCAGTAGATAGGCATGGCCCCAAGTTGAGGAAGGGGCCACTCACCCATCTCAAAAATTTTAACCTAGAATTGTTTCTGTCTAAAGGAAAGACATGGATAAAAATGGAGCAGAGACTTCCTGCATCTTTTAAACAAGACTACCTGAGCTCCATCTAATGTTTAGCTGTGATTCCATGCTTCAGGTTTGGTCAGCTTCTGGATGGAGCCTCTCAGATGACAGTTATACTAGGCTCCCATCTGCAAACACAAAACAGTATCATTAATAGTGTCAGGGATTAGTTCTTGCCCATAGGATAGGTCTCGAGTTGGGCCAGTTTTTGATTGGCTGTTCCATTAGACTCTTCCATCTTTGTCCCTGTACTTCTTGTAGGCAGGACACATTTTTGTGGGTGGTTTGGTGTCCTTATCCTTCCACTGGGAGTCCTACCTTACTAAAAAAGGTAGCCACTTCACTTTTCATATGCCCAAGTGTTAGGAGTCTCAGCTAGAGTCACCCTCATAGACTTCCTGGAGCCTCTCCCACCCCAGATCTCTGAAATGCCCTAGAGTGTAGAGGGCAGTCCTAGCCGAACGTAATCGCTGTGGGCACAGGGTCTTAGGGCACGCCTACTTCCCGGCGTCACGCCATTGAACTGCGCATGTATATCGCAAAGGAACCTGGGAATTTGAGTGAACAGCTAACCATGAATGACCACGCCCACGGGCTATAAAAACGAGACGCGCCATGCGGCTCCCTCTCTTTCGGGTAACCCTCTCTGTACTTCGGTTCTTCCTCTATCTTACTCTTTCTGTCTCCCCCACTCAGGTTAAAAGAATAAAATCACCACGAAAGGATTCCCCACGTGTTCGTGTGAGTTCCTGCGGGCAGGGATACCACGCGCGTTACATCTGGTGCCGAAACCCGGGATTATAACATCACCGCACCGAGCGAGCGATCTCTGCGCTCCGAGTGGATCCAGAATCGTGGTGACGTGGTAAGGTAAACTCTTGAGAGACATGTTCGGTCTGGAATTGAGCCAGCTCCTCCCCCAAGAGACAGGAGTTTCAATAGCCTTGGCCACCGTGGTAGCAGTGGCCATACTCGTCCTTTTAGCTCTATGGGAGGGAAAAAAACCACTTAAAGATCGTGGAAACGGGCTGACGGTCAGAAACAGAGTTGAGGAAAAGGCTAGCCACTCAAGAAGAGAATAAAAATGCGCGCAAAGGTTCAGGCCCTTCCGAAGACCCTCGGTCGGCGGAAGCGAGAATTTGGGGAAAAAAAGCCCCGGGAGAGTTTTGTGATAAGAAAGGTATTCATGCAGATAACCAGCGAGCGCTACAAGATGGAGAACGGGAGAAGTTGGAAGGCGGGAATTGCGTGGCGTCTCAGCCAGCCGCGTCCTCCCAACTTGCGATCCCCAGCACTCTTCCGCCTTACGCGGACAAGCTGCTCAGATTCCTTCCTTTCAGAGGAAGGCCGCCAGGCGGAGGTAGCACATGCCTTTAATCCCAACACTTGGAAGGCGGAGGCAGGCAGGATTCTTAAAACGGCAGGCAGACAAGATTCTTAAAACGGCAGGCAGACAAGATTTTTAAAACGGCAGGCAGGCAGGATTCTTAAAACGGCAGGCAGGCAAGATTTTTAAAACGGCAGGCAGGCAGGATTCTTAAAACGACAGGCAGGCAGGATCTTTAAAACGGCAGACAAGATTTTTGGTACATCCTCTACAAAGATTATTAAATGGTATCCAGATGCATTCGCTCATCTCGACCCTTGTAGGCTAAAACCAGCTGTTACTCATTTTGGAAAAGATCCTACGTAACATTTGTCTTTGGCGCGCCAATGTCCACGTGTCTCAGTGTGTGTCTTTGTCCACGTGTCTCATTGTAT
>JANHMN010000014.1:63342256-63408285 GCA_030674055.1 Rhabdomys pumilio
TTTCTTTCTTTCTTTCTTTCTTTCTTTCTTTCTTTCTTTCTTTCTTTTCTTCCTTCCTTCCTTCCTTCCTTCCTTCCTTCCTTCCTTCTCTCTTTTTTCTATTTTTCTTTCTTTCTATCTTTCTATTTATTAAATTATTTTATTTATTTATATTCCAAATGTTGCCCTACTTCCTGGTCACCACTCCCAGAGTTTTTCATCTCCTCCCCAGTCCCCTTTCCCTCTAAGAGGGTACTATCCCACCCAACCACCCAAACAACTCCCTCTATACACATACAAACCAGCATCCCCCTTCCTTGGGGCATCAAGTGTCTACAGGGTTAGGTACCTCCTTTCCCACTGAGCCCAGACAAGGCAATCCTCTGCTACACATGGACCAGGGATCACAGATCAGCTCATATATGCTCTTTGGTTGGTGACATAGTCTCTGAGAGCTCTGAAGGGTTAGAGTTAACTAAGATGGTTTCTACATCCCTGTCCTTGTTTTAATTTCCTGACTCCCCTCTTTTAAAATTTTTAACCAATAAGAAAAATAAGTTATTTCATTATATGTTGCTTTGGTATGACATTTTATCACAGAAATAAGAAACCAAATTAGAACAATGTGTATGCATTTTTCTTTACTTCATATTCACTTAATCTTGGACTCAAACAAAACTTTTTCTTTTACACTTATTATTTTTTCTCACATAAAATGAAATGACTATTAAGCCCTAACCTTTCCTTGTCACCAAGTCCTCATGCTAACATATCAAAATAACACAACTTTTAAAAGTCCCATAATTTTTAAAAAGTACTACTTTACTGACTTTTGAACTTTCTTGATTTGTGAATATCATTTGTTTCTTGTCATCAGAGCTTTATTGAGATGGTACTGAACTGGAGCACTCTCTTGCCATTTCCTCCGGAGGATCTGTCTATTCATGCTTATCTTTTACATTGTCTTCTCTTTTAATTGTTGAAAATTTTTCTTTGGAATTCTCCTTGGGGTTGCTTATTCCCTGTTTCTAAGAGAACTTACCTGGTCAAATGCTTCTAAATTTTATCTAATGCTTTATGTCACTAAACATTTTTGGATCAAGTAGATGTTGTTTTGAATTTCAACGTCATAAAAGAAAATACCTCACAGAACTGTATATTCCATAAGACAAGCAAATAGCCCATAAAGCATCCAATTTTGCATATGCAAATTGCCTTCATTTTCAGAAAATTCTTTTTGCTTTCTCTTCTCACTACAAGGTTTGTCACTCCATTGCTCCATATTTTGATGTAGCCTTAGGCGTAACATTAGTTTTCTTTCAGGCAAGCGGTGTGGTCCTAAAGCATTTTCCTTTCCTTCAAATCTATCAGGAGGCTCATTCAATCTTCTAGCAGTTACTGACACTACATCTTTCTAAACATTACTTGATAATAAAGTGATGAAATCACATAAAGTGGAAAAGATGATGGGCACAAGCGAAGATGATGGGCACATGCAAAGATGATGGGCACATGCAAAGATGATGGGCACACGCATAGTTTCACCTGACACGTATGTGGCATTTAAGCATCTGAATTCCTCATAGCCAGGACACCTGGATGTAAAACCACACACAGGACACCTGAGGATTTCTAGTGAAATAAACTTGAAGAAATAAATAGAAATCTCAATACATTTATTTTTACATGTTTAACACACAATATTGTTAATAATTATTTGAACAATATGTAAAAATATTGGCTTTAAAGCACTATTTTCATCATTTTAATATGTTCTTTCCATAGATACTTAAAAGGATAACATAATCATGAGATGATAATTGGAATCTTACTGGAATCTAGGAAGGTTATTCTAATGAAGACTCCTAGTAAGGGGGTTATGGAATCTCAACTGGCCATTTCTTGTAGCCAGGCAAAGCTTCCAGTGGAGAGACTGAATTGACTTCAGTTGTGTTTTTGGCCAAGGACATCCAATGGAAATCCCCAAACACCGCAGGCTGTTGCTAAGATTAAAGGTTGCTGTATGCAAGCTGATGATGTGGCACCATTCTTGAGGACCATATTCACACAAGTCATTCAACAGGGAGAAATTAAGCTAGTGCCTACATGGAGCCTCACCTCTATGCTCTAGTCTCTTTGGTGAGGAAAGGTACTTTGTAAGCTACTGAAAAACAAACATGAACATCAACTCAGTCACAAACCATTGACCTACAATCTTCCCTGACTGCAAAATATGCTAAGGCGATAGCTGCACAGAACTTGTGAGAATAGTCAATGAATGTCTGATTTAATTCACAGCAGGGACAAAGAACCCACACCTGAAACTGTTTGAACAAGAATGAGAGACTAGATAGTTCAGAGACCTAGGGTAAAAACCAAAGAATACTGGTCAAAAATAAAACTATCAATAAAAAGATTTCTAATGGTATTCTGCTATACTTGGAGATGAATGACTCATCTAGTCACTAGAGAGCAAGCATCATCAGAGAGACTTCTTCTAGAAGTAGATAGGAAGGAACAGATGTAGAAACCCACAGTCAGACATGTGAAAAGCTCCTACTGAGAAAGTTTCCATCAAATCCACTTCTCAGAACTTAAGAGACCCTATGCAAAATGAGGCTGAAAGATTGTAAGAGTCAGAGGGGAATGGAAGACATTGGGAGAGCAAGGCCCTCTAATCAACTAAGCAGGACACATATTAGCTCACAGAGACTGAACCAGCAAGGACAGAGCCTATATGGGTCTACCCCAGATCTACTCTATGTATATCATAAATATTAGCTTAGTATTTTTATGGGATTTCTGACTATGTGAATGAGTTGGAAGGTGTCTTTGACTCTTTTGCCAGTTCTTGAGACTCATTTTCTCCTCTTAGGTTGCTGCATCTAACTTTGATATAATTTTTGCTTCATTATATTTTATTTTATTTGGTCATGTTTGGTGGTTTTTTTTTTTTTATCTTAGAAGCCTATCTTTTCTAATGAGGAATAGAAAAGAAGTGGATCAGTGGGGGAAGGGATGGAACTGAGAGGAATAAGGGGAGGGGAAACTAATAATGAGGAAGGAATTTCTTAAAAAATAATTTCAATAATGAAAAAAAGAAAACCTAAAAATCTATATTTTAAAGATTGTTATGTAATATATTTATTCTGAGATATATTATGATAGTGACAGTTCAGTTGTTAACAATGAATTGGTTTTCATTAATTCACTCATTTTATTAATGTAGAAAAAGAAAATATTATAAGATAAAGAAAAACTACTACTTTGAAGTTGGATAAAACAAATCAACGGAAGAAACCCAAAAAGAGGCTCAATAATGTGAGAACCACTCATTTGCTCACTCAAGATTCTCATAAAACACTAAACTGGAAGCCAAATACACACACACACAGACACACAGACACACGCACACACACACACGCACGCGCACGCGCACGCGCATGCGCACACGAGAACCTGGAATAGAACCATGCAAACCCTATGCATGATACTTCAGGTTCTGTAAGTTTGTATGACCTTTGCTCATGTGGATTTAGAGAGCCTTGTTCTCTTGGTGTTCTCTTTCTTATCTGGTTCTTTCAGACCTTCTGCCTCCTCTTCCTCTGTGTTTCCTGTGCTCTGAGGGGAGAGATTTGATGGTGATAGCTCTTGGAATTAATTGTTGGAGGTCTCTCACTCTTTGAACAATGTGTGACTGTGAGTCTCTGTATTTGTTTCCATCTGCTACAGGAGACAATTTCCCTGAAGATAACTGAACAAAGCACTGATCTATGAATACAGTAGAGCAGCATTAGGCATCATTTTATCACTTCATTCTATTTTCTGTTTTTAGACCAGTGTTATTTTGTCAATTTTAGCTGGTAGGAGAGAAAAAGAATAGTTTTCTCCAATAGAATGACTCTAGGATCTCCAGTACTGAAAGACAGGCCTCATGTTCAGTAGTAACTGAACAGCACACAATGGACCTCACAGTTCCTTTGTGTGTGCATTTTTATTTGATTACAGTTTGATGGGATTAGGGCAGAGTATGAATTTATTTTGGGTTTGGGAAGCTATGTTATTGTGTTATAAGTTTGATTATGTTTTGAGGAATAACTTAGAGTTGAGTGAGTAGGGAGAGATTTTTAAAAAACTTGTAGGAGGGAAAGAATATTATAAAATACACTTGACTTAAAACTATTTTAAATAATGAAAATACAATATAATTTAAAGAGGAATATAATATAATATAATATAATATAATATAATATAATTTTATTGATTGATTATTAAATAAGGTGTGTAAAAGAATACAGACAGTGATTTGGGTGGCAGAAGGAGGCAGATCATTATGAATTTGATGCTAGGCCAATCTACAAAGAAAGTTCCAGGCTAGACAGGGATAATAAAATCCTGTCTCAAAAATGGAAAGAGGTATTTAAAAGAGAAAGAAAGGATTCTTCTAAGCAAAATTACAAAAGACCTAAGATGACTTAGATACATTTTAGCCAGTTTTTAAATATGTAAGATCATAATACTTGACATTATTAAATTTGGATAGGGTAGGGATGAATGCAGGACTTTACACATGCTTGGAGAGTCTTCGAACAGTACACTGCATCACAAGGTATAATGTTACTTTTAACTTCAGCCATTATTTAAAAGTTAGCTTAAATTGATTTTGGATTGATTCAAAAGTACATTTGCTACAATTCAGGACACCAATAAAATTAAAGCAATATTTAACTTTATTTAACACAAATCAAATGAAAATCCCAGGTGTGAGGGAAACCAGAAACAAATATAAAATTTCTCTCCTTGTTGACAATATAAAATTAACAATTTCTCATGCTTTTCATAAAATATTTTATTATGCTTTCCCTCGTCTATAGTTTTGGGGTAGATATATTTCTACCATTACATTTGTTATTGTTAAAATCCAAGACTTCGTATATTGTCTCAAGTTAGATGTTACCAACATTTATAAGTTTAATACTAGTCAATACTATCTCATTACCCACAGAGAATATGAAACTTAAATTGTTAGTTTGACTGTGGAAGTTGATAATGAATCTTTTTTAATTTCTCAATCCCTTAAGCTCTTCTCCCAACATCTTAATATAAGTATGATATCCTCATCTACACTAATCAAAAGGTCATTAATAATTAATTACAGTCATTCCAGGGAAAGCAAAATGCTTGCTGCTGAGAAAATAAAGATAAATAAAAGATAACTGTTTTGGGGATCTCAACATTGTGAGAGGCAACATGAGGCTGGAATTTGGTTGTCTTACAAAACCTTATCCAACAAGGACAAGGCCTTAGGTCCTGGAGTCAACCCTAAAACCACTAAAAGGAAAAGAAAGAGATTCATCTAATATGGGTCATGAATATACTTCTATACTCTCTAGCTAGTAGAATTTCATTTCTTGACAGATTTTTCTCATAATGAAATTGATTTAGTGACTTATTCAGTTTTTTGAAATGTAATTAGACACAAGTAACACTGCAAAAAGCCTATTCAGTCAAGGAAATCAAAATAATTGCATCTTAGTAATTGACATTAGGTAAATTGATGCCTACATCAAGGAGACTTGATTAGAATTTTGAATTTTGAGAGAAACATTCAAATTCCATCTGAAAATATATAACAGTCTTGAAGACTCCATGCAGAAGGAACTGTGGTGGACAAGTGAGCTTTCTGGTGTAGGTCTGCACAGCTGTGATGGGTGTGCCTTTGTCCCTTGGGGGAGGATTGTCTCTGGACTGCTTTTTGCTACTGATGTGTCTTCTCATGTTCATCATTGCTATATTCATCCTATATCTAGCATGGTGTCAATGGATGTGGGGAGACCCTCACTGCCTATAGTCTGGTGTGACTGCTTCTTTAAGGGAAAAGGCCCAAGAAGCAATATTGGACATATTTCCAGCAGAACAATATGAAGATGAACATTCACAGAATAATATGGTTTAGATGAATTCATGATTTTATAAAATTCTTGATTTGATTTGAATAATTTTAGGATGTTAGAATAGTTGATAAGAAAGATAAAGGAGATAGTTTAGGTTGTTTTACCAGAAAATTATAATAAAAATAGATCCAAGAGAAAAATGAGCCCCTACTTTGTTAGAATAGTGCAGGCTGTACAGAGTAGAAAAGAAGCACGGAGAACTCTCATGTGCTGCAAGCACATAGCTGCCTTTGTGGAGAGAAAAATAAGCTTGATACAGGTTAATGATCAAAGAAAACATTGATTCTTGGTTGAGTTTGTGTTCCTTGATCTTGTGACCTAATGATGTGGTCATAGTTTTGGTATGAACCATGAAAATGCAAGGTTATAGGCAAAGAATAAATGAGTCTATTCTGAGTTTAAAAATAGAAAAGAAATTAATAGCCAGTTTAGTTTAAAAGGTTTCAAAAATGAGATGTAAGAAGATTTATTTCTTCATAAATATAAACTGCTGTCAAGTAGCATAAGCAAAAACTAAATATAATAGACTTGGCTTGTTTACATTTAATCAGTGACAGAAGAATTATTGCTTTGGGGTTAGGATGAATGTGTAGAAAGAAAAATAGTGGAAAATGTCCAGTTAGGTGTGAGTTTCAAAAGAAGAATATATCATCAATAATCAGGTTCTCGTTTCCCTTCATCTAAAGGTTTAAATATGTTTTTATAAGAATATGTTTTGTCCTGATTGTTTCTGAAGAATGTATAACCTGTGGCTATGAGGTGATCGTTTTTCTTACCTAGAGAATTTCTGATTAGGTGGCATCAAAGGGCTAAGAAGAGAATAAAGTTCGTGGAACCATGCTTTACCACCAAGTGTGTGTAAACATGTGCCTGCTTTACCTTGCTGCCAACCCACATCTCCTTCATGGATTTCTGAACACTTTGCTGGAGCTAGTCTCAGGCAATCCTGTTCACCATTATAAATGGTTAAAATGGTCAAATCATTAAAGACGCAAAACTTTGACATTGATTCGTAGATGTATCACTGAATAAAAATAAACTTTATGTATATTTCCATTAAATATATAGTTTTCACATGTTTATATGAGCTTGGAGGCATATAAATGAATATGTATGAGGAATAGGTCCCTTGTTTTCTATGTTTCAATTCTGCAATATATTATTACCATATTTTACTTGATTAAACTGTAACAATAACAGATTTTTTTATTCTCTTTCTCTTTTATATCATTTTAATTATATGCAAATATTAAGGTCAGTTCTATGTCGAGGAACTAGCAATACAATAGATGCAAATAGTCAAGGAACAAGCAAGACAATAGACATAGTTAGTCAAAGAACAGTCATTTCATTTCTCATGGTTTCACTGACTACATTCAACTGAAATCCAAAAATACTAAAGGGAAAAGTCAAGATAATAATTTTATACAAGTTTTATCTTATACGTTCCAGAGTAACGTAATGAACTGTCTTATCATACTGATTTCTCTGTCTAGCACAGTATTTTTCCTTTCTTCACATATCTCTGCTATATATAGTACATACCCACTGGTCACATAATGAGTATTTCATTTAGGGAATGAATTCCCTATCATTTTAGTGTCTTGTTCAATTCCAATGACTTTTACTTTACTTAATTGTAACCCTATATCTCAAGAGTCATGATACTGGCACTTTTATTATATTCTTATAAATCATCTACTTTCTAGCATTGTTATTGTGACTCTACCACTCAGCCTGATTTATAAGGAATGTGTAGCTATGTGAATTTATGCTATCCACAAAGAGAATAGCATCACAGGTGCAGATTGTGGTACTTGACCAAGTGTCAAATATTAATACACACGCAAACTGTGTGATTAAAAGCCTGCATACTCTTTATGCTCTAGTAACCTTTCTTGTGTCGAATCAGGTATATTCCTAACATATTACCCATCTGCCCATTCAGAACTGTCTTTATGTGATAGACTGATTGCATTGTAGCAGCCTGATATGAAAGTTCTATGCCATACAATTTTACCTATCCTGATAAAAAGTTGTGATAAGCACTGAACTTTGGAGATATTACTATGACTCTCTCTATATAATTATTTTTCTCAATATAAACAAAACACATTCAGTGTAAAATATTTTCACCAAGCATACCAGCATTTAAGTATACCTTTTCCCTGATGAAATTAGACTATGAGTGAGCTACTTAATTTTAGCTTCAAAAGCATTTAAAGAAATTAAAGTGGAATTTTAGAAAGTTGATATGTAAGCACAGAGGCTAAACATGGAATTAAAGCAAGAAAACCAATTTTCTAATTTTTATTCAGTAATTGAGAACAATTCATGGAGCGGTATCATTTCCCAGTGAGTAGAAAAGTTTCTTGACTGAGTATTTTCAAGAACTTTGTTTCTTAGAATATGATAGTTCTATATGCCATGGTGCTTACTCTGCTATCTGATAGATTTACACTTAGTAATTTTGACCAAATTTTATGTGCTCTGGCATTAGCTATCATATCTGTAGAACTAGAAGTCTGATATTGACAATAATGTTTTATATACAACAGACATGTTAAGATTATTAAGGGTACCAAGTTATGAAAAATTTTGCAAAGCTTTCACCAAAAAGCATTCAGCTAAGTCATCTGTACATAAGTTCATGGTGTAGAACCAGTAATGAATTACAGTTCAAGGTAAGCTTGCACTTTTGTACAGGAGTCAAATCGTGCAGCACTTGGACTCTAGAGTAGGAAATTTGGAATAACCATCATAGCATTGACCATCTTAAGGTTGGTCTACTACTTATTTTTAAAAATGTTTAGCAGGAAAATTAGACAAATAGAATGTAAATGCTTTGTTAGCATTGGAATTTCATATTCATGTTAAGTCATCTTTAACTGTTGGAGATAGAAAAACCTAAAATATTTAATAATGAAAATGAGTATCAGCTAGGAGCTATTGGTTTCCATGGAGTAAGAGAAGGACTATAGTTTTGAGTAGTTGATCATTCTAGAAATAATGATAGACATAAGATGACCATTTGTTAGGCCACTGTTAGTCAGTTTTCTATAACTATCATAATTATTTGAGATAATGTACTTACTAAAAATGTTTTATTTTGCTAAACTGACTCAGCATTTTTAGCCCATGGCCAGTTGCCCCCTTTGCTCTGAGTTCACGGTGAAATATCTGGGGGTGAGTACAAAGAGAGACCACTCACCTAGCCAGACACTTAAGGAGAGGGTAGAAGAATGAATGTTCTATAATAATTTTTAGGATGTGCGTGCTCCCCCAATAATCAGAAGAAATGCTTAGCCTCATCTTTAAAGTCCTTATCACTTCACACTTATGCTATTCTCAAGGCTAAGCCTTCAACACATGTATCTGTCAGAGGCATCTCAGATCCAAGCCACAGCAAATATGTGAGTGAATAAAAAACCAGCATAAACAAGAGGCTTATACTGAGCTGATTGGAGGGCACACAGGGTCAAAGAAATGCTACCAAAACTCACAACCTGATTCAATATCTGGGATACACATAGTGAATTGAGAACCAACTCTTGATAACGATCTCAGACCTCCACAAATGTGCCTTGCATGCACCTTTACACGGACAAAAATAGAGAGCAAAGACTAAAAGGTTAACTTGAAACTGAATTTTTGCTAAACTGGAATTTTGGTAATGCTTTAACATTTTAAGATTTATTTCCTAACTAGGTAGAAAAAAATTTATTGTTCTAAATAAATTTGAGGGGCTGGAGAGATGCCTCAGCAGGTAAGAGCACTGGCTGCTTTTCCAGTGGTCCTGAATTCAATTCCCATCAACCACCTGGTGGCTCACAACCATCTGTAGTGTTATTCAATACACTTTTCTAGTAAATGTCTAAAGACAGCGATGGTGTAGTCATATACATAAATTAAAATAAATAAATAAATAAATAAATCTTAAATAAATTTGTGTAGAAAAAATATATATACTGAGAATTATCCTT
Organism: Rhabdomys pumilio; assembly: GCA_030674055.1. Taxonomy (NCBI): domain Eukaryota; kingdom Metazoa; phylum Chordata; class Mammalia; order Rodentia; family Muridae; genus Rhabdomys; species Rhabdomys pumilio. Next base: position 63,352,173 of record JANHMN010000014.1, read on the forward strand.
TTTTATTTATCTTCTGTATACAGTATGAAGTGAGCTTTTGGATTCATGTTTAATGTAGATTTTAACACAAGTTTTCAAACGGAAAGTATTGAAATATTTTGCACATCAAGGCCAGTGTGATTCCTATAGAAAGAAAGAAAGGAAAGATTAAACTTAGCAAAACATAGTGAGGTTGCATGGAATTTCGCCAAAGAATATCCCAGAGTGCCAATGTGTAAGAAAGGCTTTTATTATTAAAAATGTACAAAAAGAAGAAAATATAATGTAAAGATCATTGCTAAGATGATATACGGATTACTCTCTCTCCCTGGGGTTTATAGAGCTCTTGATAGCTACAAGTTGACTAATTATCATCATGAGTATTGCCTACAATCAACTCCTGATTGACTAAAAGAAGTACAAAGATTAGGGAATCTTGATTTTTTTCTATGAATTCTGCACTTGGTATATCTGTTCACAATGCAACAAATGAAGATGATGCACACTTTGTGGGTATATTGTTGCCTCCCAAGCCTCTGGGATTGCTGGAGGTACTCACTGTTACTTAGCAACACAACATCAACAGATGTTACACAATTAGTGGGCAGGAACCTCACTGAGAAAGTAGTAAGAGTATAATACTGTACTCAAAACCTTTTTAATTCATAAGAAACTGAACCTTCCTATATTCATCTTACTTATGCTGTAGGCCATGGGAGTGCTGGATTGATAGGCTTAAACAAATCCAAGGTGAAATTTCATTAATGACGACAAAACTACCATATAAGTAAACTCTTGATATGAGCTGTTTTCTTAAAATTTGCTCCTTGTTGGTAATTTTAATATGGAAATAGAAAAATCAGTGTTGCCATGATTGGTGAATGTTGTAAAAGAACTACAACCAATAAAGTGACTTAGTTGATTCTATCGTGGCGATAGAACATAATACCCTGGGGTTACCCAGAAGAGCAGGACAGTGAAGCTACAGATGTGCTGGTAACTTTCAATCTGTGATAAGTAATTATTGTATAGTAAACAGGGTGAAACGCTATCTATTCTAACTCAGATTCTGTGTGTTTGAGAATTACATATACTGAAATGATCTTGATCGACTTTGTCACTGTGATGTAATGTCAGGTTAACTGCAAACCAGCAACTGTGACTGTTCTACTGTAACTATTTAGTTGTCATGGTGCTAAAGGAAGGTGAGAGTTTTACTGATCTATGCCACAAACTACAGTCCAATGGAGGTGAATTATCTTATTCAAAGCTAGTGTTTTTGTCACTGTCTTGCCGACTTGCACTTAAAAAGGGAAGGCTTGATATGACCATGCATGCTCTATACACTGAACTCGTCACAGGTACATACACATCAGTGAAATTTCTATAAATCGTGGCTAAATGAAAGATGAACATGCTCATTGGGCCTTAAATATATAATCCCTTCTTCACACATGACAAGGAGTTATTAAGATATTCTTAATCATCATTTCCTCAAAGTGCTTGGCTGGCTGGTGGATTCTCTAATCTTGTTTGCTGAGTGAAGTTTATTTTAATGACCAGAAAAATAGACCTCTGCAGGCAGGTCCACAGACCTACCTCTAATATTCATCTTTCTCTTTCATCAATACATACTTTCCACTATCACAACATATTATTTAAGTGTCTATATTGTAATTTTCCGCCATACCAATCAGAACATCGGTGATTTTCAGAAGGCAGGGGTTATTCTTTACAGTACTGTGTTTATCTTATAATCATTAATATTATCATTGACTTCTGTACCTATATCTGGCATATACAAGACTCTGTGAAAATTCTTCATGAAAAGATAGACTAAGAAAATAACAAAGACAGAGACAGAAAAACAAAGAAAGAGAAAAAAATGAGTTAAAAAAGGAATGGAGAGAAGGAAGGAGGAAGGGAGGGGAAAGGAGAAAAAACAAAGTTTAGGAGGAAAAATTTAATGAAACTAAGTCACTTTATAAATATGTCATTGTGTTTAATATAACACTTGAAGCTCACAAATACTATGTACACTTTAAGAAATAATTTTTAATTATCAGATCTATACTTTTCACATGATGCACACAATTATTTGTGTATATGTGTATGTGCATATGTTTGTGTATGTGTGTGTATGTGAGAGTGTATTTGTGTGAGTGAGTGAGTGTGTGCATGTGTGCTTGTGTGTGCACTTGTGTATGTACAAGCATGCGTTTGTGTGTTATACTTGTTAGTGTGGATGTCTCCTACTGTGTGTGCAGATGTAGTATACATGGGCTCGTGTGTGTGAGCCTAGAGTAAACCTTTTTTGTCTTTCTTTTATCATTGCCTGCCTTTGCTTATTTTGGTTTCAGACAGGTTCTCTTACTGAATTCAAAGTTCTTCAGTTCCACTAGGCTGGCTGGCCAGTGAATCTCAGGTATTTTCCAGTCTCTGAACCCACAGGGCTGGAGTTGCAGGAGCAACCACCATCTTCAGATTTTTAAACAGGCAATAGGAATCTTTACTTAGGTCTTTATGCTTGAGACACAAGTTCTGTACTGCGGAGTAATCTTCTCAGTCAATAATTTTTGTCTTAAGGAGTATTTTTCTAGTCTCATATTTACATTCTTTTAAAACAATTCTAATAGAATTGAGTTTACAACAAGTCTTCTGAAACGGATTATACACTGGCCCAGTGACTGGCAATGTGATATTATTTCACATCTTCTTGTCCAGGTCCAACACAAGGAAGCTATCACAAACCTGGCAGAGCAAGCTAATGACAAGAGAAAAGACAGGATCAAACACAAGCCAAAGATGCGAGGGAATCAGAGGTTATATGACGTGAGTAAAGTCACGGGGAATCTCAAGGTTTTACATTCCCTTGTTAGTTGGATATGTGAAAATTCTATTTTTGTAACCTTCTGACATAGTTTGCCCGGGGGTTCTTTATAAAGGTCTAGTTTGCTTTGTAGTTTATTGAATTCAGAGTTCTTCATGAATGTATCTGAGATACTGTGGAACTTTACTGACAGTAAAAGCACCATCAGTTGACTTGACACCAAATTAAAAAAAAAATCAATTGCTTTTCTTTCAGTGCTGAGAAGTAATTCCAGGGCCTCATGCACACTAGATGAGCCCTCTGCCACTGAGCTGCATCCTCAAACCTTGTAAGTAAATTATGATCCATAATTGGGAAAACACTTTTATCTTTCACATTATCAAAATATGTTTTACAAGTTCGTGGGCATGGGTTTGTTTAAAACTAGGACTCCCATCTGAAATAATGTCATATCATTCATGTTAATAAAAAATAGTCCACCTGATAAAAAATTGCCTGGTCCTTAATACCTTCTATGAAAATTAATGTCAAAATGTACAGAAAAGTACTATTTTAATGCCTCAGTGAAAGGCATAACCATTGGCCAGTACTACAATTCAAGTATAAAGCAGTTATGCATTAGAGATTATAGAAATGACTCTGAATAAATATACACTGATTTTCATGAGTGTTCTGTCATGACTTTCTGCCCATACAGGTTAGATTGCATGTTGACACAACAAAAACCAGGAATGATACAACCATAATTCATGAAGCCCTCCTTTTATCAATGTGTCAATTTTGTCAGTGTGGACACTTTTCTGTGTTGAAGGTAATATTTACTATTCATTGACTACAGCATCTATAAGTACTTGTCAGCTTCCAGACTGGGTCTATCAAAATGGTTCTTATGATTAAAAACACAATTTGTCTTCAAAAAGAGAAATCACACACAGTATCTGGATTAACCTCCACATGAGAATGGAATACCACCTTACATCATCACATAGAACTAGACACTTAAATGTAACTTACATATTTAAAGGATATTTGGTTGTTGCTGACTAAGATAACTTCATGGGCCACACAGATCCAGGACACAAAAACACTCCACCCCAGTTAGTCAACAAATATTTATTGAGTACTTGGTTCTAGGAAGGTGTCACAGTGTAATAATAAGGAACACCTCTCATGGTCTCCAGATCTTATCTTGTAGAATCAAGAAAGATCAAATAGGTTTAAAATTATAATTGCATTAATGATAAATGAGTTTTAGTTTTGTGATGCTTTGAGTAGACCCCTCAACAAAGTTAGTATAATGAGGACAAATTGTTGCTAAAAGCTTAACACAAAAATTAATATACTTGATGGACAGGAGATGAAGAGATAGGGCTGAGACTGGGATCCTGTCAATACCTGGCACCCCTGTTATTTTCTCACTAAATGATGTAATCTTCAATGGTAATAAAAGATTTTCTAAGAAAGAAAAAAGAAAAAAAGAAAAAAAGAAAGAAAGAAAGAAAAAGAGGGAAGGAGAGAGGGAGGGAGGGAGGGAGGGAGGGAGGAAGAAAAGAAGGAAGAAAAGAAGGAAGGAAAAGAAAGAACCTGAAGAATATCCTTCAAGGCCAATCAGTTTCTTCATCTTTAGTTACAGATTTGTGTAGTTTGTCATGTTAAATTACATGTTCATTTAGTGTGTATCACCTTTCTATTTGTATTTCAGCTTTCAGAAATACACAGTAAACATCTTATGATCTGATAAATTTTATTTTCCCTAGAGAGAGTACTTTTTGCATGGTGTTTTTGATTGATGTTTCTTTTTGACATAAAGAATAATAGAAGAAGACTTTTAAAAAAATTGGCCACATTTTGTATACAATACTTACAAATGTAGCATATTTTTAATAACAATAGGCTAAAACAAATGTATTCTAACTTACTCTAAAATATGTAACATAACAGTGCATTATTTGGAAATCCTTTGAGAGCAGTTATGATGAAGCTTGGTGATAATGCAATTTCAAGATGGGTAAATTAAACTTTATTTTTTATATCATGCTATAAGGCTAATTTATGGCTAGAACTTCACATATTGTAGACTGAATCTGGATGGGAGGAACTGAGAAATACATGATAACTATCTGGCCTTAAATGGATTTCCAAAATATTATAGTATTATTTGAAGAAAATTAGTTTGCTATTGGTAAAAGCATAAAGCTTTGTTTTAATAAAACATAATTACAAAAATGTTCCCTTAAAGTTTAAGGCTTAGACAATAATCAAAGCTGGAGGGCTACTGAATTAACTTTCATTATGTGTTCAGCTTAGCAACATCAGTTACCCGATTTAATGCTTACAAAATCAATCCACTGATTCCATTTCTCCCTGGATTTCTTAGACAAACTTCTGGCAATAGCTGGTCTTCTCTCCTTTCAGGGTTGTTCTTTCCTTTTATCCATATACCTTGGGAACATAAGAACTTCATTTTGGACTGACTCCTAGTTAAATTCCATGCAAAACATATAATCAACTAAATTTTCAGAGTTTAAATTAGTGTACATGTACACAAACATACACACACAATATGTATTTAGATATTTTTACTTGTGCATTTGTATTATAGCAAACACATGAAGGTCTTAATCATTAAGGACTGCTTAATTGGCTAGTCAAACTATAACACACCTATTAAATCCCTTACTTTAGAAATGCAGATCTGATAAAGACATCCATGTCATCTAGATTTCCAATCACTGGATCCTTCTGTAATTTCTCTCATTATTATTTGCTGTAATTCCTTTTTGAATCCTACAACCCATTCTGCTAACTACCTTGTATCTTTGCTTCTCAGCCTCATGTTTCTTTATTTCTATAAAAGGCCCGTATCCTTAGTATGATTCAATTTCCCCCCACTTCCAATGATGTTTTCCCTAATTTTCCTCACATTTTCTAGGTTTTCCTGAGTTTTCTTAGAGTTCAATGTTTCCTTCAGTGGAGACTCCTTCCCTCCTAGCTTACTACATATATAACCCCAACCCTGGCTCACAAACTCTACTGTCAAGTTTTGTTTTTCATTTAAGATATTTACCACTTATAAAAGGGTTCTTTCTAAGTTAAATGGTTATATTTCCTTTGTGTTTCTGTCTGTCTCTGCCTATGTGTGTACATGTGTATACAAGTACTGTGTGTGTATGTGTATATGTGCACATGCAAGTGTGTTTGTGTGTCTGCATTTTTGTGTTTACATGTGAACAGGCACAAACACATTTGGTGCATAGAAGTTGTTATCAGGTGTCTTTTTCAATTACTGCCACTTCATGTTTGCTGAACCAGAAGCCCATTCTTTGCTTCCACTAGAAGTACATAAAATGCCGAGAATCCTATCTCTGCTCCCACATTCAGAGTTAGAATTACAAGCTTTACCTTGGTACAGTGTTTCTCTATGAGTTCAGAAATGAAGACTCATGCTTAGAAGGCAAGCAGTGGACTGGTTGATCTATATCCCCAGCCCCTGGATGGTCATCTTTTCATTTCCCTCAATTAGACTGCCAGGTCCCTGGTTCCTATTTTCTCACTATAATTCTTTGCATACAGTACAACTACATCAGGAACCTGAGGAAGGACTGGTTAATAAATTAACTGTGTTCTCTACAGGAGAGGGGATATTTATTAAATTGAAAAAAAGCAGATTCACTTAGTCAATGTTCTTTGTGCAGTTACTATAATGGAGACATTTTTCTAGTCTTTGATTATTTATAACACAGTTTTAAAAAACTTAGCCATTGAGACTGCCAAAAACAGTTTAAAGACAGACACCATTTAGAATAAAACACAATTTTACAGTAGATGCAAAATTAGAAGTGACCATTCTTTATGATTCTAAATGATTTGATATTTGAATCAAACAATATGTTTTACTTTATTTTAATTGCCCTATTTATGTCAGTTAAAATGCAATATGTTTCTATATAAAAAAGGAGAATGTTTGAAAATTCAGTATCACTCTGTGATTTTGGAATCACATTGCTTTCTATATACCTCTAATTCAACTTGCATTGGGTATAACAGAAAATAAAAAGAGACTTACAATATATAGAAGAAAGTTTGGTATATTTATAAGAATGATAAAGCAGAATAATTTCATTCTTCGTTTGTTATTACATAAGAATGTCAAGAATTAAAAAGCTTCAGTTTCCATTCAGAGAGAAAGACATGAAGGCCATTTTTTTTTTTGAGTTCCTAGAGAAGGGCAAAAGAATAGAAGTGTGCCTTACCATCCATCTCATTCATAATTTATCCTACTGCAAACTTTATACATTTGCTATCAAGTTTTCTGTCTTTGTGTAAATGTCACTTTTATTTCCTCAGATGAAGTGATGAGTTGACAGCTGTACCCAAGCTATGCAAATAGACTGCTTGTGCTGAGCCCAGAGCATTTCCTTCTGTGTACTAATTATCCTTAAATCTAGGCCTGGAAGTGTCTAGCCTCTGTAAAATCCAATCTTCCAAGCTGACTGATACAATCTGGCTTTTCTCAGCTTCAGACTGAATTGATCTGTCTGGCCTCATACTGACTTTGGCAATATGTTCAAATCTTCTGACTTCTCATTTTTTTGGCTAGTTCTGTCTACCTTCACCTGTGTCTAGCTTGTTCTCTTTATATCCTGTCTCTGTAAAACTGGCTTACACACACACACCACACAACCACATACCAGATAGCACACAGTACAACTACACACCACACAGCACAAACTCCCCACCACCCACTAGACACTTTTTACTCTCTCACCCTGCTCTTAAGTAGCCCCTCTTCCTTTGCATGTGATTTGTTGACCATTCTGTTCAATCTTTCTTTGGTTGTCACCTTATCTGCCCCTAAATTAGAAGTCATTTTCAAACATGGCTGCTTCCTTCTACAAACTAACTTTACCTTCATTGTTAAGGATTAAAGGTATGTACTAAGGACATGTTTGTATTTCAACCAGATAGTACTGTATTCCAAGGTGTGTCTGCATTCTGGCCAGATCATATCTTTGAAAGGGATCCCTTGCTACAGCAGCCATGTTGCTGGGTTAAAATTCCTCTACATCTATAAGTAAATCTATAGAGTAAGTCTTTCTCAACTTACCATTAGGAAAATTAAAGTTCAATGAGATTACCTTGGTGAGATTTTACCTTTTCGAAACTATAAGATAATGGAGTGTCCTTTTATTTTAATGTATTAAAAGTTTGTGTGTTTAAGTGCAGCATCTAGATTACAAAGTAGCTATAGTAACGGCATCCTAACAGACTTTCATTTGACCTTACATAAAAGTCAATGAAATTAACACTTTTTCATAAACATAATAGGACTGAGAGAAGTTGTTCCCAATGATACAAGTTAAATAATTGAGTTTTTATTTATAGCCCAATAATCAAAATTTTTACTATCAGATAAAAATTAAAATGGTAATATTATAAATATGGTACTTATTTACTTATAAGTGGATATTATCTGTTAAGTAAATAATAATCAAACTACAATCCATAGACCCAGAGATGTTAGCTAAAGTGGTGGGCTCTATGGGGATGAATGGAAATAGAATACATTCTTCAGGTAGAGTTGGGGCTGGCGGGTACTGGAGCAGGAGAGATCAGGTGGTGGGGAAGAGAATGGAAGGAGAGACAACTGCAAATGGGGGTGTTTAAGGGTGAGTGTGGACACCTAGTACAGTGGAAACTTTCTGGAATCAATGAGTGTGAATCTAGTGGTCTCCCAGTAATGGAGGATACGGAGTCTGAACGGGCTGCCTTATACAGCCAGGCAAGGCATTCAGTGGTGAGACTGGGTTACATTGTGTTGAGTTGTTATATGATGTGTCCTGTGGAGAGCTCTAAACAAATCAGGCTGATGCCTGGACAGAGATTCACTGAAAACTAACAGTGAGTCTCCATTTTGGAGAACAACCTCAACTTAGCTGAGTGGCCACACTACAGCTGGTTTTACTCGTGACTTATGCATGAATGAGGAGAAACTGGAGACCTAGGTAGAACCAAACATAACTGTCCAAAAATAAAATAAATCTGTGAAATGATTCCAGGTTGTTTTCTACTACACTCATAGATCACTGCTTTGTCCAGTCATCACCAAAGAGGCTTCCTCTGGGCCCAGATGGGAACAACTGCACACACCCAACCCAGACATGAAACAGAGACAGTATGAATTTGAGGTCTCTACAAGGTCTGTACACTTTTTTTTGAACCTCATGGAATCCTGCAGAAGAAGGGAAGGGAATTTTGTTGGAGTAAGAGGGGATAGAGGATATCAGGAGTGTGTTGCCTTGTCCTGCTTCAATATGAGGGCTTTTGCCTTATTTTGTTGTGTCTTGTTTTGTCGGTTTGGTTGTCTCTTGGCAGCCTGCTCTTGTTCACAGGGAAAAGAAAGGGAAGTGAATCTGGGCAATGGAGGGAATGAGTAAGTGGTCAGAGTGGACAAAAGAAAAACAGTGGTTGGGATGTATTTGATAAGAAAAGAATCTATTTCTAATTTAAAAGAAAATAAAATATATTTCATACTATAAAACACAATAACATTTTTATATAATCAGAATGACTCCTCTCTTTTTTTTTAAGTTCACAGTTTACTAGGTTTTTTTTTTTTATTTTCAAGATGAGAACAAAACAACCCTTGCAGTGCTATGTTCCCCATAGGAAGAAAGACAATATCAACCAGCCAGATTTCCCAAAGCTCCCAGAGACTAAAGCACCAACCAAAGAGTATACATGGAGGGTTCCATGGCTCCAGCTGCATGTGTAGCAAAGGATAGCCTTGTTTGGTCTCAACTCAAGGGAAGACCCTTGGTCCTGAGGAGACTTGATGCCCTAGCATAGGGAAATGCTATATGGATGAAGTAAAAAATATATAATAATAATAATAATAATAATAATAATAATAATAATAAATAAATAAACCATGAAGTAAAAAACAGTACAGAAAATCTGTAAGATAGATATTTTAAGGCATAGGAATGGGTAACATTTTTTTCTGAAAAGAATTCAAATAAATTGCTCAGAAGATAATACAAACGGGATTTCAGAAATCCTAAAGATGGTACCAAAAATATACATCAATAGAAACCTAAGACATGGAAAAAAATCTTTGAAAACATTCATCTGACAAACAGTATATAGAATATAAAAAGAAATTCAAAATAGAAAAAACATCTCAATAAATTAACAATGAAATGCACAGAGATTTTTCAGATGCAGAAAAATGATCTACGAGAAGTACAAACGTTCCTCATCCATAGCATCTAAGAAACACAAATCAAAACTACATGAAGATGCTGTCTCATTCCAGCCAGAATGACCACAGATTTAAAAAGCAGGGAGGAGTTTTTTTATTGTTGAGAATATTTTTGATATCCTAGTTTTTTTGTTATTTCAAATGAATTTGAGAACTGCTCTTTCTAAGTCTATGAAGAATTGAATTGGAATTGTGAGAGGGATTGCATTGAATCTGTAGATTGCTTTTGGTAAGATGGCCATCTTTACTATATTCATGAAATTCGCAGGCAAATGAATGTAACTAGAAAATATCATTCTGAGTGGGGTAACTCAGATATGAAAGAACGCACATGGTATATACTCACTAATAAGTGAATACTAACCTAAAAGCTCATAATGCGTATGATACAACCTACAGACCATATGGAGCGTAGAAGAAAAAAAGATCAGGGGATAGACACTTCAGTTCCGCATTGAATGGGTAATAGGACGATTGTGGGAGATGGAAGGATAGGGGACTAGGGAGAGGAAAGCAGGATGAGAAATAAGGGTGGCAGTAACAGAATCTGGAAGAGATGTGAGAGAGGTACAGAGGGTCAGGAAATCAAATTAAAAATAGGTAGCAGGGACAATGAGGAACTGGGATAGCCACTGGAGGGTCCCAGACACCAGAGAAATGTGAGGCTCTCAGGACCCAATGGGATTGACTTTAGCAGTAATGCAGAGAGAAGAGAGAGACAGAACCTGTGGAGACCACCTTCAGAAGACAGGCATGGCCCCTGGTCAAGGTATGGAGCCACCCATACATCTCAAAAAAATTTTGTTTTCTAGAAATGTTTCTGTCTAAAGGAAGAACAGGGACAAAAAATGGAACAGAGACTGAAGGAAGGGCCAACTGGAAAACGGCCCCACCTGGGGATATTTCTTATATGCAGACACCAAACCCAATACGGTAGCCATGGTCAAGAGGCACTAGTGGAGAGGAGCCAAGTGTGGAAGTTCCTGGGAAGGTCCGGCCAGCAACTGACCAATGGAGAGCTTGGAGCCAATCATCAGACTGAATTCAGGGAACCTAGATTGGGATCCAGCAGAAGAACTGGAGGAGCTGGGGAGGATGCAACCCCATTGGAAGAACAACATAGGCCGTCCTGACCACCTAGTTCTCCCAGAGACTAGACCACCAACCAAAAAGTGTACCTAGAGGGATCTATGACTCCAGATATATATGTAGCAGAGGGTGGCCTTGCCCAACAGCAATGATAGGGGAGCCCCTTGGTCCCAGGGAGGTTTGATGTCCCCGAGTAGGGAGGTGCTGGAGCAGAGGGGAGGGAGAGTGTGGGTAGGTGAAGGAGACCTCTCATACAGGCAAAAGAAAGGGGGGGAGAGCAGATGTGGATGGGGGTGGGGGTGGAGGGGTAACTGGAAAGTGGAATATCATGGGGGTGTGTGGTGGAGGGGGTAACTGGGAAGTTAGATATTATGGGGGTGGTGGAGGGGTAACTGGGAAGTAGGATGTCATTTGAGATGAATGGAATGATTAATAAAAAAAAAAAATAAAAACCAGGGAGGAGGAACGACAGTCACCATGTGTTATCTGAAAAAAACAAAATAATCTATTTAAAAATCACCACCCCAACAAATGGGCCTGGGAAGAGGGAGAATGATCATGGGCTTTGCTGACCATGAACCTACTTCCAAGTTCTGTGAAAGCCCCTGTCTCAAATGAATGTTTGAAGTGAGAGAGGACATAGCTGAGGTGAACATGTACACAGTGTGTGAGCACACACACACACACACACACACACACACACACACACACACTCACATACACAACCACCATAGACATACACATATAGGGCCCAAATAGAAAATAAATTAGAACACTTACACACCACTAGTGGGAAGACAAATTAGTTTATTGTCTATGGAAATCAGCAAGGAAGTTCTTCAAAAAATAAATAAACAAAATTACCTTGTTTTCTAATTGTAACTTTTCTGAGAATATATTCAAAGAACTATAACTGCATATTACAAGAACCTACGCGACCATTTTCAGTACAGGCCGATTTACAATGTTGAGTAATGGACTCAGTCTGGGTGTAAATCAATAGACTAAAGAATGATGTGATGAGATTGTTTATATATACATACATGCACACATACATACATATGCATATACATACATTTATATGAATTAAAATATATTATTTATCAATTTCTAGAATTACTTTGACAGTGATTTTAAATATTTGGGTATTTAAGGAACTTTTAAAATTTAATTTTTCACTTTACATCCCCCTCATTGCCTACCTCCCAGTCACCCTCTCCCACAATTTTTTTTCCATCTCCCTATGCCCTTCTACTTGGAGTAGGTAAAGGCCCCGGGTTATCCCCTTGAGGACACTGGCACTTCAAGTCTTTGCGAGGCTAGTCGCTTTCTCTCCCACAGAGACCAGACAAGGCAGCCCAGGTAGAAGAAGATACCTCACAGACAGGAATTAGCTTTTGGGATAGCTTCCCCTCCCCCATTTGTTAGGGACCCACATGAAGACCAAGCTGCACACCTGCTACATATGTACAGGGAGGTCTAGGTCCAGCCTGTGTATACTCTTTAGTTGGTGGTTCAGACTCTGAGAGCCCCAAGGGTCCAGGTTACTTGATCGTTATGATATCCTTGTAGAGTATCTAACCCATTTGGGGGCCGCAATCCTTCCTCCCATTCTTCCATAAAGGTTCCCAACTTCATCCACTGTTTGGCTGTAGGTGTCTGTATCTGTCTGAGTCAGCTGCTAGGTGTAACCTCTCGAAGGACTACATTTTACTGTCAGCAAGCATAGCAGAGTATCGTTAATAGTGTCAGGGATGGATGCTTGCCTATGGGATGAGTCTCAAGTTTGGACAGTTATTGGTTGTCCATTCCCTAAGACTGTGCTCCATCCCCAGTACCTGAATTTCTTATAGACAGGATAAATTCAGGGTTTAAAGTATTGTGGGTAGGTTGGTGTCTCTATTTGGTGTTCCTGCCTGGCTATACGAGGTGGCCTCTCCAGCTTCTATATATCCAAAGTTGTGAGTCACAGCTAGGGTTCACATAGACTCTCAGGTGTCTTCCTTATTCCAGGTCTCTGTCATATCCTGGAGATGTCCCTTACCTCCCCACCCCTGTCAGTTACAGGTTTTCATTCATTATAATGGCCATCTGGTCATCTCTCCTGTCCATCTCCACACCTAATCCTGAACTTTCCAATTGCCCTCCCCATCTTCTCTTCTTCCCAGTTTCCTCCCTCCATCTGCCTCTTATGACACCTTTCTAAGTGAGATTCAAGAAGAATCCTTGCTTCTGCCTTCTTAAGGAACTTTCTCATTTGATGCATTTTAGTAAATTTACAAAAATACCACTTGTTTATATAATTTTCCTACCAGATATGTCACCATGGTCTGGCTTTTACTAGTTCCTCCCCTTCCTCTCTCATATCTACTTATCTACCTTACATCCTTCTTCCTCTTTCTCTGCTTGTGGCTCACTGCTGTTTGCCTTTGGATGAATTGCTTGGCTGCCATTCAGAAAGCTACCAAGAGTTGACAGGATGCTCTTCTTGTATGGTCTTAATCTTGCTTAAAGTGTTCTAATGATTTCTCTTTATTTGCTTCAGGCTATGTATATCTTAGAGCACTCTCAGAGAATTTGCTCTGATTTTTTCTTTTCTTTGGCTATTAGATCAAAACTCTGAACTATACTGGTCATTATTTTATCTAATATATTATCATCATTATTAATAATTATTATTAAATTGATTGTTTTAGGTTTCTTTCTGTAACCAAGGCTGTCCCAGAACTCACTACCTAGACCAGCCTGTCTGTGAACTCATAGAGATCCAGCTCTGTTTTCCCAATGCTGGGGTTAAAAGCATTCATCACTGCAGTTGGCTTAGGTTGTGATTTTATAATCAACAACCTACTGAAGCTTTGCTTGTTTTCTACATTGTAAATTATTCTCTTTCCCTGTGTAGATAGCAGGTTATTTGTTGGGGGATCCTTTGAGCAATGAGGTTCCTCTTCAGCGACCTGTCAGCACTGTGCATTGAGGTGAATATTTTTGTTTGTTTGTGAAGAGGACAACACAGTGGAATAGTTATTTCATGTTTTATTTTCTCCTTTCTTCCAGAAAAATAAATTATCCATGTTATTTCTATTTACTTTACTATGCATACCAAAGGTACTTTTTCTTTTTACAATTTTCTACCCTGAAGTATAATTTCTGCTGACTTAGAAGCTATAAACATTTTTTTTCACTCCTACAGGGTCATATAGTTTTAAAATTTTATATTGTAATATACTCTCCAAATTTAATTTTTTTTTAATTTCTTCATTTACCTTGTTTACATAGGTCCTGGCAACTTCAACAACAGAGAAGTCGTGTGTCTACTCTCCTGAACTTCATCCATCTTACAGAACAAATATTGTCTGCTTACTCATAACATTACCAAAATATGATCTGTATGTCATCAGGGAGCGTCATTTATTGCTTTTACACACATTAAGAGTATATCTTACCATATTTTTTGCACTTTCTTCGGTTTTTAACTTATGAAATATACTCTTTAATGAAGAATTTAGTGAGAACAGATGTGTGGTGGGTTCTCTTTATTCGTTTCTGTATCTTTATGAATCCCTTTATTCTACAGTTTTCTAATTCTCATGTTTCATATAATCCCTGATTGAAACTTCGTCAGGTGTGTATGTCAGTTTGTCTCCTTTTTATCCTGCCAATCTTCCATGACTTTTGTCTAACATCTCGAGAAGTAGACGAAGGATTCAATGGGAGCCTCAAGCTTCCTAGTTCAAATCTACGTTTTTAGAATTACTTAGGTTTCTCAGCACTGCATAATCAGCTCAGTACTTACTAAAGCAGCTTTCTGTCTTGCCTCATCCTTGGGGAAAGCACCTCATTAAGGAAATGACTCACAAAGACAGAGGAGCAGCTTATAATATGTATTATACTCTCCAGACATCCTTTCTTCCTAAATGTGTCTTAATGAGTTTCCTGTACTTCCTGTTGGGCACAGTTTGTCTCAGACTTCTGTATAAATGACTTATCTTTTGTTCCTTAATTCCAGAGATAAACATATAGTTTTTCCTCTTGCATTTTTATTTAGCAAGTTATATCACAAAGTGAAAGATATGCTAATTAACATGAATTCAGAAGCTCAATTAAATAGATAACATAATAATATTATAGTTGAAGATTTTGAGTAAATTCTCAAATCATACAAGAATTAATTCTTCCTAATTTCCCTGGTCTGAGTTCCTCTGTAGCAAGGCCATCTCTTTCTTCATACATGTTTTCTTTAAGCAGGTGTTTGTTTTTTTTCAACCCAGCACACACTGGGCCAGTTGACATTGGCTTATTAATTGAAAGAAGGCAGAATCAATCCTGTATTCTAATAGATAAGTATATATTCTCTCTCTCTCTCTCTCTCTCTCTCTCTCTCTCTCTCTCTCTCCCTCCTTCCCTCCCTCTCTCTTTCACACACACACACATACACACACACACACACTCACACACACACACTCACATTCACATAAACAAACAGAATCATATTTTAACGAATTTTATTAAGTAACAGGATATATGTGGATATATAGAATGATATAGATGTATGATTTTCCTACAACTTTAGGGGGTGGACTATGCCCTATTAGAAAGTAGAGTAAAGAACACTGAGTCACTTTTGAACATCTCATTTACATTTGAAAAGAAATAGATGCTATTACTTTGAGGAAAAACTGTCATGACTGAAGCACTTCAGAGAAAGGAGGAGGCTACAGGCCCCAGAGTATATAAAGAGCCAGCCCTGAATGATGCCAAAAACAAAGAAAATAAAACAATAAAACAATAAATAAGTAAATAAATAAATAAGAGAAAACCATAACCAAAAAAACAACATCAACAAAAACCAACCAACCAAATAGGCAAAAAACTAGCAGAACCATACCATTCCAAAAAATGATGGCCAGTGTACAGTATTAATCATGCCTATGGTAATGACAGGGAAACAAACCCAAGGAATTCCAAATAGACTGTTAAACTAAAGGGCATGATTCTTGTAAGGCAACTGTGCCTGGCTTGCAGTGAGAGAGGACTGAATATAAACTATGATATACTTATTGTTGTTTTATAGCAAAGTATGAAGAAGAAACAACCTCTACACATATCCAAACAGAGATGACAAACAGATATGAGATCGAGGAGGGGGGTGTCATTTTCTATTTTCCTGTCTTTTCTTTGTTTGTGTTATTGTTTTGAGACATGCAAGCAAGGATGCTTCTATTTCGTAGGCTGGTCTCAAATTCAGGACACAACACACCTCTGAGAACCAGGGTTATCAAAACAAACCATCATACACAACAAAAAATTTATTTAAAGATAGAAATAAATAACAAACTTATTAATTTTTCATAAATAAACAATGTTGTGAGGAATAACTACACATTAAAATACACAGGAATATAATATAGTCAACACTCAATACTAATTACATAATCCTCTGTGTATATAAAATTCATGGTTAGGGATTACCACAACAATAGGAGTTGTATTAAAGGGTAGCAGCATGAAAAAGATTGAGAACCACTGATATAATTCCTTATAAATCATGATGCAGTATACCCTATGCACATATTCCAGTCCTTATATATTGCTTAAAATAGCTAATACAATTTAAAAGTTGGTCAAATTGTTGTTATACTGTATTGCTTATGGAATAATAGTAAGATCAAACTGTCTGTAGATAGTTAGTACACACATATTTCTTTTATGAATGTAATTTTCCATTGTGTGGTTGGGTAACCATTGGAGAATAACCAGCAATATGGAAGATTGTTTATATATATATGTATAATTTTATTTTATATAGACATATATATAATGTGCATGTGTATTATATATGTATATATTAAATATGTATCTTATATACATCTTTTAATATATTATATATAATCTTTTAAATATATATCTTTTAAATATATAAGGTTTATAAATCTATTTGCATAATATACTTTAGAAACTATTTGTTATTTTGACGTGTTTCTGCTTACCTGTCAGTAGTCTATGATAGTTTTCATTCTGGGATATCTGGTCAATAAATCAATATCTCTGCTCTTTAAAAAATAATTACTTATTTTTTTACACGTACCTGCATGAATATATGTGTACCACATGTTTTTAGAGGGCTGCAGTAGCCAGAAGGAAGTATCAGATATCTGGAACTAGATTTAAAACTGGTTGTGAGTCACCTGATGTAAGTGTTAGGAACTCAACCTTGGTTCTCTGAGGGAGCAATAAGTGTTCTTAATGGCTCAGCCATTTCTCCAGCCCCCAGTAAGTACTGTTTAGGGAAAATAATGTGAAATCAAATTACTATTCTCGCAAGTGAACTTTAGAAGCATGAGGTAATATTCAATTATGATAATTGGGTGTTTATTTTCCTCTGTGAAAGTCTCCTGTGCCACTGTAAAATTAATAATGGAATGTTCAGTGGTATAATGAGAAAAATAGAGTGCATAGCAAATACTTTGTGGGTGTCAAAGGACTTGGTTGAATCTAGAATATGTTTTTCATTTTTCTTCTGGAACTAATATATAAAGGTGTTCATTCATTACACATATATTGATTGATGACTTAATTACACCATAGAATCCTCTTATCTGCTAACATTCTTTTAGCTTCTTTTAAGTTCATTTTTCCATTTGCAAATAATTGAAACTAAACGTTTGTAGACAATCTACAAACCCTACAGTTAAGTCTCTGAAATCAGGAGCTGACATATTAGAGTATTCTCCAGGGTGTGGTTGGGTAACCATTCAAGAATAGCCAGCAATATGGAGGAATATATATATATATATATATATAATTTTTATTATATATATGTATTAATTATGTATGTTATATATATCTTTTATATAATCTTTTAAATATATAAGGTTTGTAAATTTATTTGCATAATATACTTTAGAAACTATTTGTTATTTTGACATGTTTCTACTTACCTGTCAATAGTCTAAGATAGTCAGCCTTGCTTTTGTTTGTGTTTTACACACAGCATTGTGTACTATTATATCAGGACTAGTTTTTTAAATAACTATTCTTTTTTCCCAAAATACATATAGAAAACATTTATAAATTAAATATAAAATATAAAAGATTTTATGGGTTTTTTTTTGAGTGAAGAAGCAGTTGAAAACAGAGATGAGTTGTCATGAAATAAAACTAGCACAGGCTAAAGGTTCAAAAAAAACTACTGTGAAAGCAATGTGCTGTTGGATAAAGACTTAGCAGAGCATTGTAAGGAACAGAGTTCAGTTAAATTTCGAGTGAGTATTGATGTATTCTGTAATTTCAGCTATCTTCAGAGCAATTTGTTATTGAAATTAGTAGTATTTGTGAAAATAAGTGTCTATGATTCCCTGAAGAATGATAACCTGGAGTCAAATAGCATGCAAAACCAAAGAGTGTTTTATTCTGCAAAAGTCCAGCATGCTAGGGTCTACCATCTACCAAGATGGAGACACCTAAGTGAGCTCCCAGGCCCAATTTAAAGCACATTAGGGGAATTCCAGGGAGGGATAGGTGGCCTTTATCTTAATTGGTTGCTTCTTTTTCTATGAACATTATAGAACCATTTCTGGGAGGTGTGGGGCTGGAAATTGTTGTTGAATTGAAACACTGAAACCTGGAAACCCATTGCCCTTGCCTTAGGCCAGGTGGCTTAGCAATTTCTGGTGAGGGGGCAGTTTCTTAAGGGTTTTTGCCTTAAGGCCTGTTTGAGGTTTGGGGTTTTTCCAGTAACTGACTTGCCTGGTCTTGCCCAGTTCATGGAAACTGAAAAATTTGAAGCCTATCATGGAGTCAAGCTGTCTCAGTCCTCTCATGAGCTCTACGTTTGATTGAGAGACCCTACCTCAAAGAATAAAGTGTAAAAATAATTGAGGAAGATCCAAGGGTGTGTACAGGTACAAGCACATACTTGTCTATATGTGCATATATGTAGAGTATTCTCCAGGGTCTATATGTCTATATGTGCACATACGTAGAGAACATAAGTACATACATGCACACATATAAATGAAGAGAGGAGGAAAAATAAAAAAATGGTTGATTTGAAATTCTGTTAATGAACTAAAAAACTATGAATGTATTTCTTTAATTCACCACTAATGTTCAAGGGAAATATTATCAATATTCAGGTTCATGGGATTTCTGTATAAACGGAAAAAAGCACGAACTTAAGCACTCTGAGAATGAAATGTATCACATATTAGCACAGAGAAGATTCTATAATGCAACAGTCTTGGTTGTTTATTGCAGACTTTACTGTAGCCCATTGTAGTTCAATAGTAACAGATAATTTGGTTTTGGATCTTTTCTCAAAAGGTCTGTATTTATATTTCATTTAAAGAAAACTAGAATTATCATTATGTGACAACTTCTGATAAACGCAGATCTTCCCGCAGCACTGACACCACAGGAAGTTGATGATTAAAATGTTCCAGAAACAACTCCGTGGGGCTGCTAATGATTAGATGTGACTGACAAGAAATTTGTAGCAGGTATGACTGAAGGTATTCCAAATGAGATGTGACCTTCTATAATTAAATAGTAGATTGGTAGGGAATCACATTTGTACATGTCTGTCAATGAGGGAAAGAGGAGTAAATTATCAATATAAACCTCTCCTTCCTCCATCTTTACACTCCTTTTCCTTTTCCTCTTCTCCGCTGTGTCTCCTGTGCACGTCCCCTCTTTCCTACTTCCTCTTTTCTTTCTTTCCTCCTTTTCATTTCTTCCTATCTTTTATTCCCTTCCTTTCTTATTCCTATGTATAATGCTTTCTTCCTGGCTTTTTTTTCCTCTCCATCTTTCTTAATAGTGACTTACTTCCTAAGACATCCTACTCAAAATTAACCATTCCCTAAGAAACTACAGTTTTTTTGATATTGTTAATGATACGATCTATATCATATAACTATTTTAATTTAATTTTACAAGTATTAAGTCATCTATAAGAATATTATATTACTTAACAATTTTGAAATGTATTGATTTATAAAATATATTATTGATTCACATAATGTAAGTCACTTTTGGTTTTTCCTTTTCAAACCTCATAGCAATGTTTGATGCATTTATTATAAATTATAAACTGTTATTATCACATAATTTTAAAACAATGCTCTTTGAAGATTTCATTAATTTTTACTGAATATCGTCCATCTATCTCCAGGTCCCATTCGGAATACCAGATAACATCAAATTTATCATGTCCCATGAGGTGCCTCTTCAGTGTGACAGTTTCCCAGTGTGACATTTATGAAGAGTGATAGCCATATATTTCATAGGTTGTCCTTCTCCTGCAATGTATCTGCTGTTTTTATCATAATTAGATTGAGGTTATAGCTTTTGAGAGAGTAGTGCACAGAGGTAAGATACCATTTTCATTGAAACTCATAAACACAATTCAATATCATCATGAATTACGGTTCCTAATGTCAACCTTCAGCAAAAGCTTAGGAAGTGCTTGATAGTTTTTACAATATAAAATTATTCTTCACAACCTCCTTTTCTCCCTTTTAGAGGGAAGTCCTTAGATACAGCCTACTGGTGAATATCTGAGGACTATGTTCTCTTTCTTTAAGGCTGGAATGCTTATATATTTGACTTAAATTTGTTCTACATTAGTCCTTTAATGTTCTTCATTATATTTACGTACTTACTCATTCATGTTTTAAAATATTAAAATCACTCGTATTGGTTCATGAAAGTTCATCTGCCACTTTACTTTCTAGTCCACAGAGATTGAATATTTACATCTCAGATTTCATGCCTTGGAATCCAATAGTCACAGTATTAGGAGGCAAGGTTTTGTGGAAATGATGCGTTTATAAACATGAATGGTCATAAAGGATTTTCCCTTCCTCCTAGTGAGGTGTGACAGGATCATAGCCATATGAATTGGGAAGCTGACCCTCTGAAGATAGTGAATCTGCCATGCTTTGTCCTAAAGGTGTAGCCCCCATGAGGTGTAACCAACATCCGAGGGCATGTTCAGCAGCTTGAATAGACTAACAGGCAATCAAAAGAGACTACATGTGATTTTAACTGCTTCCATTGAGGCACTGGGAAGTCTTCCTTTTGACTTTCAAATACTTCCATCACAAACATTTATTATTCATTTTAATTGTGTATGTCTGTGTTTTAATTGTGTATGTATGTGGACATATGAGTGGAATTAATTATCTTTGGAGGCCAAGGAGATAGATGTCAGATAGCCTAGAGCTTTCAAATGCTTTTATTTTTCTCACAGTTTTGTGTTATTTTCACTTTGTTTATAGATTTAGTCATTGTTATTTCAGTCTCATTAACATATTTTATTCCTATATTTAAATAAGCCAAATCTATAAGAATTTATGACTCATTTTATGGAGGGAAAGATTTACAAATCAATAAATAGATGTCAGATATTACACACTGTGGGAGTCTTAAAATTTAAAGTTTTGTAGTTGATAAATCAGCTAAATATTATACATATATATATATATGTAACCACATTATATTATCCATGAATTCTTCTTATGTCTCCTAATGTGACACCATAACAGAGCCTGTCAGCCCTCCACCCTCATCATCTGTGCACGGTTCTTCCTAAAATAAGAAACTGGTCCTTGATATATTAACTACTCCATTGACATATATGCATGTTATCATATCAAAATCATTTCTATTACCACCATAAATAATGCCATGGTCTAACTTACATTGCTTTTATATACATTTTTCACATTTAAAGATTTTAATCATTTTACATGTTTCTTGTTACTACTTTTGCTCTTCCAACCTCAGTGCAAATAATTCCGCTAATTATATCAAATTAGTTGTTTTACACAGTTTCTGATGGGGGGCTGCAAGTTCCTAGATGATTTCATTTTTAAATTTATACATTAAAGTTAACTGTCTGAGGTGTAAATTACAATAGGTTATAAGATAGATGACATAGTATATCTTTTTTATTTATTTATTTATTCCTTTAAAATACATTTCAGATTTCATCCCCTCACCCCATTCCCCCACCACCCAGGGACCCCCTGTCTTGTCCCCCCTCCTGCCTCCACAAGGGTGTTCCTCCACCTAACCCCCTCCCCCCTCCTCACCCTCGAATTCCTCCCTGCTCGGTGTTCAGCCATCATGGGACCAGGGATCTCCTCTCCCACTCATGCCCAACAAGGCCATCCTCCCCTAAGTATACAGCTGAAGTCATGGGTGCCTCCCTTTGTGCTCCCAGACTGGTGGTTTAGACCCTGGGGAGCTCTGGTTGGCTGGTATTTTTGCTCTCTTCTTCGGGCCACCAATCCTTTCAGCTCCTTCAGTCCTCTAACTTCTCCATTGGGAACCCTTGATCAGATCAATAGGTAGCTGCGAGCCTCCGCCTCTGGATATGTGAGACTCTGGCAGACCTCTGAGGAGACAGCTGCGTCAGGCTCTTGTCAGCATGCACTTCCGGACATCCATATCGGAGTCTATCTTTGGTTACTATACATGGGATGGATACAAAGGTAGAGTGGTCTCCCGACGGCCCCTCCTTGACTTTCTGTCCCACACTGTTGCCTTATTTGCTCCTTTGAGCATTCTGTCACTCCTTCCAAGAAGGACCGAGGCATCCACATTTGGTCTTCCTTCTTCATGAGCTTCATGTGGTCAGTTAGTTGAATCTTGGCTATTCCAGACATAGTGTATCTTGCAATATAGTTTCACATAAAATATTTTCAGTGCCCTCAAAACTGTGTGTTGTGTCACCTTTCCTACTCTCCAGCCCTGATCAGGTAATATATTTTAATATCTATCAAGTTTTGTCTTTTTCGGGTAATATTATTAGAGTTATTGGAACTTTTTACCTACTTGTGGGCATTTATTTTGAAATAAACATGCCACTCATTCTCTAATTGAATACAGTGTATCTATTTTCTGAGTGGTTTAAGTTTCTGAATAATTGTGAGCCATCATACTTGGCTGTACAATTTGCACATCTCATTTAGAAACCACATTCATCCTTAACAGATAATTTTATTTTATGCATTCTTAGGTTTTCTAACCATTGATTTTTTTTTTAATTTTCTTTCAATAATGATGAAAACTGTCAACTTTTTCACAATCAGGCTGGACATTTATGGGTACTTGGAGTGTTTCGAATAGGATATGTTGTCTATTTTTAATGAGGTTTTTAGTATGTATTTTTTTTTTGTTTTTTAATGGCTCATTCTTATTTTATAAATATATCTTCTCCTTTATTTGTGATTTGCAAAGATTTTCTCTTAAGTGGAGCTCTTCCTTTTGACTGTCACCAAGCACTTGAACACTCATTTATGGTTTTACAAATAGCTAATGATGTCTAACTAACTTTGCTTTAGGTATTGTATCCAAAAAGCAGGACTCAGACTCAGATTAATTTATATTCTCATTAGTCTTCTCACAAAGTCACCTAGTTTAACATTTTGCACTCATACAAGAGACCCATTCTGCCTTGAGTTTTGTGACATGCTCATAATTGTAAAGGTGACAGAATTCAGCCATTTTTTTTTCATGACATCTTTAATGAAAGCTTCATTCTCACTTTAATAAATGATGTTAGTCTTTTGCTGAAGACAAGTCAACTCTGGTTGTGCTGGGAATTGCTAGGCACTTCTCTGTTCTAGTGCTCTGCTCTAGATGCCAACCATTGCCATCTCTACTTCTGCAGCTTTGTCTTTCCCTGCACTTGCAGAAGCTTTAGCCACTTTATTCATCACTTGCTACTGCATAGATACTTCTACCTTGACTGTATATTGAGGTAAACTCTGCCCATTTTTTATTGGTTATCTTATATGTTTACATTTCAAATGTTATCCCCCTTCCCAGTTAAACCACTTATGCCCTCTCCTGTAACCCCTGCTTCTATGAGGGTGCTCCCACATCCACCCACCCATTCCTGCTTCAGTGTCCTAGCATTCCCCCATGCTGAGGCATCGAGCTGCCACAGGACCAAGGGGTTCCCCTCCCATTAATGACAAATAGGTAATCTTCTGCTACATATGCAGCTGGAGCCATGGATCCCTCCATGTGTACTCTGGTTGGTGATTTAGTGCCTGGGCGCCTTGGGGGGGGGTGGTCTGTTTGGTTGATATTGTTCCTCTTGTGGGGTTGCTAATCCTTTGTTTTGTTTTGATTTTAAATAAAAAAAACTATGGAATATTTACTGGTATAATATTGAATCTCTATATCAAGTTGGTATGATTGATATTTAACTAATAAAAACCAATAATATCTATCTGTGAACACTTTTGTATCTGCTTTATTTTATTATAACAGAAATTTTGAATTCTGTTATGACTTTTAATATATATTGTTTGTTTTTAACTAGATATATCTCCTTTTTTTTCTTGTGTTAAATAATAGTCATCATAAAAGACAGAAGCTTCCCCTGAGTTGGGTTGCATTGCAAACCTCTATACTTTGGACCATTCAGTACAATTAACATTTTTTCGTATCTTATGTTAAATGTTGGTAAACCTACGCTCTATTTTAAAGTGTTTATGCATTATTTTTGTTATAATGAATATTAATAATACATAGATCGTAAAATGAATAACTTCTACATCAGAAAGTACAAATATAAACTTTTATTACCCTATAGAAACAATGGATTTCATATATTAATTATTCAAATGTTCAGTGTGCCTGGCACCCCTTAAAAATCTATATTTTATTTTAAATACTTGTTTTAGCACAGTATAGTATATAATTTTCTTATGTAGATAGTATGTAGTTTTCTGATGCAAAATATAATAAAATAAAGTGACTTTCCAAGTCAAAATTTCCTGATGTCCAATGAAGTTATTAATTATTATTTAGTAATTTGGTATAAGGTATAATTCATCAGGAAATATGTTTACTTTAGTTTATGTGAAATCTTTCAGTTATTAGTTCTATTGTATTTTATGATCTTATTCAATTCCAACTTTTTAAATATTTGTTTAATGTTTAGGGATATTTGGATTTGTTTCAGAACCTATCAACTATACCATACTTACTCATCTATTCTGACAATTTCTGCTTTTATGTTACATTGCTTTGTCATATTTATGTTACTGTTACAGGTATATTTTTATAGACTATTTCATTTTATATTTTCTACATTCTGTATCTATGGTTTGTGTTTTGTTGTTCTTCCTCTATTACTGTTCACAAATGAACATTTTCTACTGTAGTATTTGAAAAGTATAGTATTATTTGCACTAATGTTTTCACTGAAATCTGTTACTGATGATGTGCTGATATCCTTTCAGCAACTATATTAGACGTGTTCCAACTAGAGAGTTTTGTCAGATGTATTCTCATAAGGGTTTTATTAGAAGACAGAATTCCCATAGTTATATTCTTCTGCTCTTTTTGTAGATTATTATAATAAATATTATATTATATTAAATTTATTATAAAATATTATAATAAATATTATATAAATATACATAAAATAAATATATTTTGTAATCCAACCTAAATACCTTAATGACTTCATATTTACCTTTAGCTTTGTAAAGAGAGAAAAACATAAGAGAAGGTACCAGCTTATGTAATTCATTCCATTTATCTTCTGAAACACCTGTTTCATAGTAGATCCTGTGGGTTACACCCGCACACGGGGTCACTTCCTTATTCCAATAGATGATATTCACTTACACTATCATGTGTTTTTAAATAATTATCCTCAGCAGCTTTCATTCCATGTGTATTCACATTTCCACCTTCTGTTATTCACTTTGTACTTGGAAGAATCCAGAGTATTTCTTCAACATAATCAATCAAACAACTGTATTATAGCTTAATCAGTATGAGAACATTGTTCTTGGTATACATTTTGAATGATAACTTTGCCCTACATAATGTTTGAGTGGAACTATGTTCTCCCTATGTTTAAATATTTCTTTCCGGTTTTCTGTATTTTCTCTTATATTTGATAAAACACCAGTAAAATTTAAGTAGATGAAGCTTCCAAGAGTTTCTCTGTTTTAGGATTTCTCAGTATATACTACCTCTTTGTATTTGTATCAAATATTTAATGAAATTTTCAGTGGATTTGTTATGAATTTTCAGTGATTTAAACAGATTTTTAGTTTCAAGAGGGGAAGAGATAACAGTGGGAAATAACAAAATACAACAAATATTTCTGAAATTGTTAAAATCATAAATCATAGCAATATCTTGGTATATGAAGCAAAGCATTATTTTTAAAAATGCTTGAATTTTCTCTAGATATCTTTCATATTGTGATTTTGGTATATATATATATATTTTTTTTTCCAAACTATCTATATATATATATATATATATATATATATATATATATATATATATTCCCCAAACTCTGTCCCTCTTCTGATTAGCTGATTTGTTTTCCTCATCTCTGCCAGTTCATATCTCCTGGAGACAATCAGGTAATTTTTCACTCACATTATATCTTCACCTCCATTTAAATATCTACTTCCCTGAAGGTTGTCTCTCACTTTTCACTGTACTTACCATCACTGAAGGAAGGAAGTGTCTCAGCACAGGGAGCTCAGCACTCCCTTATTATTTGCAGTGTCCTCTTTAGGTCTGTGTTGTCTCTTCTTCACAATCTCTACATAGTACTTTTTATTTTACATGTAGAACTCATGGCTGATTTCTTTTTCTGTGCCACAACTTTTCTCTAAAAAGCAGCCTTTAATATAGTATAACTTATAAAGGATAGATACTTATTTTTACTTCCTTTATTTATGATTTATTTTTATCTGGCTCATGTCCATGTATTTGTCGTGTTATTAGAATAAATCTCTTTTCCTCTCAAACATCCATCCTTACTCTCCCTCTCTCCTTTGTGTCAGGTGTGAATGTCTCCCCAGGAGACAATGGTCACTGGAGATCTATAACCACAGATTTTTTTTTCCTTCTCACTCTAATAGTTTTTTTCTGTTGTTGATGTTCTTTGTGTCACTGATTTTATTCTTAGCAATGCTTTGGACAAAAACTCCAAACCTTCTCTCTCTCTCTCTTTCTTTATTTCTTATTATTTATTAATTCATATGCAATAGTAATTGGATTTGGGGTCTTTAGAAATAAATTAGGGTGAGAACATCATAGCCTGTATTATACCATTGATCCTAAAATGGGGAGGGGAGAAAATTTGAGCTTACACAGCATCTCGTGCCTCATGACATGACACCTTCTGCTTTGGTCTGATGGATTCTGAAATGCTGCAGGTGTTATAGACTAGACAGGAGTTAATGCTATCTCTGGAGGTTCAATATCCAGGGCTTCCCAGTAAATGAGGCTGCATTCTTTATAAACAAATATTTTGAGATATTCAATTTACAGTAGTAGCGAAGAGTATAAAATCACACCCAACTATTAATATTTGAAATTGGAAGCTGACTACATCTTGTTTTAAGCACTCTGCTAGTCTATTCATTTCCTAGTTAGCCAATCTAATTAAATTAATTTACAGTATGTGGGAAATAAATATGATATCAAACTATATCAAAAGAAACTTTAAAAGACATAGCTTTTCTAGCACAGTTGTACAAAATATTTGAAAATGTCTCTGAATGAATATCTGGAATCGATAAATGAATGTTACCAGGTATAGACAAAAAGTAACAAAACAGAGAAAACAATATGAAATCTCCTTGAAATGAAAAGCAAACAGTATTCAGTCAATGGAACCTGGAAACAAACAAGCAGAAGACAGAATGCAGCAACAGCCAAACTAATGTAAACCGTGTGGGAAATCACAGAGAGGCAGAGCAGCCCAGGAGAAAGACACACTGAGGTCCAGAGCACAGAACCTGAAGGCATGGCCCAGCTGTCAGAAACCAAAGTGAGATAGCAGCCTTCGGGGAAAGAGGAATTTAAATAACAAATACAGGCACACAAGGAAATATTCAAATAAATTGGTGAATATGTACACACAAACAGCAGGCAGAGCAAATCCTAAAACAAAGAGAACATGAAGATAGAGCACCCTGAATTTAAATAGGAGAGAATTGCCTCCGAAAAGAACCAGCTGCAGCAGGAAATCTGCAGAGGAAGATTGGAAAGCAATAAGTCTCCCTTTGTCCTTCACCACTTTTAGAGGGAAAAGATTGTTAGGTCCAATGCTGCCCTGAAAAATGGCAGTGCTGGTGACAGACAATATCCTAAACTGAAGCATTTGACCAGTTAAAGAAAACGATTGCTATAGGCTATATGGAAGCCTAAATTCCGCATTCCTCGGGAACCAGGTAAGGCAAGTTTCTGTTTACCAAAGCGAAATAAAACAAACAACGACAACAAAAATACCTGATGTCGCTTATCTACACCAAAGGTCAACTTCCTGGGAAGGGAGCATCAGGTTCCAAATTAATCTTAACCAGCTGTCAGATAACAGACTCAAAGACACCAATCTTAGCATTATATAAAATTCATTTGCTTTCCAGCCAAATTTTTGCCTTATATTTTCAGAAGCAGTTCTGTGGTTTATTCCTTTCTATCCACGGTCCGGTTCAGTGGTTTCCCTGTAGCCACACAACTTGTTTGGGCCCCTGAAAACCTAGTTTCTCTAACCAGAGCAGATAGCCTGTTTGGTCCTCCCGAGGTGTGGTGTGGATAATTTGTTCATGCCGCCCTCTGCCAGTCACCATATCCAACTCTAATTCTAGGGTACCTCTCTTCAGCCAGTTTGCTCCTACCCACTGGTCCCTCCTTGCCTCCTCTGATACATGTCCTGCCAGAGCTGCCTGCTCTATCTCTTGCTCACTGAAGCTTGCCCTGCCTCTTTTGCTCACTCTTTGGAGCCTGTCCTGCTTCTCTCGCTCACTGGCGCAGTGAAAGTCATGTTGTTTCTTCATGGAGCCTGGAAAGCCACACCCTCATGAGTTTCTCATCATGTATGTAGGGACTTCTTTCCACTGCAATCTTAGACATTTCTCTGACAGGTCTTAGGACCCCTTGGAGATGTGCCTTGATTGAGATTGTATCTTACGTCACTTACTGCTCACACGATTGTCTCACTGTGTCTCTGTTCCTGTTACTGGAATTCCCCTTCTGGTGGGACTCCTATATATGGAGGACGTTTTTCAAAGTCTGTCCTACCTCTGCTTTTTCTGCTCTTAAAAATTCTTTACTGTTACCTTTACCTCAAGGACAGCTCCCATCTTCTCTCTGACTAACCATGGGCTACTTATTGACTGCTCCCACCTGCTTTTTCAAATCTCTTTCTCTCCTCAGACTCGGTTGCAATTACATATACTACTTAAATTTTACTCTAATATGGTCTCAGTACAAATTTGGTAACCATTCTCAGTGGACAGAAAATGGCACATTTGATTTCCAAATTCTCACAGATTATGGCAAATGCCACAGAGAGAATGTCATATGCTGCTTTACTCTGCTGAAAAGCTGGCTTTAGGGATGAGATTTGGCAGGCCTACTTTAGACCCAAGCATGTTTAAAAGCTTCCATCAAAACTTCTGTTCTGGGAAGTCTGGACCTTGGCTCTGCATAGGCAGGAGAACAACAGGACATCTGAAGAAAATATACTATGCACTGGAGAACAGCTAAGAGGTAATATGTTTCCAGCAGAGCTTAAAGTTGCTTATTACGTAGTGCTATTTTTTTTAATCTAGAGAACTTTAGACCCTTGCCAGCTCTGGTTGGTTGGTGTTATTGCTCTCCTCATGGGGCCACAAACCTTTTCAGCTCCTTCAGTCTTCTCTTTAACTTCTTCATTGGGAAACCCTTGATCAGATCATTGTTTAGCTGTGAGCATCTGCCTCTGAATATGTCAGACTCTGGCAGACCTCTAAAGAGACAGCTATATCAGGCTCTTGTCCAAATGCACTTCCTGACATCCACATCAGTGTCTACTTTTGGTGACTGCACATGGGATAGATACCCAGGTGGAATTGTCTCCAGATGCCCCTCCTTCAGATTCTGTCCCACGCTTTGTCTCCATATTTGCTCCCTTGAGTATTTTGTTACTTCTAAGTAGGACCGAGGCATCCACATTTGGTCTTCCTTGTTTATGAGCTTCATGTTGTCTGTGAGTTGAATCTTGGCTATTTCAAATTTTTGGGCTAACATCTGCTTATCAGTGAGTAAATACCATGTGTGTCTTTTTGTGATTGGGTTACCTCACTCAGGATGATATTTTCTAGTTCCATTCATTTACCTAAGAATTTCTCGAATTCATTATTTTTTATAGCTGAGTAATACTCCATTGTGTAAATGTACCACTTTTTTTTTTTTATCCATTCCTCTGTTGAGGGACATCTGGGTTCTTCCCAGTTTCTGGCTATTATAAATAAGGCTGCTATAAACATAGTGGAGCATGTGTCCTTGTTATATGTTATAAGAGTATCTTCTGGGTATATGCCCAGGAGTGGTATAGCTGGATCCTCAGGTAATGCTATGTTCAATTTTCTGAGGAACCACCAGACTGATTTCCAGAGTGGTTTTACAAGCTTGCAATCCCACCAACAATGGAGGAGTGTTCCTCTTTCTCCACATCCTGGCCAGCATGTACTATCATGTGAGTTTTTGATCTTAGTCATTCTGACTGCTGTGAGGTGGTATCTCAGGGTTGTTTGGATTTGCATTTCCCTGATGACTAAGGATGTTGAGCATTTCTTAAGGTCTTTCTCGGTCATTTGAATTTCTTCAGTTGAGAATTCTTTGTTTAGCTCTGTACACCACCATTTTTTAATAGGATTATTTGGTTGTCTGGAGTATAATATCTTGAGTTCTTTGTATATATTGGAGATTAGCCCTCTATCAGATGTAGTATTGGTAATGATCTTTTCCCAATCTGTTGGTTGCCATTTTGTCTTATTGACAATGTCCTTTGCCTTACAGAAGCTTTACAATTTTATGAGGTCCTATTTGTCAATTCTTAATCTTAGAGCATAAGCCATTGGTGTTCTGTTGAGAAACTTTCCCCTTGTGCCTAGGTATTTGAGGGTCTTCCCCACCTTCTCTTCTATTAGTTTCAGTGTATCTGGTTTTATGTGAAGGTCCTTTATCCACTTGGACTTGGGATTTGTACAAGGGGGTAAGAATGGACTGATTTGCATTCTTCTACATGCTGACCTCCAGTTGATCCAGCACCATTTGTTGAAAATGCTGTCCTTTTTCCACTGGATGTTTTTAGCTCCTTTGTCAAAGATCAAGTGACTATAGGTATGTGGGCTCATATCTGGATCTTCAGTTCTATTCCATTCATCTTCCTGCCTGTCTCTGTACCAATACAATGCATTTTTTCTTTTATCACTATTGCTCTGTAGTACAGTTTGAGGTCAGGGATTATGATTCCCCCAGAAGTTCTTTTATTGTTGAGAATAGTCTATCCTGTGTTTTTTGTTATTCCAAATGAATTTTTACCACCAGCCTGGGAGCACATAGGGAGGGACCCATGACTCCATATGTACATATAGGGGAGGATGGCCTTGTCAGGCATAGGTGGGAGAGGAGATCCTTGGTCCCATGAAGGCTGAACAAGGAGTAGGGGGGGAATTCGAGGGTGGGGAGGGGGGAGTTGGGGGATAGGTGGGGGCACATTCTCATAGAAGCATGAGGAGGGGGGATGGGATAGGAAGTACCTGGGTGGTGGGGAGAATGAGATAAGGGGATAAAATCTGAAATGTAAATATAATATTTAATTAAAAAATGGTTAAAAAAAAAGAATAGAATCCTTAATCTAGAAAACTTAAATTAAAATGCCTCAATGTAATTATAAATGTTTAACTCTTTGACTACTCCCCTACAACCTTTTTATTTTTATTTGCTGAAATGTTCTACCATTCAAGATCATTAATATATTTAAACTTCTTGTTGAAATGTAAACTTTATCTCAGGATCTATAAGACCATTGGGGGTGTAAGTGAAGAAACTCAAAGTCATATATATATATATATAAAATTTTCATGGTTTGTAAGACAAGAAGAGTGTAGTTTTAAAAAAAAATCTGTAAACTCTCTAGCAATAAAAGTTATCTTGGAGGGCTGGAGATTTGGCTCAGTGGTTAAAAGTGCTGACTCCTCTTCCAGAGGTCCTGAGTTTAATTCCCAGCAACCACATGATGACTCACAACCATCTGTAATGGGATCTGATGCCCTCTTCTGGTGTATGTGAGGATAGCTACAGTATAGTTATATAGTTATATACATACATTTAAAAAATTTTTAAAAAGTTATCTTAGCCAGGCAGCAGTGGTGCATGCCTTTAATCCCAGCTCTTTGGAGGCAGAGGAAGGAGGATAAGTTCGAGACCAGCCTGGTCTACAAAATGAGTTCCAGGACAATCAGAGCTATACAGAGAAACCCTGTCTCAAAAATCAAAAACAAAACAAAACACACACAAAAAATTATTGTAAAGCTTGTAATAAGATGTGTTGATATTTTAAAAAAAAATGATGTATAGATGTGTTGTAAAAAAATATTTTAAAATCCTGGCATGGGGTTTCTTCCTGCCTTGGACCATTTATGTTTCTGTATGAAAGACACACACACACACACACACACACACACCTTTTGTATTTTTAAATATGCATTAAGCAGCACAATAGCTGGGCAGCTACCCATCTTCCATTCAACTAGAATCTACCTCCTACTGGTAACTCCAGTTACTGCTTACTGTTTTGCATCTGGGATGTTCTTAGCTCCAACCAGGCAGCCCTCTGGGCCATGTTCTCCTGGCTCCCTAGCCCATAGTGACTCTTCTTCCTTTTCTTTCCCATGATGACTCTTCCTCTTTCACTTTCCCATAGCGGCTTTTCTGTCTATCTGATCTTTCCTCATGGTCTCTAGCCTGGGAAGCCTAAACCCCACCATTGTCTCTTCTTCCCAGCTATTGGCTGCTGTCATATTTATTTACCAAACAGAAATAATCTGGGGGTAACATCCCTCAGATTCTCTTGTCTTTCAGGCAAACAACTTTGGGAGGATGCCAATTAGAATTAGCATACAAGCAGCATTAGGCCAACCCACTACATAAGTAACCTTAATTTGCTACAGTATACTTTACATATAATTTGGATTTAACAATTATTTTAAAAATAGAATTATTCTAAATTGTTTTATTTCATTTTCTCTATTCTAAAAAAGCAACACACCAAGCCCAAGATACTTTGGGTAAACATACACTTTTTTAAAGTTGATTTTTGTCATAATAGTGAAAAATAATAGCTGGGAATGAAAATATGAACAAGTTTATGAAAAACAGAACTTACAAACAACATATTTGGTTAAAGTTCATAAATTCCTAAGGTTATAACAGTCTACTCAAGTAGCAGACACTGACTTAAAGACATATGTCTTTGCTAACTTTGCTAAGTTTTAGCTATTTGGAGCAACTAAGTTGTATAAGGAACTGTGATATTTTATAAGAATACATTATTTTCTTCCTATAGCAGATAAGTTTTCTGGATGGAAATTCAGTTTCTGTTAAAACTGAGACTGAAAAAATGGTATTTGACCCATAGCTGGACCTCCTAGATCCATATAATTGTATAATGATCTGTCATGCATCTATAAAATAACTTTACGGTAGTATGTATTATTTATAAATTTACTTGAATGTGATTTGTATTACAGCAGTAGAAAGTAAACTAATATAGTGATGATAAATTTAATATTTAAATAATGCATTTATTTTTAAAAATAAAGCATAGTATGCCTATGTAAGTATTATAAAGGCATAAAATATTAAATTATTTATATATAATATATGAAAGAGTGTAATACTCTGGGGTAGAAGAACATCAGTATGCTGGAATCCAGTGTTTATATTTTACACACACACACACACACACACACACACACACACACACAGACAGAGACAGAGACAAAGAGAGAGACAGAGAGAGACAGAGAGAGAGAGAGAGAAAGAAACATATGTGATGAAAAATTCACCCAGACAAAAACTCACATCATTAAATAAGAGTCTGGAAAGTTTTAAGACATGTTTCTCCAGTACCAAAAGTTGTTAATAATTTAAACTCTTTATTGAGACTCTAGGGATCTTGAGCTTCTCAGTTCCTAGAAGCGTCGTTCTATCCTCACAGATCTATACTTTTGATTTTTCTTCAATACATTTGAGGCACATTGAAGAATCATTCTCTTTTTACTTTATACTTAGTCCAAGTGTAATAAGTTAGACATTCTGACTTATCCTTATATATACATTACCTCTCAGTCACTAAAAACATTGCCTCGATAATTTTAGAATATTTTTGAAAATTCTATTGATAATAAAATATATTTTCTGTTTTGCATGGAAATTTCAAGTTATTTAATTTAAAGATGTTTATACAGTTTTAAATGTCGGAAGTTTCCTAATTATTTTTCAAAAAAAATGGAAGAGTGATATATTTTTAAGTCTCTATTTTAAAATAAGAACAACAACTACATTATGACACTATATTCACAAAATGTCTGATGAAGATGATATGTTTACCAATTTTTATTGATATTATTTAGAGGTGTCAATTGACAGCAACCTAAGACCAGACATTAGAAGTATTAACACTTCAACTACAAAATTTAAATCAATATGAACTTAAATAAATTTGTGAACATGAATTTCTATACTTTTATTAAATATAAAATTTTCAAGTTCTCTCACAAGATAAAAAGACAAGTAAGAAATGTTATCTTTGAAATTAATAAATATTAATTAAATTAAAAGAGATCTTAAGCAGAGGAACATTACAAGTACCATTATTTATACTCTCATTCATAACTTAAAGTCAAGTAAGGAGAAGCCTATTGAGCAGTTGCTAACTTCTGCTACTTTCAATTAGCATAGGGTATACTTTTTTCACTTGAGTGAACTAACACTTGATCTGCATGTTTAGATTATGCCTCTTGTTCTTCATGGGCTGAACAAATATAATGCAGCCCCCCCGCCCCTTTTTTTTATAAGCATCAGCCATTAGCAGTGAGCTAGAACTTAGTAGTGCAGTTGACACATGGTAGATAGCCATTATGTTTTAATCAGTCACGCCTAAACAGGAGACAGGTGGTCAAAATTTTACTGAAGGGAATGCTATATTGACGTAGTCAGAAGGTAGGAAACCCATGTCAGGTGTTGACTGACATACAGTGGCTAAAGGGAAGGGCTGTTTGTGACTTTGTGCCTGACAGTCAGCAGGATAGTTTTGTTATCAAGAACCAAAAATACAGAAGGTTAAAAGGTGCAGTCCCCAACAGTGCTGGTGTATTCCTTCTTTGTGGGCTGAGAGCTAATTCAGGACAGCATGGCGCAGTGAGAATCAGGGTTACATCACTGACGAAATCTCCCCTAGACACAAAAAGTTGAACAAGGTGATGATGAGCCTTGATATATTCCAAGTAGATGTGTGGGTTTTGTTGTTGTTGTTGTTTGTTTGCTTTGTTCTGTTTTAGTTCATGGAGCAGGGGTGTGGCAGAAAGTGGAAATGGTAAGATTTCCCTAAGGAGTAGAAAATTAGAGATTCCAAAGTAAGTGACTTTATTCCTTAGATAGCAGGAAACCTCTGTTTGGAATTTGCTGAAGAAATTTCTTACCTATTCTCTTAGTTAGGGTTTTACTGTAGTGAACAGACATCATGATCAAGGCAACTCTTATAGAGACAACATTTAATTGGGAATGGTTTACAGGTTCAATAGGTTCAGTCCATTATCATCAAGGCAAGTTCATAGCAGTGTCCAGGCAGACATGGAACAGGAGCTGAGTTCAACATCTTATTCCAAAGGCAAACAGGAGGAGATTAATTCCAGGCAGATAGAATGAGGATCTTAAAGCCCACACCCACAGTGATACATTATCTCAACAAGGTCACACCTCCAAATAGTGCTACTCCCTGGGCCAAGCATATACAAACCATCACATCTAATTTTTCAAAGATTTTGTTGGAAAAAAATAAACAAATGGACAGGAATAATTAAATGATACAGCATTTGTGCCTTGAAATTTGAATGCTAGGTATACATATTTAGAAAGACTAACAATTTACTGTAGATTAGTAAAATTAATAGAATTACAGCATTCTGTGAAGGCATGATATGCAACAGGGGCACCTGCCTCTTAAATGAAGACAAATAAAAATCTCTGAACACAAACAACAAATTATCTACTGACTTTTTTTTTAAAAATTAAACAAATGATGTGTGCTGATTTGACATAGTTCAGTGAAAACATTGGCTCTCGAGATCATTCTTTGTTCATTTATACAAGATAAATCTTCACTGGTGAAATATTTTTCTAATGGATTAAATAATAAAACACTTGATCAGCTATAACCAAAATAACAAAATACTTGCTTCAACTAAGCAGATGTGGTAAAATAGTTGCAACAGTTTACTGATCCCCAGTTTTACATATGTGTGGACCAAAACGCAGCTTTTAAATTTCAGTTGGAGGGGGGCACAAAGTTTTTTAAGCATTATGCGGTCAGATATTTAAAGTTTATATCACATCTGCCTTAGTAATAATTTGTGTTATTTCATTTAGGTTTGTGTTATAATATATAAACAATATTTTTCTTTTAATTGAAAATGGATTTTTTTCTCACTTTATATATACTGTTTACAGTTTCCCAAAATCATGGCCGTTACTAAAATAAGACATTGTTCTTTCGGTCATTGTGAAGTTTTTGACTCTAAATTTCACACATTCTTCAGCTTACTAAAAAGCAAAGAAATAATATTCTTATTTTATTCCACATTCTAGTAGATCTATCCAGTCTACACTTTGAGAACATGTTCAAACATCAACTTTAGACAACTAGATCATTAATCATAAGGTGCATTTCCATTATTCATGGCAAGCAATATCCATTAAGTTATGAATATATTCCAGCTAGCTCCATATTCCTGAGAACAATCAATAAATAGTAATGAAATCGACTGTTAAAAAGACCTTTTGATTTTTGTCTAAAATGATTTGTTCATCAATCATGTTAAGAATCATTTAAACTCTGATGCCAACTTGTGGTTTTGCAAATGATCACAGGATGCTATGCTAAAGAGTATTTACAGGTAGCACAATGTCACTCTGAAATATAGTTACAAAAGCTTTTTGACATTTTATCAAATGGCTTGGTATTAATTTTTTTGCCATAATGATATGCCTGCTATTATTGTAGAAGAGTCACCTGACATTCCAGTTTTTCTGCATAAATTGCTTTGGACAAAATCAATATTCTTAATAATTGAGACCAAATGTAAAACCATGTCATTTAGAGGTGATGGAGCTGTGCAGGAAGATAATTTATGACAACCACATTTTATGCAGGTAGCAGAAAAGATATTTTAGGGAGCACCCTGATTGCATGGACCATTTTTGCAGTTTAGGAATATCTGGAATTAGAAACAGACTCCAATCATCTCAACAGGTCATATCACTGAGAATGTCTGATTATTTTTTAACTTGACTATAATTATATTTTTTATTCAAATGACAAAAAGAAGGGAGCAGTGTATGGACATTTTACACGTCTTGCATGAAATTCCTATACTCTAGAGTTAAACCTTCATGACTATACTATAAACAGATGAAAGAGAGTCAGTGTACATTCTTGTGTTCTGCATATGTGATACTGAGCTGCATCAGCCTAGGATGAGCGATAAATGAATGCCATGACTGTAACTGATGGTGTAAGCTACATGTGAGCAAGATATAGGAAGTGAACTCATTAAAATTGATTAGTGATTGTCTGGTTTGTAGAAACGAAACCAGCCAGTTTGACTAGGGTCAAGATTCTGATTATTTATTTATTTACTTCCCCATGTAAGCTCTCTGAGTTGTGCTCATGTATAAATGTGTGTGTGTGTGTGTGTGTGTGTGTGTGTGTGTGCTACAGTTAATCTTACCATTGCTTTATTTCACAAGTCAAAGGGATTTCGTTTCTCCTCTTCAAGTTTATGTTGAATATGAATACTTCTTTGACTAAGGGAACTTGAGTGAAAATAACCTGTGCTAACCTTTGCTCAGTGATTTCAAAGCTTATGCACATTGGGCTTCGTGCTCTTGTTCCCTCTGCTGAGCTGTGGGCGTGCACTGAAGAGAACCAGAAGGCAGCTTGAGTCCTTGTATAAGTAGGCTCAACAGAAACCCTGCTGTCACTTGGAAAGGTGGCAGGATTTAAAAGGATCTCTCATCTGTTAACCTACAAGACCTCGAGGTCTTTGCTGACTTCAATATAAACTAGCCATCACAGCAACTCTTGGCCCTCTGATGCAGTACCACAGCCAACCATAAAAGGTCTGGAGAACATTTTTGTCTTAGGTTTTGTTTGTTCTTGTTTTTCTTTCTGCTGTTGTGAAATAGCACACCCAACAAAAAGCAAGGAAAGAAAGGATTTATTTTGACTTAACAATTTCAATGGGATGGAATTCATAGCAATGAAGGCATGTCTGACTACAGGAGCAAGAAGGTGCCTAATAAGATGTAAAGAGATGTTTATCTACACAGAGCAGAGACAGACAGACAGACAGACAGAGGAAGGCAGACAGACGCACACACACACACAAAGAGAGAGAGAGAGAGAGAGAGAGAGAGAGAGAGGGGGGGGGGAAGATAGAGAGGATGTCTGAACTTTAAAGCCTATGCCATACAGCAAT
This sequence comes from Rhabdomys pumilio, assembly GCA_030674055.1. Lineage (NCBI taxonomy): Eukaryota > Metazoa > Chordata > Mammalia > Rodentia > Muridae > Rhabdomys > Rhabdomys pumilio. The sequence goes on from JANHMN010000014.1 coordinate 63,390,928, forward strand.
GATGAATTTTATTCACCAAAAGCTCCATCTCCTAAATACATGGTCCTATGGGTGACACTGTTCATTCAAACACAACAGTGTCCCACTGAAATTGCTGAACAACTCTGAAGCAGGGAAGGTACTTGCCTCAGAAAACTGAACGTCTGAGATTAAAATAGCGACTGGTTAAAGATAACATGGAAAGAAAGTGTTGACAGAGATACTGGAAAAATGCGCCCTGCAAGCTACATACAATAAACAGATGCTCTTCGCAGTGCACGAGCTCATGATAAAAGAGATAGGAGATGAGAGTAGGACGTAAATGATTGACAAGGATCCTGAGCCACACAACCCAATCTATTCAAGGTAGATGGCCCTCCCTGCCTCTCACTCACTCTTGAGGTTCTTTCCTTTTCCTTCTCATAAACACTTTCTTTTAACCACGTGCTTAGAAGAAAGTCTTAAAATTGTTTACTCAAATAATTAATCACAGTAGATCGTGTGGATCAACTCAGATGATGATATTAAGAATTTTATCAATGGTGTAGAACCAGGTATTGGGGTAGACCCAAATTTTAAGTGGTAGAGAACACAGAAGAAAAAAAATGGCAGAAGAATCTACAAGGCAAATTCTTTTGGCATCCCAGCTAGATGATAAGTGCAACAGAGTAAAGGGACACCTCAAGAAATTAAACTATAAGAATGATTCTCAAACTTAAGGGTAGAAATGAAACAGTAAAATGTTGCTAATTCTGGCCATTAGACTAAGACCTAAATGTGAGTTATGTATTAGGACTTTTTTGTAGAAACTTTATACTGTATACTTTTTAAAGCATTCATGTTGTGGAACTATAAGTGTGACATTTTACTTATACTTCTGCAATTCCACTGCCTATAAATACATTTACTGCAAAATGCTGGGAGAAGCAACAGAGCATTGGAAGTCACAGTTTTGAGGAAGCTAAAAATAACAGGCAGGGTTATCCTGATGTGTGTCAGCTATTCTTTTATGAGTGGATTAAAGTGCTCTGCAGACACCTGGAGGGTGTAATCTACTGCACCTGAGGTACATCTGCATCTTCTGTTTTCTCATAGCCCTTGAGATCCAAATGACTTTGTGTATCACCTGGGTTGAGGGTAATTTTTTCCATTTTTATCTTGTACTCTAAAAGATCACTTTGGAATAAGATTATCTAAACTCATTTAAAAGATATTTAATTATTTTTAAATGTCAAAACAGAGATTTTTAAGAGTTGGCTCCATGTCACAATAGTCTATACCAAATCAACAGAATTGCATCTTAAAGGCATCTGCATTGTGCTGGGTGCTCATGTTTCTTTTGTCAATTGATTCACCATGTCAGCTGCAAAAGTGGCAGTGTCAATATGTAAGTATTAAAAATAATTTCCATTTGTTAGCCCACTCATATATGAAGTCTCTGGGAGACTATAGGAATGCATGGGTTAGATGCTTCTTTCCACCTTTAATATCACACACAACTCACAGCTAACCATCTACAATGTATTTAAGGGTATGAAAAGCAGGCAATAAAAATCACGACTTTAGCCTCACTAAATAAAATGTCTATTTAGGATGATAACCGCTGCAAATAAGGAAGGCAGTAAACATGGGATACAATGATTTTAAAAATGCAATAATAAATAAGATAGAAAGAATAGAGTCATAGTGTACCTTGGTAACGAAGTGTCTGCATTGTATTTTAAAAGGAGAAGTATAAAGGATGGGAAGAATTTTAAGTTAAGATGGCTTGGGAGACTGAGATCACTGCTAGCTGTTACAGCAGACCTGGGTTCAGTTCCTAGAACCCACATAGTAGTCTACAGCCATATTTAACTCCAACTACTTGGCGATCCAATACCCTCATCTGACAGTTTGGGGCACCAAAAATGCATGTGGTGCACACACAGGCATTCAAACAAAACAACCATGCACCTAAAATAAAGTAAAATCTATAAAACTTTTTTAAAGGCTGGAGATAGAAGAAAAAAACATGAGGCTTTGAGGAACAGAAATTTTATGTGGATATATTCTAATATTTATTCTGTTCTATTATAAGGTCTTGAATAATATATCAGAATTTAAAAAGTAAAATTTTAATATATGTCATTTCGAATTATGTAGCTGCAGAAATTTTATGGATAAATAAAACCTCATGTTTTAAAACTCAAAAAAAAATCTCTTGGTGATAATTATTTCCAAAATTTTATATAATAGTACGTTCTAGTCCTAAATATTACCAATATCCAACCAAAACCAATGCATTTTCAACAAATCTTATTTAAAGAGAGATGATAACATCTAATTTCTAGTGTAGATTTTCTTAAACCAGTGTAATTGTCACAAAAGATGTTTATAAATAACTATCTCTTCAGTGCAGCTTGCGAGCACTTGTAGGTTTAATTGTCATCTGAAACCCCAGAACTCTTTTAAATTATCATTTTGTCAGAATTCTTTTACTGGAACATTATGTTAAATATGTCTTGTATTTATACTCACACAGGTCATCATATGAGAGCAGGTAAATACCAAGATTGTTGACTAATCAAATGAGACTAGAAGCTGTGTTTCATAAAGGTCATGCTTATGTCAAAGGATCATCGGCATAGTTAGAAACGATGGCACCGTGGACGGCCCTGGACCAAGCACACCTCTGGACTTGGCCTTCGTGTCCACATGAAACGATGGCGCTGTGGACGGCCCTGGACCAAGCAACCTCTGGACTTGGCCTTCGTGTCCACATGCTTTCTGCAGATCTTCTTCGTTTACTTCCCTGGTACTTTGGCCAACATTTGGTCACATTTAACTTCTCAATACCTCTGTTCTTACTTTCTTAATTTGACCTTTATTAAATGTCATAAAAATAAGCACAAACTATTATTTTCTAAAGATGGAATGAAATTTTTCTAAGCAAGGTCTGAGCTTTTTATTTGCATGTATTTTAAATACTACTTTCTAACAGAAACAGTGGCATAACACATATCAATCACTGTCAGTAACCACAGCAATCTATTTCAATCTTCATGAATATTTCATTGTCTGATAAGGTAGGATTAATCTGTATTTCCTGAGTAGAATTTTTTTGTATAGAGTAACTCTGAAATCAATTTTTCTCCAACAGATGATAAGTCCTTTTGCATGTTTTTCAACTACATAGTGTATTAAAATACCTAATTGTTAGTACCAGAATACAATATTTTATTTAAAGTTTTGGAATATCAAATTTAATTTTTTTGCTACAAAATTTTTTACAAATCTATCAGTGTTTCCTATAAGAAGGGTTCAAATCAAACATTTAGATCATTGCTACTATTTTTTTTAAAGTACCTTGAGTTTATTTAAGAAATTTTGTTTGAATTTATTTTTTATTAAAGTATCTAATTTGTCTAAGAGCTGAGGTTGTAGAAATATTTTTAAATACAAGAAACGTTTATATATATTTAATTATTTTTCAACCATTATTTGAGTCCAACTACTAAGAAATTCATTGTAATTAGTTTATAGTTTGTTGGCTGACAAACATTTAGTTTAAAAAATATTTTGTTGAAACCACTTTTAATATGGTAATTTTGGAATATGTTGGTGAGGGATATGAATCCTTTTACAATGCTTGAGATGAGATGATTCTGATGGTCACCTTCAGTAGAGGGAGCAAGGTTATTGACAGGACGGAACTCTAGAAGTTGAATTTATGACCACAAATGCACTGTTTTGGCAAAGTGAAAAAATATCTGACAGAGACAGACACGGAAAGTAGACTTTATATTGGGCAACTTCCTCGGAGGCTTTAGTCCTCCAGGGCCAGGCACATGGCTGAGAACCTCGGTGCTGTAAGGTTATATGACTGTTCACAGTGTCGCTGTCACTGGCCAGCCTTCCATTTCAATTCTTCCTGACCTGACAACAGAATAAAATCTGCACGAAGATTTTTCCATTAGTAATACAGTATGGTAAGTCGATTTGTACTATGGAGTGGACTTCATGATTTCTTATTACTATAGTCGCGCAATCTTGCTACATATGTTAGTGCTTTCCAGAATGTGCAGTAAATATACAGTAGTATAAATACATAGTTTTTTTCTTTTTGATATTTATTCAGCATTTGCCAATTGGTTTACATTTTCCTTATAAGTCATGGACTGCTAACTTTAATATAGTTCAGTGTGCTGGCTGGTTTTGTGTGTCAACTTGACACAGAAAAAGGAGCCTCCCTTGAGGAAATGTCTTCATGGGATCTAGGTGTAAAGGCATTTTCTCAATTAATGATCAAGGGGGAAGGGCCCATTGTGGGTGGCGTTATCCTGGGCTGGTGGTCCTGGGTTCTATAAGAAAGCAACCTGAGCAAGCCAGAGGAAGTGAGCCAGTAACATCCCTCTATGGCAGCTGCATCAACTCCTGCTTCCTGCCCTGTTTGAGTTCCAGTCCTGATTTCGTTTGGTGAACAGCAATGGGGAAGTGTAAGGTGAATAAACCCTTTCCTCCTCAACTAGTTTCTTGGTCATTATGTTTTGTGCAGGAACACAAACCCTGACTAAGACACTCAGTAAATAGGTAAGTATTGAGTTGAGAGACCCATGCAGAGAAACATCATAAGGCAGGGGTTTTATACTATGACAAAGGTGGACACTCTCTATTCTATTAATATTAATAACTGAACCACAGAGAATTAAATGAATTAAATGACCATGTATTGTGAAAATAACTCATCTTAAATCTGTTCTTTGTTTTACAAGCAGATTAATTTACTTCATAATAATTTTTTTAAAAAATCATAAATGGATTCGTAGGAAAAATTCAAATGAAGCTATTAAAGGAAGAAAGACTGTAGAAACTTCGTTATAGTTATATATCATTGATATTCCTGAAAATCAATGACCTACATTTAGTATGTTCAAACAGAGCTAAACATTATAAACAAACAAACAAAAGAAAAAACATTTAAGGGTAAAAAGTTAAACTTTTATTACTAATATAAAACTACAAAATTAAAAAAAAAAACGTGTGGTTTGTCTGGCGAGGGAACTAAATGCTATTTATGTGAAAGTTGGCTTCTGTTGCTGTTTGGATGGTGCCTGAAAAAGAGCCAAGAGCTTTAGAATTTTATATCAGGAAATGAAACTTTCAGAGCAACTCAGCAATCACAGGTGTGTGCTATCTTCTTGCCAATGTTCTGAATTTTATGAATTTTAAATTGCACTATTTAATTGCCCCATTTTAGCAAATGAGATTTTTTTCTCAGAACAGTGAGTGATTCTCAAATGTTAATGAAAACATTTGTCTAAAATGAACTAAAGTTTAATTATTTTTTTATTTGCTAAATTACATAGAATGGAACACATAGTTTACTTCTATGGATTTATTAAGTGCATTAGATTGAACTCTTAAGGTTTAGACTATCACACAGCATGGATTAGCATTTGATGCTTTTTAGTTTTAAGCATATAAGTTAAAATGCTAACAAAGGGTGATATAGATTACAATTTTAAAGTTCATTTTTTAATGTAATTCTCAATCAGTACTCCAAATAAACACTTGTTTGTTTGTTTGTTTGTTTGTTTTTCTGTTAGAATTTATCCTAACTGCAGCCTTCCCTCCTCCCTCCCCTCCTCCCAGCTGTCTTTCTACCTCCCCTCTCTCTCAGGGATCCATTCACTCCTCCTCTATGTCTCTTCAGAAAGAAGCAAGCCTCTCAGTGATACCAATGGAACATAGAACTTTAAAAAATAAAATGTTGCGTTGAGATTATTTAATGAAAATTTATTTTCTCTTATTTACCAATAAACATGCTGTGTTCTTACCAACACACATTAGCTAAATCTTGACTTTTTTTTTCCTTGTGTTTCCCCGTCCTTCCTCACATGCACAACCGTTACCTTTTTCTTGCTTTGTTTTGCTTTACAGGAAGTTGATTCTTAAAATCATTTTCTGTCTTCCGGTCAAGACCAAAAAACCTTCTTTCTGTTATGAAACAGGAACGATAGGATGTTGGGCTAGCGAATCCGTGCCATGTCTCTTTGTGTCTCTGATTTGGTGGCCATCTCTAGTAAGTACATTTTACTCAGGGAGATGGTTTCCTCACCCTGAACTTGCATCTAGATGGATGAACTTGCAATGGTCCTAGAACCCATTGCTGATGCCATGGAATGCCTCTCTTGATTGACAAACACTAATCCTCTCGCCTGGTTCCTGTGACTCCTTCATCGTACCATTACATCTCACCTTAACTGTATTACTATAACAGATAGCGCTTTCCATTCTCCTCTGACTTTGTTTTGAGCTATATTTCACAGTTGCTATTTTAAAATATAGTAAAATAGAAAAAGGAGGTATGAGATGTGGAACAGTCAGAGGGTGGATCAGGGTCTGAGGAATAGAATCTGGAGTGTTAATAAATAAAAACAAAAAAAAAAGAAAGAAAATATTAGCCAGGCAGTGGTGGCACATGCCTTTAATCCCAGCACTTGGGAGGCAGAGGAAGGCGGATTTCTGAGTTCGAGGCCAGCCTGGTCTACAGAGTGAGTTCCAGGATAGCCAAGCTACACAGAGAAACCCTGTCTCAAAAAACCTAAATATATGTGTGTATATATATATATATATATATATATATATATATATATATATATAAATGTATGGGCTTTAGATCTTGATTACTGATAAAACTACTGATTTTTATAAGTAAAAAAATATAAAATTAAATGAAAAGTAAAACTTCTGCAAGTGCATCTTAAAGACAGAGGCTAAGATTGCATCTTGTTATTCTTATATGATAAGCAGTTGAATGAGTTGGAAAGTCCCTCTGGACAGTCTATATCACAGTGTGGTCAAATATGGAGATGCTATGATCCAGTTTAAAACTTATTTTATGTATTTACTTTGGCATATTTTCTATGCATCAATTCTCTAGTACAGATTTTTTCCAGTGTAGATTTATAGATTGTTTTGTTATTATTTTATAACAAACATTCCATTGAGTATTTCCTTTAATATTGCATTAATGTTTGCCCCTGCACTATCAAACTTTTAGGACTAGTCTGTTAGTAACTCTAAAATTCTACATGTGTGGGTTTCATAAGTTTCACACATGTAGATTATTTCCCTATTTATTAGTTTTGTATACATCCTCAGCACTTGAGAATTCTGGTATTAAAAACATTTTACTTACTTAATTAGGTGTTAAATGGGCCCCTAGATTTTCTGTAATATTGCGAATTTATCATATGTTATATGCCTAGTCTTGTAGAATTATATAGTATTATGAATATGTCATATGTTTATATATCTCAAGTCTTTTTAGAAGAGGTTGCTGACAGTTGTTGGAATGAAATTCAGTATCTACACTGGACACCAACTGTCTGCAAACTTGAACAGAAGCAATGAAATTTCTATGCCATTTTTTAGCCATTTCAACATTTTATTTTGTGATGGTATTAATGTTTTTCAATATATGTACTAAATTGAAATAATGCAACAAAAGTATTTTTCCTAACACTAATTATCAAAGTTACAAAACATTTTAACTTCCTAGTAGATATTTTTATCTGAAAAAATGTTCATATATCTTACAAGATTTTCACAGTATTTTTAAATCATCATTCCTGAATTATGGCCAATTTAGTTCTTTGCCTATTTTGTGAATATTATTCTAAATATAATTGACTATTAATTTATTAACTTAAAAACATATGTAGTTATTTAAAGTTTTAGAATGGATATTTAATTCATTAAAGCAATAGAAACCAAATGAAGAATCTACACATATACATGTTTTATTATTATATTACATTGTCATCTCAGAGTAATTTTGTTTTCAGAAACTAAGAACTAAATTTAATGTGTACAATTATATAAACTAAAATAATATGCATTTAACTCAATACCCCTAATATATGGTTTATAATAGCATGTATTATTATATGCAATTTATTAAAACTGTTAATTAATGTTATTTTCTAAAATAATTATTGCTTATATATGTGGTGACCTGTGAATGTATTTGATAAAAATGAAGTTATGTATATAATTTAAATGAAGGTTCAGACTTGGTTTTTTTCTACATTGAAATTATTCTGCTTAGGTTTTAGTGTCAAAAGATGGTTTAGGTGAATAAAGATGTAGAATATAGCTGTTTTCTTTTCTCTTTTGATTACAAGTTTACTTTAAAATCTATAATCTGGCTTCTGGTCTTGAGTCCTTTCTCCTTTATTTTTATCTCTCTTTCCTTCTGCATTTTTTTATTCCATCCTTCTTTTCCTTCTTTCTCCAAGCTTTTTGTTTCTTTGAGCACATGCTATTTTCTTAGATTCAGTGAGCATCTCTTTAATGCTCTATAATATTCCATATTAGTCCAGACATATATTTTTGGTTTTATTTTGTTTCATTTTTTCTTTAGGATTTGTGACTGCACAACCTAATACTTTTCTACTAATGTTTCTATAATTTTGCTTTTCATCATTTTAATGTATTTTTATGCTTTATTCATAGGATATCATTAGATGTTTTTCTCTGTTGCAGGATATTTGATCACACTGTGATCAAGTACGACTGTGTAGTTTACTGGAAAAATCAGTTTCTAGTTGTGTTGTGGCTCACCCTTAGCACACATATTTAATACCTCTAGCTATAATAAGACACACCCATTAATTTATACCTTTAACCCAAAACAATGAGAGTAATGTTAGTGTATAGAAGGATGCACCCATGTTTGAAAGTGATGTCTAATTGAGTGGCAGACAAAGTGATGAATCAGAGAAAGATATGATAAAATAAGATAAGCCCAACTCTAATAAGAATGGAAGCTACATGTGGGGGAGAGTGAGAGGAGGCAATGTTTTTGCAAAGACAGGGTGACAAGCTAAACACAGGTAAAAACAGAATAAGCCACAGAAAGAGAAGGATCCAGAAGATTAGAACGGATTGCTAGAGTTAATTTAAAGTCAAGTAGAGAAATTCAAGAGAAGCCCAGAGAAGTCATATTGAATCAATAATCTTGGAGAAGAGTTTTGAACCATATCAGCTGGATTGAACCAGCCAGTCAAAGTTCAGAAAAAAAATGGTGAGCTTATTCCACGCTAATTCTTAGAGGCTGAAGCCACTCTAGGCCTAGGTAAGATTGTCCTGAGGCTAGAAGCTTCCACGACTAGGCCTAGGTTAGCAGACAGATTCTGTAAGCCTCTGAGATGACAATTACATCAGGTGAATGAAAGTCACATTGACATTCCTCAAGCTGACAAGTGTCTTTCATTTTTGATGAAAGGTTTTACATACTTTAAGGTGATAGCTGATCTGTATTCTTTCAGAATTCTGTGAACAATCCATCTATAACTTTTTAAAAAACTTACATTTCCCACAGTAGAAGCTTAAATCTAAATAGTTTAACTGTAGTAAGGGTTACTTGATCTATGTAGTTGCCTTTACTCCTCATTATGTCTAATTACTGTTTAGACTTGTACTTATGTTGTCCTGTATTTCTAATTTGTCTAATGCTGCTGTCTTCACTTTATTTTTTTTAACACATAACCTACCTAGTTCTACCTGCCATTACTTTATTATCTTTCTCTGTTTAAAAAAGTTTGTTCACATACTACATTTGCCTGTGATCTTGTGCTAAAAGAACTTTAAGAGTGCATAAAGAATGTGAGTTTCATTCTCAATTTAGAAGACAATTAGCTCAGATTCTGAGTTAATTCACAGTGTGAAGCTGGATAAATGGATATTAGCCAAAAAGTACAGAATGCTCAGCTAACACTCCACAAACCCAAAGAAGACAGGAGCCTAGCATAACAGCCCTCTGAGAGGCTCTACCCAGCAGCTGATGGAGACAGGTGCACGTACTCACAGACAACCATTGGACAAAGGTCAGGAACTCCTGTGGAAGAGTTAGCAGAAGGATTGAAGGCCCTGAAGATGATATCAGCCCAACAGGAAGACCAACAGTGTCAACTAACCGGAACCTAATAGGAGCTCCTAACTAACTAATAGGAGCTCCCAGAGACCGAGTCACTATCCAAAGAGCATACATGAGCTGGTCTGAGGCCCCCAGCACATATGCAGCAGAGGGCTGCCTTGTCTGTCCTTAGTGTGAGAGAATGTTCCTAATCCTGCAGAGGCTTGGTGTTCCAGAGTGGGGGGACACCTGCTCAAAGACAAAAGGAAGTAGTGATGGGGAGAGAAACGCTGGGAGGGGGGAACTGGAGGGTGGAATGGGAGAAGGCAGCATTTGGGGTGTAAATAAATGAATACATTTTAAAAATAATAAATAAAATATAATTATTGTATGTATAATGTGTATACTTATGCAAATATAACATATTAAAAGTATGTTATAAAATGTGTAATAATATAGAGATAGATACCTAAAATTAGGGAGAATATCTAAAGTGGATTTTTGATGCCCGATGCACCTCAACATTAAGGATAAAACACATAACCAAATGTAATATTTAAAATCTAAGAAAAAGTATGTAAAATAAATTCCATTGAGTTTAGTGTCTCTGGGTACTGATTACAGTAAAAAGGTCCGTATTATGCAAGAGTGCTGAACATTTTAAGAAAGTACACTTGCAAATCACTTCCTGACATTTGTCATCTGTTTGTTGTTCAGAGTTCTGTTTGTGTGCTTGAAAGAATGCTCTTACCTATGATGAATGGTGCTTCTTTAGGAAAGATGAAAAACTTACTGAGATTCTACATCTTATATTTTATTTGATGGATTAAAACTTATGATCTATAAGACTAAAGGAAAACACAGACTAAATAAATAATTATTTTATATCAACTTAAAGATGTAAAATGCAGATTGGAGGGGCTGCTACTTCAACCCTATCTCAGTTCCTTATTCAGTCACCTAGAAAATTATTAAGTAGGACGTGACATCACAACAGTGTATATATGTCTACAAGGAAATAGGAAACTATAGGATTAACACAAAGTACCAAATCTAGCCATTTTAACAAGCACACACAACGGTTCATTATGTCAAGCCATCAGGGGGCTTAAAAGTGTGTTTTAATTACCCATAAACACATCCAATAAAGCTTTAATATCTTTGTTACTGTGTTTATTTTACCTTTTTGAGCTAAATTCTCACACTGTAGTCCTGGCTGATATGGAACTCTCTATATAAACCAGAGTAATCTCAAATTCCAACTGCTCAATATAGCTCTTCCAAGATTGTCCTGGATTTAAAATGTTCAGTATCACAACCAGGTGTGCTTATCATTCAAAGCATATAGTATGACTGAAAATCAAAGTTAGTCAATGTAATTGATAAGAAAATAATAGTACTAGTACTGACATACATGATGAAGTAAAATTTTAATGAAAGTCACATGATTAAAAGAAAGATTGAAAGGCAGAAAACATGAACTCTGAAGCATTTGTAAAGAAAGTAATACCTTTTTGATACTATGTCAGAGTACTTAATTCAAGCCAGAGTTTTAAAGAGTCTTAAATTTCAAGTTTTAAATTTAAAGTGATACTATATTTGAGAGCCTAAAATTAAAATATAATTTTATTTAATATTGCTCTTTATTTTTGTAATAAACACAGGCTTATGTTTAGATTAATTTATTAATGAGGCTATACACTTTAGTATCTCATATTTTCTTTATAAACATTGACTTTTGCTATTCTTTGTATAAGGAAGTGATCTGCACAAGTGATTGGCCTGTGGACAAATCTAAGAGGCACATTATTGATTAATAATTGATTCAGGAGAGCCTTGGCTGCTGTAAGCAGTGCCAGTCCTGCATGGGTGACTTGGATTTTTGTTTAAAACAAGCTGAACAAGCCATTGAGAGCAAACCATTATGGAACATTTCACCATGGTCTCTGTTTCAATTCCCACTTTCCAGGTTTCTTCCTTGAATTCTTTCTCACACATATTGTTGATGAACTATAAGCTATAAGCTAAAATCAACTCTTTCTTCTTCAAGTTTCTTTTGGCCAGTGTCTCAACACAGCAACTAAAAGCAAACTAGAACAAAGTTGGTACATCTTAAAAATTTTTAAGATGATGGTGAAAATGTTGAGAATTTTAGGCTAGACATGCTCAGCTCTTAATGAGCTGTTGTTTCAGGGTTTGAAGGATAGTAGTGTAAAAGTTTAGGCATATGAAATTTCAGATATAAGTAACGGCTGTATAGGGGCTGGTACTGTGACTTTTTAAATTAAAAATATGTGGTTTCTAGGCAGCTAGGGCTGACCTGTCAGCTGTAATTAGAGAACAGCTTCATTAATGAGAACTTCCATAAAATATTTGCTTGGTGTCAAAGTATAGAAGCTGTGTTTCTGAGGGCCAAGGCTGCATCTCTAGCTGGTACCTGAACTTGGCAATGTGTACTCTATACATGCACATATAGTATTTCTTTTGAATCATGGAAAGTAATGGAGGCTTGGCCCCATGTGCAAACATGGAGTCTCTGAAGAAAGGTAAAAGGATCATTTGTCAAGTTGCATTTCTAGTTGTAGTGGAGGCCACAGTAATAAGAAGATCATGGATAGAGGTCCTGGTTTGGTACCTTGAGAGACCAGGAGAGAATACAAGTGAAGATGCCATGTCCATTCCAATGGAGTCCCAAGCATTTAGAAGATACTCTGAACATAGAATATATGCCAAGGCTCATATTTTGTCCAACAATCAGAGAAGCAAAAGAGGTAACTAAGAATGACAGCAAGCATGGTATTGGTACAGAGACAGACAGGTAGATGAATGAAATAGAATTGAAGACCCAGACATGAACCCACACACCTATAGGTCCTTGATCTTTGACAAAGAAGCTAAAACCATACAGTTTGAAAAACAAAAAAGGCATCTTCAACAAATGGTACTGGCGGTCTACATGAAGAAGAATGCAAAATTTTCCATATTTATTATCTTGTATAAAACTCAAGTCCAAGTGGATCAAGGACCTCAACATAAAGCCTGATACACTGAATCTAATAGAATGCAAAGTGAGAAAGAACCTTGAAAGCACTGGTACAGGGGTGATTTTCCTAAATAGAACACCAATGGCTCAGACTCTAAGATCAACAATTGACAAATTGTACCTCATGAAACTGAAAAGTGTCTGTAAGGCAAAAGCAACTGTCAATAGCTCAAAACAGCAACCTACAGACTGGGAAAAGTTCTACAACATCTTAATCCCATGAACACACAAACATTTCTACATATTTAATAATTACATGTTATCATGTTACTTTAAGATAATTGCTTCTTTATGTATAACTTAAACAACCAATTTAAGCTTATCCCCAACTAGATTACAAGTAAATGAGACTCAGACTGTGGTTATTTAATTTGTCTTTGACAATTACTGGGGGATAAGCCCTAATCTACCCCAGATACTTGCTATTTCTCCTGACCATGTGTTCATGATTCCTCTCCCTTCATGCCACTTTTTTTCCTTCTCTATCCTTCTCTCTCATCTCTCCTTCCACAACCAGGTCACTCCAAACCCACCTACCTCTGATCCCTCCAGTAACTGGCTGTAGCCAATTTTATTTAACCAATAGTTTTAAATCAATGAACAAGGTTTGCACAACAAAAGCTGGTAAACTTGAGGGATCACTGGTAGGCCGCGACCTTAGGGTATAGAATTTGGCAGTTACAATACACACCAACAGCTCAAACCTCAACATTAATGTATATTCCTATCAATATATTGTGTATGAGTGTTATATGATAGTAGTATGTTCAAATACTATTATTAAAGAATAAACAATATAATAAACAATTTAAGAATGTAGAGAATTAAAAATAATCTATTGATTTATGATATTATATAATATATGTATTAGTATATATGTACATATATATGTATAGACCATATGTTTCTGTTTAACAAAATTTGTAAGATCTCTTACTATCTTCTTAAAGCATTCTTTTTTCCTCATTCCTGTAAAATATTTTCTGTTTATTAATCAGACATCTTTTCTACTTTTTATGGATAATTGACCATTTCTAAATGACATAAATGTTGAATATCCTTAACTCATTTCCTCATCCAACTCTGTTCTTTATTCTCCACGGCCAAAGCCTTTTTGAAGGCATCTATGGCAGTGATAACTGTAGATACTATTTTGCTCTTCATTCATGATTTAGACATTTAAATTTTTTCATATGATTCAATAATCTACCAATATGTTAACAGAGACCAATGTTTTGAGCATTTATTCTCAATATTAATTACATATTACTTTTTAATATCCTTGTCATGTTGCAGAAATATATTATTCTTAGATGTATTCTAGATTGTCGTGCCCAACTTGTCCAGCAAGCAGACACAACACGGTTGGATTCTTCTCATCAGCCTTTATTGCTGGAACTAATAATAATACTATGGGGGACCCCGTGCAGCTGGAGGATGCTGCTTATATAGAGGAGTGTTGCCAATGTAAGGATTGGCTAAGGCTACAGGACCTCGTTAGCATATGCCCACTCGGGAGGGGCACACACCAGAATCATGCAGACGCATGTGCAGAATACCTGTTTACCAGAAAAATCTGAAGAGGCAGGCAGGCAGTTGGCACCATCTTCTAATGTCGGCTACCGACACTAGATGTTTGTATCTAATGAAAGAAAGAAAGAAATTGCATGGATATGTCTGAATGGGAAAGGGGAAGGATCTGAAAGATCTTTGGTGAGAGGTAACTGTAATTAGAATATATTGTATAAAAACTCTATTTTCTATATAAAAATAAATGTGTGATTTTTAAAAAGTCTGTCTTAGTTAGGGTTTTACTTCTGTAAGTAGACAATATGACCAAGGTAACTCTTATACTTGAGGCTCATTTACAGGTTCAAAGGTTCAGTTCATTATCATGAAAACAGGAATATAGCAGCATCCAGTCTGACATGAGGCTGGAGGAGCTGAGAGTTCTACATTTTCATCCAAAAGCTGACAGGCAAAGACTGGCTTCTATGTAGCTAGGATGAGGGTCTTATAGCCTATGCCCACACTGACACTCCAACAAGGCCACACCTCTAAATAGTGCCATTTCCCTAACATGCATATTGAAACTACCACAGTGTCTCCTGAAACTCTGCAGGAGAAGTTGTTTTTCTGGATTTCTCAATCCTCCTCTTCCCAGTAAGCATGAACTCCTAACAGTTTAAAGTCAAATTGTATCTCAAACAAACCTGCTCATGTTCCACATGGGAGGAAACACACTAACATTCCTAATTGATGTTAGTATATTCTCTCACCCGTTCAACATTAACAGTGATTTCCTACTTGCATTTTAACATTTTGTTATATTGAAACTCTACTGATTTGACTACATCCAGCTTCAGTCTTCTCTCATTACATCACAATCTGAGACCCTCTGATGCTGAGAGCTTTCTGCAAGGAATGATTAGCTCGAATGCTGTCACTGGCGTGGGTTCAATCTCCACTGAGTTCACCTGAGAAGCAGCGCCAGACGGGCACTAGGAGCCCACCTGGTGGGGGTAGTTCTCACTCAGTCTGAAGTTCCAGGAGGCAGGGGGAGCAGGGGCAATTGAGTTGGAGATTCCTGGGCCAGGAGGTGGCCAGGGACCGACTGATCTCAAGTTCTGGGGCTCCCAGACACCATTAGGAGGCTTTGGCAGAACAGAGACTTTGGGTGTGCTGGCAGGTGTGCAAGCATACCAAGAGAAGTGAGAGAGGGGGAAGAGAAGAAAGAGGCCTCGGTCACCCCAAGGGAAGAGATTCGGTTATTATACTCGTTTGGCCGGGTCAGCAGCCTGACTAGCTTGTTTGAAGAGGTGGGCCTCCAAGGCTGGGTGGCTGGAACACAGAGGGGTCCTCGGGGAAGCCTGGCAGACCCCCAAAAGACATGAGGAGTCTGTGGGGTTTTTGGGTTTTATTTTCATAGTGGATGGTAGTCGAATCTGGATGCACCCCTGTGAAACTCAGGGCAGACCTGAGTTAAATAGGGAGGGAGAAGTGGGGAGGGACTGGGAAAGAATGTTTAATTGGCTACACCCTCTCACTTTCAGGCATCTCATTAGTAAGTAAATCTCTTGAGGCTGAGGTCTGTAGTCATGCCTTCTACCTGTGGTGGTTGATGAAAACCTCTCTTATGGAGGGGCTATATTGCTCTACGTGACTGAAAATTGTGGGTCAATGTTGCATCAGGAGCCTGGGGTCTGGGGGAGTGGTCGAACACCTGCCATTGTCCCACTAGGGTCCAGGGTTCTAGACCTGTGCTCAGCCAGGATCTAAGCTATCCTTTCACAGCCCCACAGCTTTCCACCTAGTTAGTCTATACAGTGCAGTATTTGAAAGTGTGTATGTAAACCCTTTGTTTTCACAAGCTTCTATCATTATCTGCACAGTGCTTGAATGCCTCATTTCTAGGAGCCTATTAAACACTGTAAATATCTCAGGCTGTTTGTGTTCCTAGTTGCACCTGTTGACTATTATTTATAATGCCATTCAGTAAAAATAAGTAATCGGTGACTATATTTTTATAGCTAAATGTATAAAATGGAATAAATTCATAACACAAGATGACACAGATGACACACTTTTATAAGGAAAAGAGCATCTGCCCTCTGCCCAAGAGCAAAGCATGCTCAGCAGTCTCATAAACAGTATCTGACAGGGTCTCTGATGTGACTGACAGTCCTATTGGCTTTGCTTGAAGGATTTAAAAAATAGTTTTTACTCAATCATAGATATTTGTTTTTTCTTCAAGAGCCTCAGGGGCCATTACATCTCCTAACTCACAAAGACCTGCCTAAGAAAAGAGATTTTATTTCTATTGAACTCCTGTCATATCCCATTGAGAAGGTTAACACAAATAGCAGGCTGTGCTTGTTTCAGGGAGTCATACAGATTGCACTACAAAGGATTACTCCAAGTGTTTATCAAATATATACTTTTTGTATTCCCTCATACCGGTCTATATTTTTTCATTTAAATAAACTTGTCAAATCTTTAAGCATGAAAAACAAAGCATAAGCAAAAGGAAACCATGTAACAGATGTAGTTGTTATTTTCCTTCTCTATACTTCCAGCATTTAGTGTGAAATATTACAAATAAGCCATTTTGTACATAAACAAAATTCTCATTATTTTGTTATCTATTAAAAGTATTTTAGAGGCAAAAAAGGAAGATAATTTGCTCCCCAGATTTAATCTGTTTGACTCTAAATAATATCCTCTATGACTGTAGAATGGTAATAAAGTGTTCATCCCTGTGATTTAATGTAAGTATGAAAAAGTCTAATGTGTTAGTGTAAAGCCGTAATTTAAATTAGGTATAGATATTTATCCTAAATCCATACCAGGTATTTAGTAACAGGGTTTGACTGTATCAGATCATTGTTTAGAGCAGAATTTCACCTGTGTAGCTCTCAAAGTCAATAATACATAT
>JANHMN010000014.1:63408295-63470434 GCA_030674055.1 Rhabdomys pumilio
TTTTTTATGTAGTCTATTTGCCCCATGACAGGTAGATCCACAATGATTCTTTGAAGTTTAAAAGAATCCATAAAGGCAATAAACATACATCTTTGATTCTTGGTGGAGGCTTGGGAAACAATCTTGGGTTAAAATCATGAACATTCTTTTAGCTATTTTTATTGTTAGAGAAGAATAAACTTTTAAACAAAATTTCTTCTAATTATTTCTCTTATTAGGTAAAACAAACCATCAGACAAAATTTCTTTTAGTTATTTCTGTTATTAGGGGAAAATATGCATTTAAACAAAATTTAGACAAAGAGACATGAAAATTTTCAGTTTGGGGGATGCCATGTTTACCTTTATAATGGAGTCCTGCAGATTGCAGGACTGCTGGGCTTGTGGAGCCAGCAGACAGGGTTGAAAGTCCATGTGGCTTTTTGGTGAGTTTCTCTCTCTCTCTCTCTCTCTCTCTCTCTCTCTCTCTCTCTCTCTCTGTGTGTGTGTGTGTGTGTGTGTGTGTGTGTGTGTGTGTTTTATGGGTTTCATTTAGTAGCTTTTCAAGACTTTTATTTTTTAACGGTAATCAAAGGCTTTATAAGTTTGGTAATGCTCAATAACAAGATGCCCATACAATCAGAAGTGTAACCCAATACCCAACCTATATATATCAACTATCTTTGACTGGTCAAGACAAGCAAACATTCACCTTCATGTTTCCCTCTCTCTTTCTCTTTCTCTCCCCCCCCCTCTCTCTCTCTCTCTCTCTCTCTCTCTCTCTCTCTCTCTCTCTCTCATCACCTAGCTCCTCCTCTCATTCTCCTCCTCCTCTCCTTACTTCTCCTCTTCCTCTTCTTACTCCTTCCAGCTTGGCTCCTCATACATATCACCCTTCCTGTTAAAATAAAACTTTTCTCTCAAAATACAATTAGAGTATAACTATACAAATTTGTGTCAGTAATGTACAAGATAGAACTAATACCTAGTTCATTATTTTATTGACTAACCAGAACCTCTATCATCTCTCCTAACTAAAAGACTTAGTTCTGAATCTGGCTTTTTACTTGGCTTGAGAATGAATGTCAGCTGAAAACCATCCTATCAAATTTTTTCTCTCAAAGTAAATAGCCAGGATTGGCTATGAGACTATAAGTCTTTAACCTTGTCAGAAATCCAGAATGACTGAATTAACTGAAATTATAAAAATCACAGAGCATAGTTTCTAAAACTTAGCCAATTTATAGAGACTGCTGAACACCTGGACAGTCCCTATACTACAAAATATTGGAGCATCTGATCTTCAGCCTTCTGGCCCAGGATCATCTGACAGACTTAGTGATGCAGAATTATTAAGGGCTGATTACTCTGTATTGGCAGATATAATCAGTCCACTATTATGCGAGTGTGTCCCTTTCTGGACAGTAATTTGTCTGTAGATGAAAAGAGGCAGTTACCTTATGGCTGTCTCATCACAACTGGAGTAACTCCAAAGATGGTCAATTTCTTCTTGGAATCCAAGACAGGAAGCTGTCAGGTGCAAACAAATTTCTAATCAAAATGAACATTAATACAAAAATGTTTGTAATATAATTCTGTAGACTTCTGACATTTTGAAAACCAACTATCCATATAAGGCAATCTGGACTGTTATCTGTTAACTCCTCTCTGCTATTTCTAAATGAAATATAGAAAACACCCTAACAATGAACTCAGGGCCATGAATTTGCTATAGGCCATTATTTCACAGGCTAACCATCTCAAATCAGTTAAAAAATGTTAAAGAAGGACTGGGTCTAAGCCTTGTATTCCTAAATGTGTTATATATGCACAATGCTCATGAGAGTAACAATATTAATCTCACTTTTATATCAATAAGAAGCTCATATCAATGAAAACCTTAAATTTAAAATCAAAGTAAATTTTATACTATTTAAGAAATTATAACCTCATCTTAATAACAATTATGCATGTTTCTACCAGTAGGTTATGGCTGTGTAATATATTTTAGCTAATCCTCCCTGTTCCAACAAATCTACTACTTTTCCCTAGAAAGACAGCCCAGTATTAACCACCTCAGTCCCCAAGCCCAGGGAATAGGGGCGCCAAATCTTCATTAACTTCTTTAAGATGATTACAGGCATTGAGATATTAGAAGAGGGGCAGGGGGAAGAGTAAGTTGATAAGCCTCTGACCTCTGTGTCTTCACTGCATCCAACTGGAATTACAGGACATAAGAGGTTTGAGCAGGCCTGCTCAGCTTGCTTGATGAGTAGATACACCAAGGCAGTGTATTCTGCAATATACAATTCTCAAAACAAATTTTAATATCAAGATAATTTTTTGATTGAATTCTGGAATATAGTCTTCTGGCGGCCTGCCTCTATCATGTCTAATCCATATAATTCTGGAAGTTTTTATGACATTGTACTCCAACCATCCTCCCATTTTCACCTCCCTGATCTCAAATTACCCAACACTAGGAAATCCAAACTTTCAGGCAACGAGGCCCTCCACTTCCACTGATGCCTAAACCCTTACCCCATACACCCCTTCATCTATTACTATGAGGGTGTGCTCCCACCATCCTCTAATTCCTGCCTCCCTGCTCTCAAACTACCCAACACTAGGAAATCCAAACTTTCAGGTTTAAGGCCCTCCACTTCCACTGACAAGGCCACCATCAACTACTTATACAAGTGGAGCCATGAGCCCCTCCCTTTTTGTTCTCGGGCTGGAGATTTTAGAATGGCTACTCCAGCTTGTTTCTCAGGAACATTTTCTTGAAAAATTGTTTTCCAGCCTTTTACTATAATGTAGAGTCTATCTTTGTTACTGAGGTGGGTTTTCTGTATGCAGCAAAATGCTGGGTTCTGTTTACATATCCAGTCCGTTAGCCTATGTCTTTTAATTGGGAAATTGAGTCCACCAATGTTAAGATATATTAAGGAACAGTGATTGTTGCTTCCTGTTATTTTTGTTATATTTATTATTAGAGGTAGAATTATCTTTGTGTGGCTATCTTCCTTTGATTTGTTGGAAGAGGATTACTTTCTTGCTCTTTCTGGGGTATAA
Organism: Rhabdomys pumilio; assembly: GCA_030674055.1. NCBI lineage: Eukaryota > Metazoa > Chordata > Mammalia > Rodentia > Muridae > Rhabdomys > Rhabdomys pumilio. The sequence continues at coordinate 63,411,349 of JANHMN010000014.1, forward strand.
TTTCCCTCCTTGTATTGGAGCTTTCACGCTATTATCCTTTGTAATGCTGGATTTGTGGAAAGATATTGTGTAAATTTGATTTTGACATGGAGTATATTGGTTTCCCCATCTATGGTAATTGAGAGTTTTGCTGAGTATAGTAGCCTGGGCTGGCATTTGTGTTCTCTTAGGGTGTGTATGACATCTGTCCAGCATCTTCTAGCTTTCATAATATCTGGTGAGAAGTCTGGTGTAATTTTGATAGGTCTGCCTTTACATGTTACTTGGCCTTTTTACCTTACTGCATTTAATATTCTTTCTTTGTTTTGTGCACTTGGTGTTTTGATTATTATGTGATGGTAGGTATTTCTTTTCTGGTCTAGTCTATTTGGAGTTCTATAGGCTTCTTGTATGTTTATTGGCATCTTTTTCTTTAGGTTAGGGAAGTTTTCTTCTATAATTTTGTTGAATATATTTATTGGCACTTTAAGTTGGGACTCTTTACTCTCATCTATACCTATTATCCTTAGGTTTGGTCTTCTCATTGAGTCCTGGATTTCCTGGATATTTTGTATTAAGAACTTTTAGCATTTTGCGTTTTCTTTGACAGTTGTGTCAATATTTCTATGGTATCTTCTGCACCTGAGATTCTCTCTTCTATCTTTTATATTCTGTTGGTGATGCTTGTGTCTATGACTCCTGATTTCTTTCCTAGGTTTTCTATCTACAGGGTAGTCTCCCTTTGTGATTTCTTGATTGTTTCTACTTCCATTTTTATGTCCTGGATGGCTTTGTTCAATTCCTTCACCTGTTTGGTTGTGTTCTCTTCTAATTCATTAAGGGATTTTTGTGTTTCCTCTTTAAGTGCTTCTACCTGTTTACCCGTGTTCTACTCAAATTCTTTCAGAGTGTTATTTATGTCCTTCTTAAAGTCCTCTATCATCATCATTAAAAGTGATTTTAAATCTTGCTTTCCTAGTGGTATGTGGAATTCAGGACTTTCTTGTGTGGGAGAACTAGGTTTTAATGATGCCAAGTACCCTGGATTGCTGATGCTTATGTTCTTGTGCTTGCCTTTGGCCCTCTGGATCTCCTTACTGCTACCTGCTCTGTCTCTGACTGTAGCCTGTCTTTCCTATTATCTTGGTTGTATCAGAACTGTGTGGAATGGATGTTACTACTGGGGTTAGGGTTGGGTCCCAAGATCTGCTCAGTGCTCAGGCACAGACAGGAAGGATCCAGTGTTCCAGGCCAGCAGTAAATTTTGGGTCCTAGTGAGTCCCAGTTACTCCCTTTTTGGCCCAGGTATTGTCTTCTTACCTAAGATACTGCCTGTGTTAGAGCTCCTGGGAGGCCTGCTTCCTATTGTTTCTGTGAGATTGTGGGCAGAGCTGCCACCTGGGATCTGCTCAGTGCTTGGGCCCAGACTGGAAGGAACCAGTGCTCTGGGTTAGGAGTGACTTTCTGGGTCCTAATGGGTCCCAGTTACTTCCTGTTTGGGGCAGGTGTTGTTGTCTCCTTACCTAAGATACTGCCCGGGTTAGAGCTCCTGGGAGGCCCATTTCCTCTGGGTTCTGTGAGATTGGGGGCAGAGCTACTCAGTGCTCGGGCCCAGACAGAAAGACTTGGTGAGTTTCTTTACAGGAGAATTTAAAGAGGCCCACAGTTTTCTCATCTGAGGTTATGTCTCATGAGATAAAATGTTCCCCATGATAGAAAAGGTAGGAAGTGCTGGCAGAGATACTCCAGCTCAATCTTCCTGAGCCTGAACATGGAGGATTGACACACTCCAATAAATACAACCGGGGCCCTCAGATTTCAGAAAATGGCAAATTTCCTAGTGACTTTAAATGGCTGCTGCATCACCAAGTTTTATGAGAGGTTAAAAAGGTAATTAAAGTAATTAGAATATACTAATTTCATTGCAGTATAAGAATAGAACAAGTTAGAAAAACTCCAATGTTCTGGAAAAGATAATCCTGAAAATTTTAATAAAATAAAATGTACTTCCAGGCTATTATGTTGGGATCTTTGTAAGTTCTTAGTTCTTGGTATGCTGATACTGGACTTAAGGTCAAAATATGATAAAGAGGAAATACCAGGTCAGCTCAAGTTAAATACACAATCATTCTCCCAAAACAAAATACAACATAACGTGTATTATAAAGGAACACTTTACAAGGTTAAAATATAAGTAAAAAAGATTTAAAAGCCAATAATTAAGTTTCTAAATTGCTAAGCACTTTAAGCCACAGGTAAAAGGAATGACATACACAATAATAAAAACTAAATAGAAAGTAAACTTCATGTTAATAAAGAAAATGGGTACAGAAATGATCTTTAATCTGTCTTTTAATATGATAAAATGTTTGTAGAATGATTTATCTGTTCTATTTGGTTCAAAACATATTCTTTATTGTTTTTCAATTTTTTTCTTATGTGAAAAAAAGTCCATTATTAACTGATGACAGTTATCTTTGACCGTTACTTTAGACATTAGCATTACACTATGACATACAACAAAAGGCCTTTGTGCCTAGACTATCAATTTCAGTTGCAAAAATATCATTAGACCTATATATTCAAAGTATTCTTAAAAATTATAAGCAAATTTTATAATTGACTTCTAAAGCAGACATGAAATAGACATGGAATTGAAGCATGGGTTTCAGAGTAGACACAAATAAAAATATAGACAACCTTAAAGAGCTAAATTCACATTACCATCATGGGAATTTTATGAAGCATTCCAGTGTGTGATTTTATTATGTACATGGGTTTGAATTTTCTCTCAGGGCACTTACAAATCTTCAGAGGAGCAATGGAACTTCATTGTGACTTCTTGCCACAGAGGAAATGCTCAGGAATAGTCTAATATTAACATTCAGCATGCTGAGGCTTTCTGGGTTCTTCATCCTATCTCTGTTTATTTTATCCTTTCTTAATCATCATATTTACTCTAAGATCATTGGCTTCTAAAACATTTGCACATAAACAGCCATGTGTATGTGCAGATGCACATACATGAGAGTGTGTTAGTGTGTGTATGTAGTATGTATATGTGTGTGAGAGAGATATAGAGACAGAGAGACAGAGACAAAGAGAAGGAAAATGGGCATGTTATTGTGTGCATGTATGTGTACCTGTGTGCCTATGTGTGGGAGTGCCTGTGATTAAACTAAAGTCCTGAAGTTTCTGTAGTGTGTATGTGTGTGTGTGTGTGTGTGTGTGCTCATGAGACTGAACTGTAGTCCTCATTTTTTGAGTAGCATGTAATTTACTGGCTGAACTACTTTCCCATACTAGAGTTACTTTTTTAGGAAGAACTTGATATATAATTCCTGTAACATTTTGGTAATGTACTGTGAACTGTTTTTTGTATTCACATAAATGTATAATAATATAACCTAGAATATATGCTTCAAATCTATTCCAATGATGACTATAAATTCATAAGACACTCTCCTATGGAGTAAATTTAAAATCTGTGTCAATTTTAGTAAAGCTCATAGATTAATACATAAGAATGATTATGATCAACTAATAGCTATTTACTTGTTCTGTGTTTCTGTCTTACTTGGATATAATAATATCTGTGAAACAACACCCAACATTTTTCCTATAATATTATGCTAAAATATTCAGACAGTCACAAACTTAAAGTTAAAGGTAGTGACTCATGTTTTCTCAATTTATGGTTTAGAATGTTTGGCAAAAAAGCTAAAATTATGAACAAAACTATGAGAAACATACCACATAAAGTCACATATTAAGTGTGTGCTTTAAGCACCCATAGAGAAAAGCTACAAAATTCTATAACCATGTGGCTTTTCGCTAATGTCTCAACATTTTTTAATTTTAAAGTGGCTATTGGATAAGGATTTTCACAAAATACATGACTGAGTGCATGTTGGCTCTTTTTTTGATGAAACAGAACACAGTGAATGTTGCATAAAACTTGCAGGAAGAGTGGCTTCCTCTCAGAAAATCAGACACACACATTCTCATTAATAAACAACATTTAGTGATGCCATTCAATGTGAGGTACGTAGAATGACTTTATGCAATTACTCTGTAATTTTTATAATTTAGCATTATTTCATCTTTGATCAAAGTAGTTTGCCACCTAAATAGAAGCTACAATCACGCATCCATCCTCTTGTAACCCTGTAGGCTAGACATCTTGCCACGGTCTATGTAGACCCTCCATTTCAAGTTTCTTAGGGCCTGTATTTTGATCTGAGGCTTAACTAGGTAAAGAGACATTTTCCAAATTGTGATGCATGTGAGAAAATTTGTTTTCCCTGGGATATTGACTTAGTTCATTTGAGAGCGAGCTTCTTATTGATATAAAAGTGAGATGAATATTGATACTCACATAGGCATTGTGCCTGTATAACACATTTAGGAATACAAGGCTTAGACCCAGTCCTACTTTAACTTTTTTAACTAATTTGAGATGATTAGCCTGTGAGTTAAGGGACTATAGCAAATTCAGGGCTTTGAGTTTATTGTTAAGGTGTTTTCTGTATTTTATTTAGAAATAGCTGAGAGGAGTTAACAGACAACAGTCCCGATTGCCTGACATGGATAGTTGGTTTTCAAAACGTCAGAAGTCCACAGAATTGACTTTACAAACATTTCTGTATTAATGTTCATTTTGATTAGAGACCTGTCTGCTCCTGACAGCTTCCTGTCTTTAATTCTAAGAAGAAATTGAGCATCTTTGGAGTTACTCCTGTTGTGGTGAGACAGCCAATGGACAAGAATTGCCTCTTTTCATCTACAGAAAATTACTGTCCAGAAAAGGAGGCACTTGCAGAATAGTTGACTGATTATATCTGCCTAGACAGAGTAATCAGCCCTTAATAATTCTGCATCACTATGGTCTGTCAGAAGATCCTGGGCCAGAAGCCTGAAGATCAAATGCTCCAGTGTTTTGAAGTATAGGGACTGTCCAGGTGTTCAGCAGTCTCTATAAATTGGCTAAGTTTTAGAAGCTATGCTTTGTGCTTCCCATAATTTCAGTTAACTCAGTCATTATGCATTTCTGACGAGGTTGAAAACTTATAGTCTCATAGCCAATTCTGGCTATTTACTTTGAGAGAAAAGATTTGAGTAAATGGTTTTCAGCTGACATTCATTCTAAAGCCAAGAAAAAAATCCAGGTTCAGAACTAAGTGTTTTAGTTAGGAGAAATGACAGAAGTTCTGGTTAGTCAACAAAATGATGGACTGGTTATTAGGACTAACTTGTATCTCACTGGTACAAATCGGCATAATTATGCTCTAATTATATTTTAAGAAAAAAGTTTTATTTTAACAGAAATGGTGATATGTAGGGGGAGCTAAGGTGGGAAGAATACGGAGAGGAAGAGAAGGAGTAAGGAAAGGAGGAGAAGAAGGACAGGAGAAGCTAGGTGATGAGAGAGAGAAAGAGAAAGAGGGTAGGGGACATGGAGGCATATGTTCACTTGTCTCCACCAGTCAAAGATAGTTGATATATCTAGGTTGAGTATTGGGTTACACTTCTGACTGAGCATTACCAAATGTATAAAGCCTTTGATTAACATTTTAAAAAGTTGTATAAAAGCAAAAAGGAAAAGGGGGTATGGGATAGGGGTTTTCTAGGGAGGGGAAATGGGGAAAGGGGATGACATCTGAAATGTAAATAAAATATTCAATAAAAAATAAAAATAAAAATAAAAAACAACAAAAAAAGAGAGAGAGTTCATAACCAAGTACTACAAACTCAACTGGTTTAAAACAACACAGGTTGGTTTCTCACAAGTGTCATCTGAAAGTTGCTCATGGAGTTGATGTCTGTAGATTATTCTCATTCTAGTTTGTAGACGGAATCTTTCTACTGCATTGTTATAGGATAGAAGAGAAGTGGGATCATTGAGGGCAACATTAATCACATTCAGTGTGTTCCTATACTATGACCTGAACCTGACTTCATCATACTGGAGGCTAGGATATCAGCAGAACTTTGAAAAGGATTGTCAGCTGCAGATATGAGGCCCTTGGTATCTCACTTGCTGTAGTTCATAGGGTGACCTTGACTTTCTGCAGTTTGATTTCTTTTTATATCTAACAGGGTATTTACTTCTTAAAACTATCGAAGGATAAACAGAATATTGTAGCAACACAGATTATGAATTAACACAATGCTTTAAGGTTAATGTAGTTAATCACAGTATCATCATCTTATTGTTTCTTTTTCCTTCATCTCTAGTAAAACCTTCCCAGGTGCTTTGAGCAGTGGGTAAGCATAGTGAAGTGTATAAAACTGTAACTCTGCAGTTCTCACAGGTTAAGTGTGTCAGGAAACACACTTTGAGCTGTAACCCCATGGAACTCTATAACATATCGATATCAAGATCCACTCTCACATCCCCGATTCAGGCTTCCAAGAGTGTTTACTTCACTTTCCTCTAAATAGAGTTTTAGTAGACAATATCACCTTTGTGCTAAAACAAACAATCTACAAGCTGAAATCCAAATGGAGAAGGCATCTATTTGGCCTGCAGTAGTTAGTCATTCTCGGTGGGAAGAGAGTGTCAGACAAAACAGTTCAGGTCACGGCATCCTGCAAACAGACATGGGTAATTACACAAATAAGGAGGAAAGGGCTGAGGTAAAATACAAGCCAAGGACAAGTTCACAGTGAGCTGCATGTATTAGCAGGGCACAATCTAGAAACATTATCTAAAGCTTCCACATTAACATCACTTTCTTGAAACAAACATTCAACAAATGAGCATATGGAGGCCTTCACATCCAGGTCATAACAAGTCATGGTAAAAGCATCCTAGATATTTACCAGTGATCTCGTGGAACACAAGGCTTTTTCAAGCCAACCTTTGCCATTACTTCGTTCATTGCCTGCTTAAAAAAATAAGGGAGGTCTGTCTCTTCTTTTTTTAACCATTACATATTGGTTTTATTAGGTTGCAAGAAAGTACTCATTTAAGTAAAATGAAAATAGTAAAAGTCTTAAGAAGTCACATGTTGTGATTGAAAAGTATTATGAGATTAGTAAAGGAGATGCAGTTTTTAAAAAGAATTGGTAAGCTGCATTTATACTTTATTGTGTTGTTCCAAGTAAAATTCTCCCTCAGACTATTTCCACTACTCGTGATAAATTATTCATAATAAAATAGCAATAGAAACTTAATAAAATGATAGTTAGTCTTAATATAGCAGAAAACATCAATATATTCTAAACACACACACACTTGCTAGTAATGTATGCCTGGTCTTTGTTTTCGTCTTAAAATCTCAGCTAAATTTTTTTGATTGATGACAGGAAAACATCAGATTAAAGATAAAACATTCGTGTCATTTTGAGATAAAAATAATATATTGAGCTCTTTATATTTAATACAAAGAAAAAATTTTAATATCAAATTAAGTTAAATGCTGACTATAAACCAAAAAGCTTGTAGTGGATATCTAGTAGGACATTTGCCTGCCTTCCTCAAGACATAGATCTGAGTCACAAAATGGGGAAAAATGAAGACAATTAAAAAGGAAATTAAGAAGAATTAGAAATTAGGATTTTAAAAAAAATTTGTGAGTTGATAAGTTTTTTTTTAATTAGATTTAGCAAGAGTGAACAGCTACATCATAACAATTAAAGTTATAGAGTTGTAGGCTGAATAGAATTTGAATGAGTTCTCAAGAAAGTAGGATTCTAAGATGCAGAAACTGGAAAACAATAGAGCAAACTGAAAAAAAATGTAAAAAAAAAAAGAAAGAAAAGAAAAGAAACAAACAAATGAACAGAACACCAAAATGGCCTGAATTTTGTAATAAGAAGATTATTCAGAATTATTGCTTAGTTTTCCTGCAATAAATTTTTAAAAATAAACTTAATAAAACCATCAATGAAGTGAAAAAATTAGTTTATGAAAGATGAGAAAACCTTGGTCACATATTTATCTGATGAGATGTATCTTTTCTCTATGTCTTTTTGTCTAAAAGTTGTGTGTGAGTGTGTAAATGTCTGTGTGTGTGTGTGTGTGTGTGTGTGTGTGTAAAATATATTTTTTTCTGGTGCAAAAACCGTAAAATCTAAAAGTTTACAGTATCTGAAACATTATAGGTTCCACATGCGCCTCCACATGGAAGGCAGATCATACCCTCTGTGACTCATCACAGTCACGTGCTCTTGGACTAAAGAATGATGCTCACTAACCTGTAGTTTGTATGGATAGAGTTTACATAAAAAAAAATAATGGAATTTGTCATTGTTTAGACTCGAATGAATTACCAAAATATCTCCTCATGGATATGCAAATATTCTAAAACGTAAAAATAAGCATATTTTTGTAGTTCTTAAAATTTCAGGACTTCTACACAATTTTGAAGAAGAAATCACAAGTTAAGAGCAATATGTAAAATTCATAAGATGTCAAAGATAAATACAAAACAATAATGCTATATGATGAAAGATTTAAAAATGATACAACTGTAAATACATAGAGTACACATTGTGAAAAGGAAGGCATATGTAAAAATAAAACACCAAGCACAGTTTCTGTCAGTATAGAGGCACAGATAGCAAGAGTGTGAAGAAATTCCTTGATCATCAGCAGCTAACAATTCCAAGTAGAGCGTGTTGCTGTCAGCTTGAGTATGTCTTAGAAGACAGTCTCAATACTGACTGTCTTTGTGAGGGTATCTGTAGATAAAAGTAGAATCAAAATCTTTAGATTTAATAGGCTACCCTAACAAATACTATAGAAATTATCCAATTCATTAAGGATCTGTATTTTTAAAAAAGGAAGAGAAAACGTATCTCTTCTTTGTATGCTTTCTTTCTTAGTGAGCTGAGGACTCTATACAGTCTTCATAGTTTACTTCTTTAATCTCACATCACTTTCTCTCAGATCATAGTCTCTTCCCTCATCTTACCTCCCCTCATCTCATCTCATCTCATCTCATCTCATCTCATCTCATCATCTTCCTTTATCTTATGCTCTCAACGGAGATTTACGTCATCAGTTCCCCAGCTTCTCAGACCTTAAATATCACATTGACCCCCACTGATGCACTTCCCTGCACGTCCAGCTCATAGATGACCAGACACTAACAGATCCAGGTATTTCTGAGCCTCAGTAACTATGTGACAGAAGTGACAATTATGCATAATTTATTCTCTTTTGTGTCCTCTCTCAGTGCATATAACTATTATCTATCTACATCTATCTATCTATCTATCTATCTATCTATCTATCTATCTATCTATCTACCTACCTACCTATCTATCACCTATATATTAATCTATCAATCATCTATCTCTGTAGCTATCTATCATCTACTAATCTATATCTATCAATCATCTCTATCTATCTATCATCTACCTATATCTAACATCTATCTACTAATCTATCAATCATCTAGCTATATCTATCATCTACCTACCTACACCTACCTATCTATCGTCTATCTCCTCTGTCTGTCTATCTATCTATCTACCTATCTATCTATCATCTTTCTATCTTCTATCTAGTTATGCTTTTCTCTTAAACTCTGATTAAATCATGGTGAATAAAAATGGTTAGTAAACAAGACATTTTCTAAAGATTCCAGATATACTCTAGAACATATACAGCATAATCATGAGTAGAATGTGTACATCTATTTATTTATTCTTCTTCTCTTACAAAAGTTAAAACTTTGTCCTTGTCCCTACAGACCATATCTTGAACTAAATTATAACTATAGGATATTGCAAATGTGTTATAAATGTGCTATGTACTAGGCGCAACTCATGGTTCTAGTAACTATGGAGCAGAGGCTTTTAAGATCCCAGAAGTCTTCTCATATACCTCTGTAGTTTGCTGTGAATGAAAAGGTTAAAACATGTGTTGACAACTCACAATTTCATCTAAACAATGATATCAGCATAATGTATAGAATCTCTATGTATGTCAGTTTCCTGATATAAAAGCTACAGTATGCATTCAAAAGGTGTAAGTACATGACCATGTAATTATAGTAACCAATTATAGTGTAAAAACAAAACAAAAATAATTTTAAAAAAAACATCTGCTAGAGGGTGCAATGAGCAGTTAAGAACATGTGACACTCTAGCAGAGGACCCAAGTTCAGTACGTATCAATCACATGGTGGTACATAAACATCTCTGCCTACAGTTCTACAGGATCTCATACACTATTCTGATATTTACAGGTACCTGGCATGAATACACATTATATGTACATGCAGACAAATCCCTTATACATATTCTTTAGATTTAGTTTTAATGAAAAAAAACCACTCAATCTTATTGTTAAATTTTGGTGCATTAAATATTTCAATAATAAATACCATTTTAATCACTAAGAATCTTAAGTAAGAAGAAATATATATCTCTAGATTTTACACAAATCCTATCTTTGAATATATAATGAGTTAGATTTGCACAAATATCACTTTAATATGTAATTGTATACTTCTAAAACACTGAAAGTATAAAAGTTCATGTGAAATAAGGAAGATATATATATATATAATTTAATTTCCTCAGAGATTTTCCTCCTACTACATTAAATTCTCATCATACAAATAAATAAAAGATATTTCAACAGTAATTGATTTTTCACTATTTCTCACATTAATTGCAATTAACACAGAGCCTGAGAAAGATGACCAAAAGGGAATCTTCTACATTTGCCCAAAATGGAAGAAAAAGTGTTTCTACCCATAAGTCTATAGGAGTATTTTTCATTCAAACCACCATAGTGAGAATGAGTTACATTTTAACTTAAATAATTTTTCCTTACCACATTTGATTTTCTTATTTCTAATGTAAACTAAATATAAAATTACCATTTATGTGTGACATTATACTATACTTACAAAACACTGATTAAAAAGTGAAGATACAATGTATGACATTGGTATACTCCTGTCATTTCTCACAATACATGTTTTGCATTTCATTTCACAATATAGTTTATATGAAGGAAATTTATATTATACAATGAAGTAATTGTTCTGTTAACATTCTTCTAAGATATATTTAAATATCTTATTCTAATTAAAGTGCTTATTGCAAAGTGATCAAAATAAAAATGAAGACTTCTTGTCTGGTTTAATTCTTAATCATGTAAACTTCTTAAAATGATTTATTTGAAAACTGAAAGTGATAGAAAGACAAACAGATTCCTGGGATCATTTACACAGCACATTCTAAAGGACAAGAATTGGATCTAGATTGTTCTCTCATTTATTTTAAGAATTTGTTCTGTTCACAGCTTCTTAAATCTCCCATTTTTCATAAAAATGAAATCTTTGATTCAACTTTAGGTGGGATTTAATAAAACCGAGAAAGTGTCTGCCAACAAGGTGAACATAAATCATTTTCTTTAAGACTTAAAGAAGAAACTATCTAGAACTTCCAGTTTAAAATGGTTGGGAGTCAGAGAATTTATATGAAGGATACCTCTTGAGTCTAACCTCATCTATGCTAAAACAATGAGCCAACACATAGTGTTAAAAAACACACTAAAGTTCATTTGGACACTATTGAGTTTCTTATAGCTGCGTGTGAAACACAGAGTTTCAATAGTGTAGATGTGATAGCTGCCTGGATTAAAAACTTTGACTTTTACAAAGACATCTTAATCTTAATGGTATACAAGGAACCACACAGACTCTTCTGGGTAGTCTAAAATACCTTGTGAAAATGACTAGTTCAGTCTTTCCTATACAAATTACTAGAATTATTAAATAGCAATATATACAACTTAGTATTTTACGTAACAAAAAATAATTTTTGAAATACAGATCAAAGGACAATAAAGAATAGAGTGATATCCATTCACTGTATTTTCAGAATATAACCTCTTTACCACGGAACTCATTTCATCAACACACAGTTGTGCTGTGGTTGCTAAATGGAGGGGATTCTCAGTGTAACTAACTGCATGAATATCACTATGCAGGATTATAAAAATACACACGCAAATTGGATTTAATAAAAAATGGGATTTAAGAGTTAATAAACTAAATGGTTCAGACAGAGTAAACACTGTATGTTATCAACTTATTTTTTTTCTTTACACATTCTTACATAATGGAATACTCATCATTTACAAAGCAGTTATACTCTCTGTTTTCTAAACTAAACATGTTTTCTATCATGTTGCAACACTCCACAGAATGGTAATGTATAAAAATTGTTGATCTACTCCACATGGTTGAGCCGTTATGCCTAAGAAGTTAAGGATATTAGAAAACACATTAATTGTTATTGGTTAAAATCCCCCTTTGAAAAATCTAATATTTTTTCAATATTAACATTATTTAACAATAAATAGTATCATTTAAGGGTTTTGCATGGATATGTCTGTACCTATTAATCTTATGTAAATAGTAATATTCTATATAACATTCATTTCACATAATTTTGCAAACACAAATAAAATATATCTAATTCATTATCATGTAAAATCTCACATGCTTTTCAAATCTTAATGATCTGTCTATAAGAACTACTAATCCAAATTATTTTAATGAGGAATAAACTAAACATTCCCTTAAATGAAAATAATATATTATTTTGTAACCCTGGTGGACTAGTTTATGGTACTAGAAGGCACTCTGCACGTTACCAAAGGATAAAGTTAAGCAGTAACACAGCTACACATTCTAAAGTCTGCAACAGTGGGGTACCTGAATGATATAGTGTTGTAATGGTGGTATTAATGTAGAGACAGTAACCAACTACTCTCTGATCAGATTTAAAGCCCACTTTATGAGGTGGAACCCATGCATAACACTGTTTTTACCCAAGAATTTGACACTAGATAAGACATATACCTATGGTAAATAACAAATACGATTGTTATACCGAAGGAATACATCAATATAATGACTCTTGAAGCCATTTTACTATACTCATAGTTCTTTGTCTTGTTTAGCCACCATCAAAAAAGCTTTATTTTGCAGTAAATGGGAAAAATACAGAGACTCTCAACTGGGAAATGTGTTGAGAGTGAGAGATCTTGGAATACTCAGTCTTAAGCTGAATGTCTTCATCCAATCCCTCCCATCAGTGCTCAGAGAGCTGTGTGAAAAAAGAGGCAGACAAATGATGAGTCCAGGTTATGCATGACACAAAGATGAACTCAAAGAGATTATGGCAACATGAACATGGCCTACACAGTTCCAAGTCAGATACAGTTCCAGCACCGAGAGTGGAAGTGGACAGAGCCATCTCTACAGAAGCTATATCTGACTGGCATTCACTAGCTAAGGAAAAATTAGTTTTCTCCAAAGGAGAGTTTCCAGGTATACAAACTGGAATTAAGGTAAACAGCATCCCCAGTAGTAAACAGCCAGCACCAAATATACTTGGTGGTATTTTTGGAAATGTTTTGGGCTTATAATGCTTTGGTCGTTTTAATTCCTTGCAGGTTTTTTGCTTATATATTATGATTTTCTTTGTTGTTATTGTTGTTGTTGTTGTTGTTGTTATGGGATTTCTTTGTAGAGCATGTATTTCTCTTTGTATGTGTTTCTTATTCTCTCTCTCTCTCTCTCTCTCTCTCTCTCTCTCTCTCTCTCAACCCTAATAATTCATGCATGTGTTTTCTAAAGATAAAAGATGTATGTTTGAGTGATGGGGATGTGGGAAAGTTCAGGGAGAGGAAACTGGTATCAGAATATATTACTTGGAAAAATATATATTTTCAGTTAAAAAAAATTCTACTCTAAACCTTGAAAAAATTAAAAAAAAATAAGTCTAAACAGGCAACACTAATTTATAAAGACTAATTTAAAATCTTTGATAACAAGTTGGCATCCTAATGTAAGGATTTTAACATTATAAGCTTTGTAACCTTGTTTAATGCTTTATTAAACTTATCTTAAAGTGACAGCATATTATATCTCTGTGTAAATATATTTTCTATTTTCACTCTATGAAAATTTTACTACATTTAAGTTGAAGTATTTTTGGAAGACATTAAGACCCAAAGACATGAATTAGACTGCATTCATCATGGCACAGAAATTCAACATTGCTGTCTTCTGCCTTCAAATTATATCCTGCTAGAAGCTCTTCAGGCAATGAGGAGCATGACGATATCAACGCCTCTCATCACCTTTCCTTCTATATATGTTTGCATAGTGCTTATTATAAGTGTCCATTAGCATGTGCTCTCCAGTTTCTTGGCTGCTTTATTTTATATGAATGGCAACACTGCAGGTAGAGTTACACTGGCATTCTCACAGATACACAATACAGTCCTTTATATTACAAAGGAATGCCATGACTTTTCAACCCACCAAATTCTTACATGCCTAGAACTGTTCAGTGTGTCAGTCACTGGCTAAATTCTACCATGCACAATGCAACCGTGATGCCTGACACTGTTTCTTTGTATTTCTTCACATAAATATAAACTTTGTGCAGTGCTGTAATTTGGCTATTTTTTCATTTTCCTTTTGTCCTAATTTTGGCTAAAACTTTCTTTCTTCTTAGCTTTACTATCATCTCACCCGACATGGACTCATGGACTCTAGACTAAGGTTAATACACACACACACAGACACACACACACACACACACACACACACACACACACACAATCATCATCATCACCACCATGTCTAACAAATTTAAAGGGGTAAACGTACACGAATCTATGTAGAATCCATCAAGTGACTGCTGAGATGATAAATAGGTTTAAATGATAACACTCTCCATAATTGAAGCATATTTACTTCGGTGAAAAGGTTTTTTTCATACACTATTACAAAAGTTTTTTACCTACACTATTACAATCTTCATCAACCTCTGACGTTGTCCACCCATTTTCATCATTCAATTTTCTTCCTCATTAGACATGTGTACTTTTTTGCTGTTGTTAAAAGCCATAGTATAGTTAAAGTGCGTTATATTGTATCTTAAAATCACTGCAAGTAGATATAACTGAAGCTATGAGGACATATCATGATAAGCTCAGTACTGAATCCTAAGAGAACATGTTTCATTTTGCTTATTATTGCCATCTCTTGCATTGTCCCTGATCAAGATTATGTACTTTTACCAACAGCCTCAGGTATTAAATTGTAGCAGCTATAGCATGTTTTGTAGATAAGGAAGCTATCTTAATGTCTAATTAACTGCTGGCAGTGTATCCTCTGATGGCATTTCATCACACGGGGGATGGGGTTAGCAGTAGTGCACTCCCCAAGAGTCATTTCATCAGTGAAGCTGTCAAGTGGGGAAGGTTTCTGTGGACATCTGCATATCTGTTCCTCTCTTCATTTAAACTGCATTCCGTCACTCAAATTGTCACATGATGAATCATTATCTAGTTTGTCAAAATTACTACTTTTAGATCTTATGACAACTATGTCTTCATAATACTGTAAGCATCTGAACTAAAATAAATGTTGATTCAATCTTACTAAAAGGCATTAAGGGATAAATGAGGGTACTAGTCATTATTTAACACATCTGTGATGATCTATACAGAAAATTTAACATAATGTTCTGAGTCCCACAGGAAATTTACATTCATCTACTGCTCATTGATTTTGTGTCACCTTCTACTATGTATGATATATTGCCCTGAGGAATTATGTTTCTTGTTTTGCCAACTCTTTAGTTTTAAAAAATTCTTGGCTTGGTTTTCATTGCCTCTAAAGAATTCCTATGAGAAATATCTTTTCATCTCCTCTAAATAATCAAAATTTTGCTTTACTAGTACTTGGGAGGGCACTAACAATAAACCAGTCACCTGTTCTAGAGAGGATTTTAGTCTTCATATCCATGCTATTTTTGGAAAATGCTGATGATGAAATTAATAAAGTGTTTTAGTGAAAATCCTATTCAATATCAGGAATTTTATTGTTTTGGAAACAGGATGGTACCAATGTGCATAAAGAGATAAGTTTTGTTTCTTTGTAAATTGCCACTAGGAAGAGCAATGCCTTACACATATGATCTATACTTACTGACCATGCCAACTTGAATGCTATCGTTTACACTGGAAAAAAATTTAAAGTTCATATTTAAAGTAGAATTTTATAAACCATGGGGAATCTGCTATATTACAGAGAGTGTTAAGAAACACCTACTCAGGATACTTGCCATATTGTACTAATTTTCTAGATTACTAGAAAATTGAAAATGTTCCTTATTAATTTAATTCATATAAAGAAATTGTTGAAATTAACGCTTTAGACAGGAATTGTTGTGTATTATTGGCTTTAACAGAGTATGCGTGATAAATGGAGTAATGGAGCTTTCTGTGTTGCTAGTTTTTGTAAACATAAATTATTATTACAGCAATAATAAGTACCCTATCTGTCACCCTTTCCTCATTCACAACAAAGAGTAGCACATCAGCTTTAAGTCATCGTGTAACTATGTTCCATTAGTCAGGAACTATTTGTTTGTGGTTGGTTTTTGTTTCCTTCAGATTCTTCATTTTGACTCAAGTCTAAGACAGCCTGGAACTATGTAGCCTAGTGTGTCATCACACCTTTCATAATACTCCTGCCTCACTTTTCTGAGTTCTATAGTGTTGTGGATGGCCCTGGTGCTGCCTGTACTTTGATGTTAATTTTTCTTTCCCAGGAGGGACTATCTGGAAGGAAGAATGAGTCATGTACTCAGGTGACTTCTTGTGAACTATCCCCTAATCAATAAAGAAACCAGTCACTGGGCAAGTAGTCTGGACTTCCTGGTTGGATGGAGGAAGAGATGAAGCAAGAGAGAGAGACAGCGGCTTTTGGAAAGGGATAGTGAAAGGACAAGATACAGCTACTAGTGTTTCCAGTTTCAATGGCAGATCCGCCAGGATTCACCACTAGAGGATTTAGATTTAATGTGATTTACAAGATTAGGATTCTAGTTGTTGCATCCAGAGATTGAGTTACCATTGTTTCTGAACTAAATTTGTGTGGTGTTTTCCTTCATGTGGGGGTTCAACTGTGTTACAGAGAGAAAGATATGGTGGTAAAGTGTGGGTTTGTCAGATGTTTGCCACAAAAGGCCTTGGGGGTTTTGAAGCATGGGACTGGTGTGGTAGTAACCCACCAGTGGGAACTTGGTTACCTGGGTGGAAAGATTTTAGAGCTCTGAGTCAAAGAATCTCCACGAGATAAGAACAGGTCGGGCATTGCCCACTAGTGCATGGCCATCTAGCCCACCGGGGCAGAGAGTAGCTGGGTGTAGCATAGGAGCTTGGTGCCATTTTTAATATTTCCTGCAATACTATAGTAAATTGTGTCACATAGTTTTTGGTATTAATCTGCATTGTCAAATACTGATGTATTTGTTTTACAGATGGATATGACATTTCTCTCTCAGAATTAGGACAATAGTGACAGATTGCGTGTTATATTTCATGTCATTTATAACTCCAAGAATCACAAATGATAAATGAGTATAGGTCCATTATCTTTCAACTAAATATAAAATCTCCACCCTGTTTGTAAATCTGAACTATTTTCTAATATTCACAAACATTTACTTTGCATGTCCAACCAAATATCTTCTGATAATAAATATTACTTAACTTTGAAGTTAAATTTCTCTGTCTGTTAGCAATTATAATAACTGAATAATTTGAATTTTGATGAGAGAAAATTCTAGGTAGTACAGACATCAGAGAGCAAGCTTTTATAAAATTTGTCAGGGGATATTATGTCAGAATCAGAACAAATGTTCTATGCAGAAGGAAAGTGAAGGGTAACATGGAATGTATAGAAGGAATGAATTTAGAGAATAGGATAAAAACAAATGGTATAGTAAAATCTGCAATTCTTAGTGTCTGGATTACATATATATTTTTTTATCTTTGTGGTCTCTATCAAAAGTTTGTTTTCATTAATTACACATCTATCCTGAAATCACAAACTAGGATGCATATTGATCACATGTTATCACTTACTTAAGCCCAAATAACTGAATTTTTTGAATGAATTCAAACTACTTACTTAAAAGTAATCATTCACTTTCTTAAAACAACCTATAGCTTGCCAATGCAAGGATTTCAAAATAAAAATCTCCAAGCAATTAATATTTAGTAATATCTACTTTTGTATCAGATTTTTTTTGGAAAAAAATAAGTAATTTTTAGAATTAGAAATTTTATGTATATGTCTATTAATATGTGTATAAATCATAGAGTAGTTAAATACACGAGAAAATATAAATGTTCAAAAGTTTTATGATACATTTATAATAATAACAAAGATATTTTCATATATATTGCTTTCTACATTGTGGGCAGTGGGCTGTGAGAAGCAGCTGGGTGCTTGGTCAAGCACAAGCTTAGAACCCTGGAACCTTATTGGACAGCAGGAGTTCAGCTCTGTTCCCAGGCCCTGGTTTTTTTCATTTAGCTTCAGTCCTCCAACAACCACTCCCACAGAGAGGTCTATGGCCAACAGTCACAAGGAACAGGCCTCAGGCCCTAGAGAGATTTACATACTAATGAGGTACCTGAAGGCCAGAGGATGGAGCTAATTAAGCATTCTTCCCCAGCCCCCCCTGCTCTCCCTCTCTATTTAACTCAGGTCTGCCCTGGGTTTTGAGGGGGAGTGCATCCAGATCCATCCACCATCAGCCATGAAACACCCATGGACTTTCTCATGTCATTGTGGCCACGCCATAAAGAACTGTGGAGCCACAGCAGCAGGGCCTAACTTCCCCCTGGAGGAACCCAGAGCATTCCTAGTCAACTACCCACAGCCTGGCATGAGGAACCCTCTCTGCATTTCCAGCCAAACAACCTACACTACACGGTGTTGCTGGTTTTTAAACTAAGTACAAACTTTTACAAGAGTGTTGCTTTTATTTTTATTTGTTCTATTCAAATGATTCACAAATACCTGTGCTTACTTGGATCATTTTTCCACACAATCAGCTGAGCAAAAGTAAAAGCAAAAGACAGACAGTAATCAGAGGAAAAGGAGAGGATGAAGGGCTCATCCTTGAGAGGGTGATTAAGTGGGTCCCAGCAGTACCCATTTGTTTGTAGCTTTGTCTAGGTGGGATTCCATAAAATTCTTCCCTCCCCTTTGTATAGTATGTCTATTCAAATTGTCCTTGTAACACATGCATACACACACAAACACAAAGAGAGAACACACCATTAACAGCAACATTAATAATCAAAGGAGACGATATCAATTTGAGAGTAAGAGAGCAAGATGGAAGAGAGAGTGTGTTAGAGAAGGACTAGAAGGAGTTAGAAGGAGGAATGGGAAGGGGAAATGTCACTTAATTCTATTTTAATTAGTTAAAAAATCAGCTCTAAAGCTAGATTTTCAGTACCAGGTGTAATAGAATTAATCAATTAATTACAAAAAAAATGTCAATGACACAAATTATACTGAAAACAAATAAAACACATTGTATCAGGAAGGGTATGGATTTCAGTCACCAATGCCATTCACTGGAACTGATGAAATCACACTTCTTTAGGGAAAACAGGCCCTCTAAGTACTGTTTAAAAGAATTACATAATTAGATATCTCATTGAATATATATATATATATATATATATATATATATATATATATGAATATTCAATGAATATATATATTGATATATATCAATTATATATATCACATATATATGATTCCTTGAAAATAAAATTTATTCTTTGAAGATTTAATGTTTTTCATGGTTTTGGTAAACAGACTGAGGGTCTGTTACCCACCAAAGCCAGGTTTATTATTCACTTTACAACCTGTCAAAGCCTTCTCCATCCTCTCCTCTCATCTAACCCTTACACTCCCTCCACCATTGCTTTTTCTTGTTCTCCCCATGGGTACCCTCAGTGAGAGAGGATGAGCTTAGTCCTGCTGTGACTTGATGTACAAAATTGGATTTTTGAAATGGAATTAATGTAAACAAAGTAAGAAAAGGGCTCCATGAATTTATCAAATTTAATTCAGAAAGGAAGACCATGATTCCAAAAATCTCTAATTTAACCAAACAGGTTGATTTCCAAAATGAAAATGAAAAGAACACTTTTCATCATCTTCAATCTGCTATAAAAAAGACATTCTTGTCTTGAAACCCAGATGCTGCGGAAACTACAAGCACACAGGAACCAAGTAACGTTCACATCTAATATTTTTTCTTCTCCTAAGAAACTGTATTTCGAAAATAAACTATGATATTGAAATCTGCACCACTTTAAATACACACTTTAGTCAGATTAATCTCCAAGCCCTTCCACAATTCTGAGCTAATCGTAAAGTACTTCTTTCTAATCTGGACACTAGGCAGCAGTATATAGCACTTCCTACCACCTACTATTCAAACCTTACAACGGATGTAACTGAGAATGTGCTGCATTTCTCTTCTCATGGGTCAGCACTAGGACTTGCTGTAGTGTCTCTGCAGTAGTCTTCGTGTCTACTTTGTGTTCTATCTGTATCTTGTGGTACTTACCACAAGGAAATAAAATCTGTGTGTGTATGTGTGCTTGTATGCAGGCATGCCTGTGTGTGTGTGTGTGTGTCATGTATGTCTGTGTAAATGTGTGAGGTGTATCTATGTGTATGTACTTACATATAGAAAAACTTAGGCTACTATCAAGTATGTTCATTTAACTTTTCTAATTCTATCTACCTTTACCCATCGCAAGCATTTTGGTTGTCGCTAATTGTTTTTGAGACAGTTTCTCTCACTGAACTTGAAGTTCACTGACTAGCTAGGATCCTGGCCAAGAAGTGCATGAAAGCTCTAATTTGCATATCCTCAGCACTGGAAATACAGGTGTACACCCTTGCCCCTGTTTTCTGTGTGTCTGTGATTCTAGACATCCAATCAGATCGCAAGCTCTCAGAGCAAGCATTTTACCAACAACCATTCCCTCATCGCCTTTCCTGTGTCTCTTACAGCAGCTTTCCACTTGACATTTTGCATTCAATCATGTCCTTTACAGATGCTGTAATTACAGCCCTTACGTCTCCAAATTTGTCAAGATTAATTATTAATTTTAATTTTATAGTACAATGTGATGGATTATAGTACCAAATAGGAACTTATCACAAACTAATTATTAGCATTCATAATTTATTTTAAAGTAGGAAAAAACAATTAAGTCCAAATAAAGAATAAATGTCTCAGAGAACATTATGTACCAATAGTATTTCAAACTGTCTATCCTATAATTGATCTTTTGTCTAATTAGTTGAAGTAATGTGGACTTCCCTTTAAATTTTATATTATTAGTTATACTGTAAATAATTGTAAATGTAAATATTTACATTAATGTTAATAATAATTAACATGAGATTGAACATTTAATATTTACATATATCTATCTGCAAGTTCTTTAAGAAAAAACATCATATAATTATGTAATATTAATATTCCTGTTCAAAGTTTATTTGCTCTAACTAATTTCTTTCTAACAAATTTGAGTAATGGACACAGTATAAGTGATTAGAAAATGCTGTTTTAGTATACTAATAAACTCTATTTTGAGCCATTTAGAAGAATTAGAATTTTTAAAAATCTATAAGAACATAAATATGTTATTCAAAAACATGTTTGTTTCTTTTATAATTTAAAGATGAAATAGTGCCTAACATTCTTTATTAATGGATCAAAATTATAAATAATTGAATATACTTCATAACATTTCTTTCTTTAATTGCTATTTATTCTTCATATGCATTATGGTGTTATTATTGTACAAGCTACAGAGCAGGTAAACAGTGGGTCTCAGGGACAATTGTCTGTGATCCCAGGGTTTGAGAGCTAAAGTCAGAAAAATGCAAGTTTGAATCAATGTTAGATTGCACAAGAAGTACCTTTGTCATAATAATTACCTAAACAAAAACTTCAGGTATGTATCTCTATAGTTCATATTAAACTATTAAACATCTAAAAATTATAATATTCTATATCTTGATATTTCAGAGTCATATCCAGAGAGGGCTTCAGGGTTATAAATAAATTAAAATTCTATCCTTTTGGTCACATCATCTAATATAATAAAAATTATAACTATATTTACAAAGTAATGCCAAAATTATATAACTCTATTTCAGGTAGTCACTATATATATATATAAAAAAACATAATTGATGATGTCTTTTAAAATAGAATCTAAAAATGTCTTTTCCTAATTTTAACTTTAAATCACATTACAAAAGAATCAAAATTCCAAAGAAAAGTGGGTAATGCTATGAAAAGCATTAATATATTGTGTTCAATGAAATACTTTTGCATTTCCAACCAAGTTTATATTATGTTTATTTTTTTACAATTTACGACACTTCAGATCATGTGCCTCCTATATGTCACTTTTTTTTCAGGGTAGCTTGTTGGAGTCAGTTTCTTCTTTCATGTTTACATATATTTACTTACAGTCTGCCTGTAATCACTCCTAAGTCAAACCAATCACAATCCAAAGACATAAAAATCTAAGAAGATAAAAACCACAGTAAATTAGAATGTGGGCTGATTTATCCTCCAAAATACTGCCAGGTGTAACTTGTGGTTATCCATTGTTCATGTTTCAATTAACAATATGTAACAGTTGGAAAATGGTCATATTCAAGGATCATATATCCTCTCAATGTGTGTTTGTGTGTGTGTGTGTGTGTGTGTGTGTGTATGTGTTTTTATACACTAAATAATGTTGATGGTGTAAGTCAGATGTGGGAAACATGTTCTGCTTTACAATTCTGTAGTTTGACTTTTATAAAATATTCAATTCAATTAAGTGTTCAAAAATAAGTTTAACTAATTACATTTCAGCATTATTCTAGTGAATATATCAAAACCTGAGCATATGAAGTATACAACATATAATTTTTAAGATACTTAGAATAATGCTAAGTTGCAAAGTACTTACATAGCATATCTGAAGACCCTTTTTACTCCCCAGAAGAAGGAAAGATAACTATTTTTAAAATATTTCTTTATATTTATATTTTGGATAAAATTAAATCATGCGTATCATGACTATAATTGCAATTTAATATGTATATGATTGCTCTATCTAAGTGGAATAAGACAACATGACAATGAACTTGATTTAATACCTTAATTATGTTTTTTTAAAGTGGAAGACAAAAACAATTAACAATCATAAATAAAATTATTTTTGTTTTAAGATATCACGAGGTTTGCCTAGCAATTATTTAAATTTAGTCATCTCTGCTAGTGTGCTAAATAGCAGCAGGAGACATGGTTGGACATCTTACTACAGTGATGTTTTACAGATCCACTACTCGGAGTTGGAAAACGCATCTTTACTATTTGATTTTTATCTTGACTTACATCTTTGTGAACTGATCGCAACCAGGTATTGGTCATTGATATCACATTCAATAGTTATCATTGTTTTTATTTTGAACCTATTCAAAGTCTTCCTGTGTAGTCGTCCTCAAATGTATAGCATAATGTGTTAATCTATGATTACAAGGGCTTACTTGTCTCTAACTATAATTTGGCTCCTCGTGTCTCTATCCAATCTTCTATTTCTCCAGATGATGTAATCACTATTCTACTTCTGCTTCTGTGATTTCAGCTTTGGTCTGAACGAAGGGAGATAATAGACTATGAGGCTTCCTATGTCTAGCGTATTTCACCATTCTACTTTCTCATCTGGTTTCATTTTTTTCTATGTGGAGTTCAGCAATCACTATATCCTATAAGGACAAAGAAAAATAGAATAAAATTCTTTACATTTATAAGCTACGGCACATAAAGTAAAAATGAAAACTTCGATCATTAATAAAGATTCTCAAATATCACTTGTAATCTAAATTTGTTCTCACACAGTACTCCTCCTAAAATTAGCTGATGACAGTTGATATTTATTATTTTAAGGATGTTGGTTTTACAGTTATTTGTATCTATATGTACCCATGTCTTGTCTTAGTTAGGGTTTTACTGCTATGAACCAACACCATGACCAAGGCAACTCTTATAAAGGACAAAATTTAATTAGGGCTGGCTTACAGGTTCAGAGGTTCAGTATATTATCACCAAGGCAGGAACATGGCTACATCCAGGCAGGAATGGTACAGGAGGAGCTGAGAGTTTTATTTATATCTTCATCTGAAGGTTGCTAGCAGAATACTGGCTTCCAGGTGACTAGGATGAGGGTCTGAAAGCTCTCACCCACAAAGACACACCCACTCCAACAAGGGCACATCTCCTGAGCCAAGAACACATACAAACCATCACATTTCACTACCAGGCCCCCATATGCTTATTTAAACATATGAGTCTATTGGGATCATACCTAAACATAGCATAATACAAAATATATTTGATCCAACTTCAAGACTCCACATAATTTAGAGCAGTCTCAACAATGTTAAAAGTCCAATGTTAAAAGTTCAAAGTCTCTTCTGAGATTCACCTAATCATTTAACTGTAATCCCTAAAGTAAGATAGAAAACCAGCTGGGCAAACTCCAAACACTGCATCTCCATGTCTGATGTCAAAGCAGTCTTCAGATTTCCAGGTCCTTATTCATCTTTGTTGACTGTAACAAACTTCTTTTTTCTGGGTTATGTTCACTCCATTAGCAGCTTTCCTCAGCAGATAGACCATAGCTCTTGCATCTCAAATATCTTAGGGTCTCTAAGGAAACATTATTGTTACAGCTTCTTGTTTCAATGTCTGGGATCTACACATGATCTTTTGGGCTCTTCCAAAGGGCTGGAATCATTTCTCTAACTCTGCCCACTGTAGCACTCTAAATTCAGGTTGACCCATTCCAATGCCGTTGTTGTTCTTGGTGATCATACCTTGGTACCGGTATCTCTAATATGCTGGGGTCTTCTACTGTAACTAGGCTTTACCAATAGCCTCTCATAGGCTTTCTTCATGGTGCCAAGTTTCAACTCTTTTGTATGACCCTTCTGTCATGGGCCATCAACTGTAATTGAGGCTGAACCTGCATCAGTGTCCTTTCATAGCCTCTCACAATGCCAAGCCTCAGCTGTTCTTCATGTCTACTTTATGTCTTTAAAACCAGTATGACCTGGTGACTCTGACACATTACCCAGTACAGCAGTGGAATGAGGTATGACCCTGGCTATCTCTAGAACACAGCTTCTTTGTTGTCTCAGAAAACAATTCCCAGAAGATTTTACCTCAGTGATGTTGGTCTCTTTTTAATCACCACTATTTTTTTTTTTAGCTCCTGTTAACCACCATCAATTGTTCCAGTTAGTTCCTTCTACTACTAACAGATAGATAATAGGTAGACTCTATTTGGACTCTAAATCTAGAGCCACATGGCCAAAGATGCCAAGTTCTGTTGCTTGCTCAGGCTGGAACATGGCCCCATTGTTCTGTTATTATTATTATTATTATTATTATTATTATTATTATTATTATTAACTCTCTGTTTTCTAACTCCTTCACTGCCTCAGTTTGGCTGTCTTGAAACTTGCTCTATAGACTGAATTTGAACACAAGAGATCTGCATGACTGTCTCCTGAATTAAAGTGGACTGTCACTGGATTAAAGATGTGTTCCACCAAGCCTGGACTTAAGCTTTTCTTCACCTGGATTTGTGTTCTAGGCTGGCCTTGAACTCAGAGATCTGTGTGTCATTGCCTCCTGAGATTAAAGGCTTGTACTAACATGCCTGGACCTAATTTTAGCTGGGTGGAATCTTGTTCAAGGTTATTATTCCCTTAATTTAATATCCTTAAACATAGGATTAGCTCCATTTTACTTCCTGGTGCCCCTTTAGTATCATATATTTTATATTTATTCTTTCTAAGCTTGTTATGCTTGTTCAAAATGTTTTTCATGAGACTTAACCAGAGAACAAAGTCTCTGTTGGGTTTTTTGAGATTTCCTTTTTCAATGTAATTAATATGAATCTCTTTCCCTCAGCCTCCCCTAGACTCTTCAGAGAACAGCAAAAATTGTCCACATTCTTCACCAAAATACCACAAGAATAGTCTCAAGGCCACATATTGAATTCTCCACAGACTGAAACTTCTTTTGCCATGTCTGCACAATTCAAATCGCTCTCAGTAACAAAGTCTCCCATATTCATACTAGGATAGCCCATTAAACCTCATTTAAAGCATTCTACTGTTCTCCAAATCCGATGTCCCGAAATCCACATTCTCCAAGACAAAAGCATGGTCAGGCCTATCACAGCAATACTCCAGTTCACTTATGTCTTAGTTAGGGTTTTACTGCTGTGAGCAGACACCATGACCAAGGCAAGTCTTATAAGGACAACATTTAATCAGGACTGGCTTACAGGTTCAGAGGTTCAGTTTATTATCATTAAGGCAGAGACATGGCAGCATCCATACAGGCATAGTGTAGGAGGAGCTGAGAGTTCTACTTCTTTATCTGAAGGCTGCTAGCAGAATACTGGCTTCTAGGCAGGTAGGATGAGGGTCTTAAAGCGCACACCCACAGTGACACACCTACTCCAACAGGGTCACACCTTCTAATAGTGCCATCCCCTGGGCTGAGCATATAGAAACCATCACATGTGTGAATTTGTGTACATGAATGTAGTAATCACAAGGAAAAAGTGTCAGATCTTTTGGAGCTGGAATTATAAATAGCTGTGAGCTGTCAGAAATGGGAGATAGAAAAATAACTCACAACCTCTGCAGAAGCAGTTGTGGCTCTCAACTGCCAAGCAATTTCTTGAGTCCTTATGGTAATTAATTTTGAAGATAATATACTATAATGTTTTACATATATCTTTGTGATATGATTTTATTAATGGTTTAAATAAATATTTTATCATATTTATTTGTGTGTGTGTGTGTGTGTGTGTGTGTGTGTGTGTGTGTGTGTATACACACACATGTGCACATAGTGGTAGGACAACTATGCATGAGAACTGATTATATCTGTCCACCATGAAGTTTGTTGATCCATAACTTTACAGCTGAGCTGAGTCGCCTTGCCAACTACTACATATCATTAGCTTTAAGAAAAAAATTGCACTATGGATACTTTATGTTTGTTCATATGAATTAGAAATTCCGCCATTGAATGTGTTTTTGACAGTTAAGTGATATTTGTTTTAAAAATCATTTCCAGTTCCCTGGTATACCAAGAAAAGTGGAATGACTTCTGATCGCATTCTTTTTCTTAATTACTCACTACAAGATCAGTTTATCCAGCCCCTTGTGAATGTAACACACAATCCAGATGAAAGTAATCCATACTTCATTTGTCATCACTCAACACTTTAATAAATACGTGATGTGGATGTAGATCTAAGGTCCTAGAGTTTGCTCTCAGTATTACATTACAGAGACGTGGTAGATAAGTAGGTAGAGAGATAGAGAGATGATAGACGATAGATTGATAGGTAAGTAGATAGATAGATAGATAGATAGATAGATAGATAGATAGATAGATAGATGGATAGATATATGACAGATAATATATAATCAATAGATAATAAATAAATATAAATAGATAATAGATGATGCATAAATAATTGACAGATAATCAATAGATAATAGATAGATGATAGGCAGATAAATATAGATAAATAATAGATGGTAGATTGATAGATAATTGATAGATAACTGGTAGACAATAGATAATCAATAGATGATAGATAGATGGATAGATAGATAGATAGATAGATAGATAGATAGATAGATGATAAATAGGTAGATGATAGATACATAGATGATAGATAAAAGATGGATAATAGACAGATAACAGATAATCAATAGATAATAGACAGATATAAATAGATAATAGGTAATACAGATGATTAATAGATAATCAATAGATAATAGATAGGTATAGATGGATAGATAATAGATTGTAGATAGATGATTGATATATAGTCAATAGATAATAGGTTAATCAATAAATTATAGATAGATAGCTAGATAGATAGACAGAGAGACAGACAGATATAGATATCATTAGTGTTCTATAAATCAAAAAGTGATCAGGGATGGTTAATAATATACTAATATACTTGGTAATCTGCTCCTGTTGAGAAAAAATTTTGCATTTCAGAATTATTTACAGTTGAAGATTTTGTCAGGTATAGATAAGACGTGAGCAGGTCCACGAGAGCTTGATGAAGAAAACCGCAGTATCAGTGCACATCTTAGCATGATAGTAAAGGATTTTGTCTAGTGACAATTTCCTTCGCACCCTGACCAAGACAGAGGTTTTCAGCTATGATCGGCATTAGAAAGTTTAAATCAACAGTTTGTAAGGTTCTTGTTCAGACCAAAATGTAAACATGAGTATAAAGACTTATTTAATTCATAATTGAAAATAGTGAGATGTTTATAAGTATTACTGATAGAATAATCAACTATAGTGTCTTCACTTTGTAAAATAGTAAGCCATACTAGAAGTGTTAAGATTGAAGACCTCTGTATTAGGGAAACTGTTTTTTTTTCACAATATAATTTAGCATGGCCAATCTCAATCTAACACCATTTAGCTTGTCACAGGATTAATTAGAATGTGTAAGGAAGGACAAAAAATGTCCACATTTAAAGTGTCAAATTAAGAAAACTATTATGCTTTTTAAAAAATAATTTTATAAGAAGACTATGAGCAGCAAATATCTGACAGTTTGTTTCCCTGGACATGGTAAGTTACAGGCACAGAGGAATAGAATATTAACACCTCATGTATCCTGGACCTTGAAATCAGAGTGTGAGAGAGAATATATGTCTATGCAGATGGAACTCCTTCCAAAGAGGTCATAGGAATTTGCTTCAAACATATGTAGTCTAGTCACCAACCAACTATGTTCATTGTGCAACTGCCTTGCTCAGCTGTGTGTAGAAAGCTAATGAGTCACATAATCTGGCTTCTAACTGAACTGCTCTCTTTGGCCTCAACCAACTCTGGCAATCTGTTCTGGTCTTCTGGCTCCCTCTGATTCTCTGGCTTCAACTGCCTCTGCTGACCTGCACTGAGCTGCATGACCTCATGAATGCGCTCAACTCTACTGCATTGGGCATTGCAATAACTCATCAACTCCTAACTCACTGTGTAACCCAACCTCCAGTCCACTGAACTGAATAAACTGAGCTCCACTGAACTGAATAAACTGAGACTCTCTCTCTCTCTCTCTCTCTCTCTCTCTCTCTCTCTCTCTCTCTCTCTCTCTCTCTCTCTCTCTCTCCTCTCATTTCCTGTGCTGCCTTCAAATAGCTCCACCCTTCATGTAGATGCCATTGTTTGGAATTGAAGGCATGTACTAAAGGGTTCCAGCTAGAGGAGCTAAAGTTATGTACTAAGGATATGTCTTCATTTCAGCCAAATCACACAGATCTAGAAGGTCTTTGGTTATGTTCAGAGCAGTCATGTGGCTGGGTTAAAATTTCCCTATACAAATGAGTCTTATTCCACAAAGACTGTATACAGGCCCTATAATACATCCATAAGGAAACTCTTCTAGTCAATTCATTTTGGTTTTTCTCTAATGTTTGGTATGAACACATAGTCTATGAGTTGCATTTAACTGTAACTGAAAAATCTAGTGACAGTTCATTATCTCTTTCACATCTTTGGTGGTGTTTGGCACTGTATGAAATTTTGGATTTGAGAATCACTCTTTATATGAGTCAATCAATAATGAAGTTGCTAATACTGAAAATCTTTTACTTCATAAATATTCAAAAATATATGTGATCAACAGAATAGTATGTTAATAAATAATTAATTATTAATCTAATAAAATAACTTTATCCTTTATAATTTCTCGATTAGGTTTTGTTTTAACCTAACAGATGGTTTTTCTTACCATTCTGTTAAGTTATAATTTCTACATATCATGCTATTTCTAAGGCTTTTCAGTGTTCTGAGGGAGACAATCTCTTTATTTGCATTTTTTAATACCTTATATACTTCAAAAAAAGCACTTCTGTGTTTGAATTTTTGTGTTTGCTTTAACAGGGACTAAAACATCTCTATGACAATTAATGCTTAAAATTGTAATCTTAAAAATATTTTAATAGTATATAGGATTGCTACCTTTATTTAAAGTACATTTTGGAATATAAGGAATTACATTTTATATTCAACATATTAAATTTACTTGCATCTTTATTTTGCACTGGGCACAGCAGTTCTAGTATCTAGGTACCCTTCTAAAAAACATTGATCAGGAAAATTAATATAACTTATAGGCAGATAAGAACATTTTGTTGATGTTAATTAGGAACTAGTTGTGACACCAGATAGCCTGAATGTAATTCTCAATTCCAATGCTTAGCTGGTTTTTGTAGAGAGTTAGATAGTGAGACATTTCCACAATCATAGAATTATTCTAAATAG
This sequence comes from Rhabdomys pumilio, assembly GCA_030674055.1. NCBI lineage: Eukaryota > Metazoa > Chordata > Mammalia > Rodentia > Muridae > Rhabdomys > Rhabdomys pumilio. Next base: position 63,441,613 of record JANHMN010000014.1, read on the forward strand.
AGACTTCCAAGAAAAGTCAGTACAATAGCAAAACCGTGGACTATGCAATGCGAGCTGGAGAGAAATGGGAAACACAGAATGAATAGAGAATACACCAAAATTCATTGTGTAATGATCAATGTAGTATCAGCAATGAAAGCAGTCCACATGCCAGGTAGCATAGGTAGAAATTAAAATATTTACAGGTTTTGACATGTGGTACTTTGGAAGTACAGCAACATATTTTGTTAAATTTTACACTGTAACATAAAATTAACTAGCAATTAGTCTGGCCATTTTAACGATGATGAAATTACAAAATTATAAAATCTACTACTCAAATCTCATGCAAAATAATATTTTATTTTCAGGTCATTTCATTCAACAATCTTTAGTTCCTAATATTTCTCTCAGATAAGTGTTAGAAATGATATTTTATTATGTTATATGAAGGTAGCAATATCATAATATTAAAAAATGTAATAAACATGAGAAATGTCTTCATAATTTAGATATTGTGATTAAGAAGGCAACATTAAACATAAAATTACTAAAAAGATTTTTTTACCAAGGAATTATTAATATTTAGAAAACAAATGATAGTGTAATTTCTAGAGTGTGTTTCCTATGGTCACATACATGCACACAACTGATAATTATGATTGAAGTAATGTGCATTGTCACTAACATTTATTGTGATAGAACTGTATTACAATAGCTGAGTTAGAGCATGCATAATTTAATTGATACTGAAAGCTTTAAGACCCTACATCGGGGGAGTAGGGAGACGGCTCAGCATTTCACACCCCTTATTGCTTTCCTGGTGTTCATTCTCAAGCACACACAAGGGAGTTCACAACTGCCTCTCACATCTGTTCCAAGACACAAACTTCCCACTTTTGTCCTCTGTGGCACTGTATGCACAGGGTGCATAGTGTGATACATGCAATACTCATTTATACACACGAAACAGTAAGTTTCTAAAAGAGTTTAAGTCCAGCAGACATAACTGCCTTTCTTACATTGTTTTTACAGAATCCATATCTCCATTTCACAATGCTGAAGATATGTTAGTAGTATAAGAATGGACGAGCTCATGACTGATAAAATCATCTATTGTGTTATCCCATCTGTGGATGGATAGTCCATTGTCCTTGAGATTTGCAAAGAGGAACACAAAAATGAATATTAATTTTAAATGTTGACATTTTCTTTGATATGTTAAAAAAAGCACTAGTGTCTGCTTGGACATAATATATAAATCTTTTTAAATTCAAAACCAGACAACATTCCAATTATAGCATCAAGTTGTGATATATATTATGTACTCAAATAGATAATAAATGTATAAGTTTCTTTTAAACGCTATTATGCAGGGCCTCAATTATAAAAAATATGTTTCCAGGTGGTGTTTTAGAAGGTGATTGTGCCCTTTATTTTCATTTCAATGTAATAGGTCACATGAATAACTGATTCAGTGTCTACTGTCTAGAAGTATACTGTGCTATTACAATCTGACAAAGAGCAGGTCAGATACATTTGAAAAGTAATTATCATTAATATTTAAATTACATTATTCTAGAACAAAGTCAAAACAATTGAGGGTTGACATTTTTTGCATTTTTTAAATTTCTAGTGCAAGGGGTAATACTTTACATTTTTAAGATGGTTTTTCTTACACATCACATTGTTATAGTGTTCTAATCAGTATCTGTGTTGGAATTGCTCCAGAAAAACTTAGAGCTTCTATATCCTCTGATTTAAAAAATACTAGGCTCGTATGGAAATATCTTTGATTGTCCTTTGATACAGGTCTGACTCAATCATGTGCTAAGTTTTAACATGACATCAGAGTTGGTGTTAAGAAAAGAAGTGGCTTCACTTCCCTCAAATTTATTTTCTAAAATTTCAGTAATCTATGTTGAATATCCATCTGTTCATGGTAATAGTATACAAAGTAGTTAATATTATTTAACAAGAATAATTTTAATTCTCAAGGAAGATAGTAAAATAATACTAACATCTATTGCCTCAAATATTATTATCTTTAATTTTTATCTCATGTCAGGAGATTATGATTATAGTCTTTTATCTCCTAGAGTCTAATCACTTTTCTCTTCCTCATTGCTTTACAGTTCATTTTAATTTAAATTTGAGAAGAAAGTCTGTGATACACATTTTTGAGGTATTTTAGTGTTTTGTAATTTAAAACTTACTCTTTAAAATAATTTTTACGATTTTTTAACTTATAATTTAACCTGTATGTTAATAACATTACTTAAATAAATTCACATGAGATTTTTTAAATATCTTTTTTTTAATTTCACTTTATGTTCCAATCACAGCTCCCTCCCTCCTTTCTTCTCAGTTCCACCCTTGCAAATTATTCTCCTTTTTCAGAGAAGGGCAGTCCTTAGGTACCACCCCACCCTGGGTCATTCAGTCTCAGCAAGTCTAGGCACATCTGTTCCCAGGGGTAAGGGGATGCAACAGCAGGGAAGAAATACCTAAGGAACCAACTTGTTACAGTAACCATGTGAGCACCAAGCTGCCCATTTGTTACAAATGTGTAGGAAATCTAGGTCCAGCTCCTGTATGCTCCCTGGTTGGTGGAACAGGCTCTGTAAGCCACCATGATTTTATTTTTTAAATATCTTAGCAAAATATTTTTAAACTACTTTGGATGTTTTTCAGAGTCTTTTGTTGCCAAGAGCAAAATTTTATAGCTATAAAATTCAGAAAAAAAAGACTATTTTACTGAAATAACAGGATAGTTTGCAGCCTGAGTTGAAAGAGACACCTAGACCATTACAAGATAATGTCATGTGTCCTTCGTGGTGCTGGAACACTGAAGCAAAAACTGTTAGCTGTTAGTTTTTAGTCCACAGCACTTTCTCTTTGGTTATCTGTCTACCACTAAATATATTTGCTATATTAGCAGTTTCAAAATTGCATGTTACTAGTTATACCACAACTGTCGTAAATGCTTTCACACAGTTGGGACTGGCTGCAGGCTTTAGATACCAAGACAATGACAAACAAAAGTCAGATGGAGAGAAAAGAAAATTACGGAGATAATGTCTTTCAACCTGTGAGGATGACTCACCTGAGCACAATTTTCAAGCTAGTATTGATAAGGGTGAGCACAGTACATTCTCGATTCAACATCCACGAACAGCAATCTGTCATGCTGTGGCATAGCTACACAGGGTCTCAGAATTAGCAACTGAACTCTATGACACTAGAACCCCATCCCACCTCAGAGAATTTAGCCCCGCCTAGGCACTGTCTATTATCTTAGAAAATTTCTATTTTACAAAAGGTTCATATGACATTTTCTTCTTCTTTCATTCTTGCTTTAATCTTTATATTATATTGGTTAGTATGGAAATTTGAAATCTATTAGATAATTCAGAATACAAACAGCAGTCTCTATAGAGTTCAAAAAATTAATCACTACCAACTTCAGGAACTTATAATGGTACATTATAAACCAAACAACCAAGCAGTGCCTGAGAGTGGGTATTACTGAAATTAACATATTTAAATAACCCCATAGATAATTCTCCACAAACAATGTTATTACATAACATGTGCTCCTGTATTTAGAACAATATATTCTGTTTTGTTTTTCTGAATTAGCATGTTATTCAGTATAAAGCATATGCAAATTAAGATGGGTTTTTATGTTCTTAAATATTTAATATCTTTAAACATTTACTGTAACTTTTTCTTGCACAGAAGAAAGCTGTAGAACACAGAACATATTAGTATTAATTCTTCAAATGATAGCTTTTCTCCTGATAGTGAGTAAAAAAAAAATCTTATCTGTAGGGATATGAGTCTAATATTGCTATGAAAGAGTTAGCCAAACTTAAAGCAGAAACAACATGGAGATAATGTTTTCCAAAGAGGTGATATACACATAAAATAGATTAAAAAAATAGATTCTTAGGCAAAAAAAAATGTTCTTAAGAGTTAGCAGTTACACATCTTAAATCTAATAGTATCAGCATCTATTCCTGTATTTTAGATTGTCAAGAAATTTTACATGTGTAAAAGTTTTTATTTCATAGTTAAAAATCATTCGCTGATGCATTTCAGAACTCACTGCTCTGAGTCTTCCATTCCTGTGGGTGGAAAAATATTAGGAAGAAAACACCAAGCATCAGAAGCCTTCCCTTGACTCCCCTCTTTCCCCAGAGTTCTACAGCTCTAGTCAGTTAGCATTGTCTTCTGAGGTCAAGCTCAATTCAAATAGTGTTAAACTGATGGTATTTAATGTATCCAACTGTGAAGTGAACAAATAAGATGCCAGGGAGAAATGGGTAGAAGAGAGCATCTTATAAAGCACATTGGCATCAAGATTAGAGAATAATAGGATAATTCAGTGCTACAATAAGAGGTCCTGAGTTTGAGACCGTTAACAATGTCCAGAGATCACACTGTATTCCACTGTTCAAAGTGAGGTAAATTGAGAAAGATTAGCATAAAAATCTAACGATGTTAGTCTGCTTGAGTGAAATCTATCAATCTGTACCTAAGTATACCTATGCCTGTCCTGTGCTTAACTCTATGCTATATGACTACATCTGCTTTTACATCTTTCATCTGCTTATCTATCTATCTATCTATCTATCTATCTATCTATCATCTATCATTTATCTATAATCTATAATCTGTCATCTATCTGTCTATCATCTATGTATTACCTATCTATCATCTATCTTATCTATTTATTATGTACCTACCATCTATCTGTCTATCTTCTATGTATTACCTATCTATCATCTATCTTATCTATCTATTTATTATGTATCTACAATCTATCTATCATCTATTCATCTACCTATGTCTCAAATGAAAAAGGAGGCATTAATGGTCCAGGGAAGATGGATCTGCAAGGCAACAGAACTCCTGAACAATGAGGGCTTCAGTAAGGTCAAAGACAAATGTGAGTATTGATTTCTGCATTTTAAAATGAGTCAGAAAGGACAAAAAGACAGACAATATAGTGATTTGTCTGTTTAGTAAGAAATGCAGAGGATGTGTGGAATTTTTCTTTTCTGTGTGAAATAATATATTGTACTAGTACCATTAATGTTTGATGTGGACAGAGAAGGAGAACTTTTGAAATTCATTCATATTTCTTCCTGTGGAACATGAAAGACAGCTGGTTAGGACAGAAACAGTGGTTGCACCTTCCCTCCTCGGTTTCTATTCAGTCACCCATTGTGCTAATACTTTCTCTTCTCAATTACTTTTCAAAATAATATTTTTAACGATTTTTTCTTTGAGAATTGCATACATGTACAAAATATATTTTGATATTATATACCTGTACTAGCATTCTACAAATATCAGAAGACCTACCAAATAACCTGTGTTTCAATGTCATAACAATTATTACTATCAACCATTATAAAATTATTGTTAATCCCTAATTATAGTACACTCTCACACTGTGGAAGCCTGAGCAAGACTCACATAAGGTTAGGCTTGTCAAGGTAGATAGGGCAGGTAGAGGGGAGGTGGAGGGGTGTTCCAAGGCTCTGGTCCTGAAAGAGTCCACTTGGAGAGGCTAATTAACATTCCTGGTCAGCTCAGGAAAGGCATGGAAGAGAAAGAATAATTAACATTCCTCAGACAACAAGGGAGAAGACCAACCTGCAGGTGGGGGATGCTGGGAGCACATGGATAACTTTGGTCTCCCACAGACAAGGGAAGTCCCTGCCACCTCATTCCCTAAAGATCAATCAGTTTAAAAGTCACATTCTTCTGCCAATCATATTGTGACTAGCTGCTGTTTCTCTATGTTGCCCCTGGAGACTGTATAAATGTCCACTTAACAAACTGAGCTGGATCGCCTCTCCTTTTGGATGCAAGATGACCCCAGCATGCTGGAACAGTAAAAATTCCTTTTGCTTTTGTAATGATCCCCTGTTCCGGGTTGTTCACTCAGGAAATCCCTGTTAAACTGAGGCTCATCAAAGTCTTACAGTCCCAGTAAATGTGTTTTGTTAAAACTAAATTTATCTTTTAATTATATACATATATATATATATATATGTGTGTGTGTGTGTGTGTGTGTGTGTGTGTAATGTATGTGTATCTGGGGTGCATTTGTATGTGTGTGTGTGTGTGTGTGTGTGTATGTATGTGTGTGCTATAAAAGGGAGAAAGAAAAGTTGTATATAAAATAAATGATGGAAACATTCTCATCAATAAAATTGTATAATGGTTTTGTTCACTAGAAAATCTATGGAACTGGCGATATTACTACTGTTTAAAATAATATGTCCCCATTGCTACATATTATGGGTTCTTGGTTACCAGCTGATGTTCTCTTGGGAAATGTTTGTATCCTGAAGGCTCTGACCTCAACATACTAATCTCTTAATAAATTTGTATGGTAGATTCTTTGGAGGTAGAAAAATGTAGGCATTAGACCTAGCTGACAATGAGTCTCACCAACCCAATAGAGAGTCTATGTGGGCTGCAAATGTTAAGGTCATATTGTTAGGGAAGCTTAAACCCACTTATGTTCAGAACAGGTCATTGAGAGTTCCTGAAGTATAAAGGACAAGTCTTTGCTTACAAAGGGGTTCTGAGAAAGAGGTAACTGGGAGGGGCAAAACAAATGACTTGAAGTCAAATTGTGGTTTACAAGCTGAAAGCCTGTGTTCTGTTTAAGAAAGCTCTCTCTGGAGATGTTCAGACAAGTCATTCCAGATAGCTCAGCTCTCACAGACCATTTTTTTTAAACATTGCAAATGAATGCAGAGAATGCTGTCCTTGTAAACACAGTAAATAAACATAGCTGGGTAGGATCCCATCCTGAGATTACCATTTCAACCACACCTAGGACCAATCTAGCTCCATCTCATGCTAACTTTCAACTCAGGAATCTGCCTGTCTTTGTATTTTTCTGACAAGATGATGGATAGTGCAGATGCCACTGTTCTTTTAGGCCTTTGAGGAACCTTATACAATTCATATTGCATCCTTACATTTTGCACAGTTGAAAACTTATATTTATTTGAACTCATATTTTCAGAGTACTTTCACACAGCCTTAAAGGCAGTTCTAGAGGTCTCCGACATTTACCATTTTGATGAGAAATTAGCCACAGCCTTGCCTTTCAGGCTAGTGCTATCTCTGATTACCATGGAGTCATTAACCTTGGCAGAAAAGAAAGTCCTCAAAGAAGGAACATAAAAATATGTATATTATTATACAAACAAGCCTTATACTCATAGCAACCATCAAGACCCATGAAGGCCCATGCCCTGCTGGTTCTTTTGCAGGGACAAGAACCGTGTCATACTGGTCCTTACATGGTCAAAGCAGACTGAAACTGATCTTATAGTTAATGAATTTACAAATTTTCATGTTAATTTTTTGTTAGAGTTCTAGCCTTCCCTCTCAATTCTACACCTTATTTCCTACTTTTAGATGAGATTTTTTTTTTTTTTTACTCTTTTTAGTGGTGTGTAGGAATACATTTTTTATTTCTGACTTTTCTTGAATTTTAGAAGGTATGTTAAAATTAGATTATAGAGAAATGTTGAAACTGTTATGACTATAAGGATTATTGCAATATGGTAAATACATTTTTAATTGTTAGCTGAACAGAGATACTAGAAGGTACTGATAGAATGCTCTGATTTGAACGTTGTAGATCTCCTGTAAGTTGATGCAATGGGCCTGTGTTCTCAGGTAATAGGCTTTTGGGATGTGAGTAAATCTTAAGCAAGAGCTCAAATGTAATCAATGTATCAATCCCTTGATAGATTCACAAATGGAGAACATTATTATGAAAACAGTGAATTGTAGGAAGTAGAGTCTAATTGGTAGAAGAAGGTTTGTGGGTGTTTCCTGTGGGCCCACAATTTGCTCTGTGAGTCATCTGTTTCTCATTGGCCATGAGGTGAGTAGCCTGAACTACCAGTTCCCACTAATACAATATCCTGCTGTGTCATATATCAAGAATCAAAAAACTATCAAGTATCTGTGCCATGAACTCTGTGAGCCTGAGCTTAACTAAACTCCTTTTGTTCTGTTTATGTGGAATAAGGGTCATTATCCTTCAAAGTTAAAAATAATACTACCTTATACAGTAAAACAATCATATTCAGAGAGACATATTTTACAAAAAGACATAAATGGAAGACTATTAGGTGAAGGAAGGGAGAAAGAAAGGGAGAAGAGTAACAATAGAGGGTGAGAGGGAAAAGTGCAATCAAAGGATATCACATGCATACATAAAAATGCTCAATCAAAGCCATTCCTTGAGTGATTAATGTCAACTAAAAATAACCAAATAGAAGAGAGCCTTTCACTATTATCTTTAAATCACATCTATATCCATGGTTTGTGCTTTCCATCCCTCGGGCTAGAAACTCAGTTTCTCTGGTAGGTTATCTCTGTCCGTTTCTGTTTGGGGAAGTTTGTCCCTCCTTCCTCTCTCCCTACTTCCATCATCCCCTCCCTTCTTCCATTCTTCTTTTCATTCACTCATTTCTTTCAACTCTTATTTAAGGAGTTTATCTTCTAAAACATACACATATGAGTATGCATGCACACACATGCATGAGCATATGCATGTTTGTGAGTGGCCAAATGTCCACAGAGAACAGAGAGTTTAGATCATCTAGAGCTGAGGTGGCAAGCTGTTACAAACCACCATTTAGTTGCTGGGAATTCAACCAGAGTCCTCTGTAGAAGCATCAAGAGCCCTTAACTATATCCTGAGGTCCCATATTCTTTTATAAGCTAAGTTTGAGTAGTAGAATTCTTATTTACACACACACACACACACACACACACACACACACACACACCATAAAAGGAAAACAGAGAGACCCCCAAAAGATTAGCATAACCTTTTGTATCTTAAGTTCATGCCATGTTTGCCCCATTCCTCCTACGATCCCAGAATATTTCTCCAGGTCCTGTCTTGTGAAGCAGCAGAGGCAGTCTCCCTTCTCCAGAGCCATTTTAGTTTTGCTTTGTTTCTGTAAAATTTCAAGTATCACCTCTAAGAGAAACAGCTTTAATTACATCACTTATTTAAAATCTTCAGAGGCTCTGTACAGAATAATTGATGGAGTAATATAAAGTGCTAATGATTGCTTCCTGTTTGTCTTATAGACTACACCTCTATTGTTTTTCCTCCAAGAGAATGCAAATTACTATGCTACTTTTTTTCATAAAGGGTATAGATATAGCTTGTCTGAAATGACTGAACGTTGGTTTGCCACAGCTTTATTGAATTCTGAGGAATTTGATTTTCTAATTTTATTTTTCTTTACTGCTTCATTTTTCTCATATTCAACTTGTTAATGGGTAGTCAAATGAGGTTATAAGAACTATTTAGAATTCCACAAAATGCCATCAACTGTATTGTAAATACATTAGAAAGCATTATTTTAGTGTAGTACAAAATCCTAATAAGATATAAAATTAGTTACCTACAAGAATGCCTGTAAATTTGTTCCTAGTCTAATACAATAAACAAAGTGCACATGGAAGTAGCTCTAAGTGGAAAATGAATGTTCTCAAGTCTGTCTTAACACTACTGGGAAAAGCTTTAGTGGTGGAACTGTCTCCTGTCATCAAAATGGCAATAACTCCTCAGCAGGTCTGCAGGCTTTCAGCTCAATGAATACATTTCTGACTACATTTTGCACCTTCAATCTTTCGAAGACACTTTACCCGTTTCTTGATTATGCATAATAAAACTGGCAAGTTCATTTCTTTGAAATTATGGACGTTCTTGAGGAACAAGTGATTTTCAAACTCTTTTTTTATAAAAATGATACTGTATGGCAATGGTGGCACAAAGCTTTTTGGAGTAACCACCCAATGTCTGATCTGACTTAAGGCTCACTCTGTGAGATACAACCCATACCTGACACTGCCTGGGTGACCAAGATCCAAAAACTAGGTGGCCCAGGGACCTAAGGTAAAACCACATATTACTTTTCTTTTATTAAAGTGATATGTCTTCTAATGATAGATAGTCTGCTATATCATAGATCAGTGTCTTATTCAGCAAAGATCAAAGAAGCTTCCTCCTGAAGATGTGAACAATACAGTGACCCACAGCCAGATATTACACACACACAAAGAGAGGACAGAGAGAGAGAGAGAGAGAGAGAGAGAGAGAGAGAGAGAGAGAGAGAGAGACTTTGAAACACATAGCTCTAAATGGGATGTCCTCATCAAATCCCTCCTCTCAGTCCTTAAGAACTATGTGAAGAAAAGTGTAAGACCAAGAGCAGATGGAGAATACCAGGAGAACAAGCTCCTGTAAATCAACCAAGAAAGGTCTTGGACTCATAGAGACTGATGCAGCAGACACAGGACCTAAATGTGTCTGTACTAGGTAGGCTCCCTGTGTGTATATTACAGCTCAACTTATTATTTTTATAGGACTCCTGAGTGTGTGGATACCTAGTCTGGCATGGCCATGAAAGGGACAGTATGACATGGTTTTCTGAGACTGGAATAGAGCCAGCAGGATATGATCCTCCATGACTATTGATGGTTGCTGTGAGCAAAAGTCTTGTTTGTATAACAGTGTACATATTTTCATGTTCCTCCTTTGAGGAATGCCCTCTTTGCTAATGTTAACGACTCCATGGTAATCAGAGACAGCATTAGTCTAGGAGGCTAGGGTGTGGCTGATTTCTCAGTAAAATGGTAAACATGGGAGACAATTAGGAGTACCTTTTAGGCTGTGTGAAAATACTCTAAAAACAGGAATTCAAGAATGTATAATTTCTCAACTATATAAAATATAAGGAAGCAATATGAATTGTATAAGGAGCTTCACAGACCGAAAGAACCAGAGGCGGCTGTTCTATGAGCCAACATGTCAAAAAGACAATAAGGAAGAAGATAAAGTGATTTAGGGAGTGGTGATGGAAGGAGACTCCACCCAGCTAAGAGGTTCTTTTATGCTTACAAAGGCACGTGGATCCTTGAGCTCAAGGATAGCCAGAGATAGACCAGGCATGGTCAGAATCATAATTTTAGGGTTGGGTCCCACCCACCTATCTTATTATCTGTGCTTATGCTTGCTGTCTCTTCCAAAGAATCAAGGGGTTGGGGGCGTGGGATGCTGATTCAGGAAATAATCCAAAGGGAAGCTGGAATAAAGACTGAACTGATTTGTAAAATAAAACCCTGGGCTTTTGGTCTGCAAGGCATGAGCTATCCAGAATAGCAAGAAAGCTTTCTCTAGCAGAGAGCAATCTGGAGTTCTCTGGAGAAGGCAGAACATATAGAGAATAGTCTGAAAAGCTGTCTCTAGCAAAACATAGGCTGCCAGTTTGTAATCCATACTTTGACTTCGAATCCTATGTTTTGATGCTCTCTAACACTTTTTTTTTCTCAGAATCCCTCTCCAAGCTGAGACTGGTCCTTGGGATGTGAATGAGTGGGTCTCTGATTCTTGTGGCTTTTCTTGGGCTTTTTTTTTTTCTTCCAATGATTCATCATGTCCAGATTTGATGTGATGAATGGACTTGTTTGCTTTTATTATATTTTCTTTTGTTATGTTTTGTTCTTCTCTTAGGAGTCTGTGCTTTGGTAATGGGAAACAGATCAGAGAGGAGGGAAACTGTAATCAGAATATATTGTCTGAGAAAAAAATATTTTTATTAAAACAAAAAGAAAAAAAGGTAACAATAAATGAAATATTTGAAGTTCCATCATAGAAACTTTTAGTTTATTTTAATTAATTAATGTTTTTATATTCACTTTACATCCCAATCACTGCCCCACTACTAGTCACCCCTTTCCATAGTCCTTCCCCCCATCCCTCCTCTGCTTTCCCTCTGAGTCAGTGGGTGCTCCCCTGGGTATCTACCTACCCTAGCACATCAAGCGTCTGCAGGACTATGTGCTTCCTCTCCCACTGAGGCCAGACAAGGCAGTCCAGCTAGAACACATCCCATAGACAGGCAATTGTTTGAGAATTTTGATGGGAATTGTATTGAATCTGTAATTAACTTTTGGTAAGATGTGTAGCAGGCCTCTGATGAGCATCCTTCAGCTGTATGGTTCTGGATCAGTAGGTCTGTACAGTCCAGGATCCACACATCTGATGAAGGTGGGGAGAGCAGCCTGTTTAGAGCATCTCAGCATGCCCAGGGGTGGAACCATGACTCTTAATCAATTTAATTCATGAACCATATCAGAAAAAAATTTATAAAATTTTCGCTCTGGAGAAGAAAATTTTATGTTGAGATCTATTAAGAGGAATAATGATTTCCTAGGGTTTGGAACTCTGTAAATTATAGAAAAGAAATATGTCATTTTATCAACTACCATGTATAATTATAGTCTTAATACTGACAAGACATGCAATCTAAAACTATCAAAAGTATTTTCAAACTTAAAAAAATAAAAATCTACAAAACTGCAATGCTTTATTAAGTTGTTTAATCTGTTTATTGGAACTATGTGATATGTTTAAAATATTTTGTCTTAAATCAGACAAAACAAAATAGTACTGATTTGAATCTGCCTATTGGTGTTCTACTTCATCTGGGGAATGGCCTTGTAATTAGTCTGAGTATCTTGTTTCATTTCCCTAGATTTTCCTTTCAAGCAGATCAATGGCAGGCATTTTATAATTTTGCTGTCTATTTGCAGATGATCATCTTGAAATTCAATTTTATGTATTTGCTATCTCGGGCTACTATCTCTTATTCTCAACTCTGTTCTTCCTTTCAGTAGAGATAATTTTAAGAAACCAATCATAGTACTTTGTTATTTTCCTTGAAAGAGCATTAAATGCCTTAATTTTGTTGTTCTGTTTCCATCTTAAAAGTTCTTCCATTTGTGTCTTCAAATTATCCAAAGTAGCATTTTGTCTAATGCAGGTCATGTCTTGTTTGAAAAATTAAGGCCATAAAGTTATTCTTATAAAACTCATCTTTCCTAGAGTAAAGTTTTCAAGCTAAGTTAACTCTTAACTTACTTGATAAGAGGGTGTTTTTCATTTATTTTCTTCATTTGTTCTGATGAAATGCCCTGACAAGAGCCATCAAGGAGAAATAGAGTGTTTTTTTGTTGTTGTATTGTTTAGTTTGGTTTGGTTTGGTTGACCTCACAATTCTAGGTCACGTCCATCATTGCTTGGAAGTCAGTGCAGGAACTCGAAGTAGCTGATTATATTGCATCTAAAGAATCATGGACAGAGAACAATGAAATCATATGTGCACACCTATCTACACTCAGCTTACTTTCTTACACAAGTTACCATCTGTCTAGGCAACACCCTACCTATGCTGGTAATATTTTCCTATCTCAGTTGATATAATGAAAATAATCACCAACAGACAGGCACCTAAGTCAGTCTAATCAATGTAATTTCCTATTGATTTTACACAGTGTCAAACTGGGTATTAAAAAAAAATTTATACAGAAAGATTTTTTTCAGTTTTGTTGTTACCATAACACACATTTTTTTAAAAATTATTTCTTTTTATTAAAAATAGATTCCTTGCTCAGACAATACATCCCAAAAAATACAATTTTCCTTCCCCATTTACCTTGTCTTATTAAATTTAAAATTTTTTTAAGATTCTGAGCAGTGGTGATGCACACCATTAATTCCAGCACTTAGGAGGCAGAGGTAGGTGGATTTCTGAGTTCAAGACCAGCCTGGTCTACAGAGTGAGTTCCAGGACAGTCAGGGCTACACAGAGAAACCCTGTCTTGAAAAAACAAAAAAAATAATTTAAGATAAGTTTTCAATTATTTTCACAAACTGGCTTTGAAACCAGTTTGTACCTAGGTTATACCTAAATAGGATTTGCCTGCCTCAGATTTCCAAGTGGCTAAGATTAATATGCCATCAAGCATATCTTAGACATTTTAATGAAATACAGGACATCTTTAGTGATGACAGTTTAGAAACTCTGAATGCTGTTATCTTGTAATTCCAGTACTTCAAAGGCAGAGCCAGGTGGATCTCTGTGAGTACAAGGCCAGCCTGGTCTATTGATTGAGTTCCAAGACAGCCAGGGCAACACAAAGAAATCCTGTCTTAAAACTTTTAATTAATTAATTAGTTAATTAATTAACTAATTAATTAACTAATTAATTAATTACTTTAGCATATCTCTTTTGAAAACAAAAATTCAAGTTCTAGTTTGCCTGGAAAAATACAAAAAGATAAAATTATGGTGGCTTTGCCTCTTCTTTTTTTAATTATCAAATCATAATTTTTACTTTTTAACACAAGGGTTATAAACACAAAAATGCAGGATGTGGGGAAGGGGATGACACAGAAGCATAGGTGTTCAGGGGGAGTACAGATATCTTTCAGAGCAGGGTATCAGCTGGGTGAAGGTTCAGGGGACAGGTCACTATGACTCTTCCTATGGTTCACTTGTCCTTACCTAAGTTGGTACTATCTGCCAAAGGCTGCCTATTTACAAGGTCTATGACTACTCAGGCTTCTAAATTTCCACAAAAGCTGCTTGTTTACAATAGCGTATAGCCATTTGTTTCAGTGTTTGTCCACAGAGACCCAAGACTTTGTGTTAGCAGGCATGCATATCTGGCCTATTGCTGATTTTAGGCTTATAGCTGATTTTAGGCCTTCAGTGTATAAGCAGGCCTTGACATGTCAAGCTGCCCCTGACATCTCCTCCATTCTCCAAGTATAGAAGGGCTGTGGGGATTCTAATCTTGCCAAGGTGGGGATAGAGGCCTGACATCCAGAATTAAAGGGGACCTTCTAATGGCTCCAGTCCTCCTGTTGCTGTCCAGTGAGGCATGAGGGCCATACCTATCCCAATGTCTTTTTCCTGGAGAGGGGATACTTTTGACATCAACCCCTATACAGTCAGGCTTGTCCCTCAGGGAACTCAGAAACATATTTTTAACTTTTAGTTATATTCCCTTGTAGTGCTTAGCCTTGCAGCCTAAGCAAGAATTCACATCACCAGTAAAAAGGGGTTCTGGGTGGCCCCTCTCTGCTTGCTCTAGGGAGAAAAGTCTCCTCTTTTAGGTTGGGTAGAGATGGGATTTGGGAACACCCTGGGTAGAGTAACAACCTCATCTTGAGTCTCGTGGTCTTCCATAGCTAACTTATGGTAATGTATCTGAATAGATTTTGCTATCAGATTATCTATTTGTTGTTTCAGAAAGTTATTCAGCCTATTTAAGGCTCAGGGACCAAAAGAAATAAGCAAAAATAATCCAATTAATGGTCCCAAGATGGATGAAAGTAGAGTTGACAACCATGAAGAGGTTGAAAGCCAATTCTTGTACCAGCTCTCATCTTTCTCTTTCTCTCTCTGTCTTTCTCAAGACCTTCTCTTATCTTTTTAATGCTCTCTTTAATCATCCCTGTTTTGTCTATGTAAAAGCAGTATTCTTCTTTAAGGGCTGTACACAGTCTAGAGATGGACACAGTCTTTTCTATTGTAAAAGAGAAAATCAAGTCAAACAAAGTCTTTTTCAATTTTTGGACATCACTTCAGACAGTGAAACCAGGGATTTCTTCAGATTAGTGATGTTAATCTCTAGCCATTTGATGTTCTTGTCAAAGGTCCATCAAAGGTCTGAGTAGTACAAGTCTGGAGGCCAGCATCAGGATTAGAACTCCTAACAGCAGACATCACGGTTGATTCATTTTTACCTGGAAAGGAAAAAGAAGGGAATTCTCAGGGAAATTTCTCTTCCCTGGATGTCAATTGTTATTCACCTTATTTATCATTAGGCCTGGTTTTGTGGGAGTATCTATTTATTTTATTATTCTTTTTGGAGGCCATTTAGCTGTGCCTTCTGTGGTATCAGACAAGCATATTAATCCTCGGCCCCATATGATAACTGGGTCCTGGCTATTCCACTTAAGGGTAAGAGGATTCTTCCACATAGCTGTGGCATAGTTTTTATTGGTCTCAGCTATTCCAGAGGCAGTCAGCTGAAGATTTGCCATGATCTTTCAGCTTTAGAAAGTTAAAAGTGAACAAGACATGATGAAGAGTATTTTTGGGAGAATCATTCTGGGGGTACAGTTTCCCCTCTTTTGTTTTTAAAGCCAATTTTTCAAAGTTCTTGTAAAATCAGGGCAGAAGCACCAACAGCCCTTTCTTCCACCCTCAGAGAGTCATGAAGACACTAAAGAAATATAAATCTTTATTAATAATTCTTTTATCAAAGGACTATTATAAAACAGCCAACAATTAATCAATTATATAATATATTGATTAATGATAGCTTCTTCTACTTTTTGTAAAATTACTCCTCTTCTGTCAATTAATTGTTGAGGGAAATTAGGATTTGCATCTTTCTTGAGAATATTAAACAGAGACTTAAATTCTTTTGTGAAGAGCTTTTACATATTTACCTTTCACTGTTATCTCCTCTTCCATTCTTCCCCCAAACCACTTATTCCATACCCCCTCTTCCTATTTTTATGAGGGTGTGCTCCCACCATCCTCTCAATCCTGCCTCCCTGCTCTCAAATTCCCCAACTCTAGGGATCCAAACTTTCAGGGGGACCATAGCCCTCTACTTTGACTGATGCCTAACAAGGCCACCCTTAATTACCTATACAGGTGGAGCCATGAGTCCCTCCCTTTGTGTTCTCAGGCTGGAGGTTTAGACCCTGGGAGCTCTGGTTGAGTATTTTGATACTCCTTCTAAAAAAGACCAAAGTACCCACACTTTGGTCTTCCTTCCTCCTCTTGAGTTTCATGTGGTCTATGCTTTGTGTCTTAGGTATTGGGACCTTTTGGGCTAACATCCACTTATCAGTGACTGCATACCATGTATGTTCTTTTGTGATTGGGTTACCTCATTCAGGATGATATTCTCAAATGCCATCTATTTGCCTAAGAATTTCATGAACTCATTGTTTTTAATAGCTGAGTAGTACTCCACTGTGTAAATGTACCGCATTTTCTGTATCCATTCCTCTGTTGAAGGACATCTGGGTTCTTTCCAACTTCTGGCTATTATAAATAAGGCTGCTATGAACATAGTAAAGCATGCATAACACACATTTTATAACAACTTATATCTGATTTACCTGATGCTTCTCCTCCATTTCTACCCATGAGTCAATACTAAATAATTTTTACTATTCTGAAAAATACCTATAGATATTTTGTTTTCATGTTTACCATGGCACAGGAAGATGCCAAATTTCCTTGAAAGTATTCTGAAAAAGAAAAAAAAAATTACATCTACAAAAGTGTCCCTTCTCTTTTCATGACTTCTTAATATGCTTTCAAAAAATAAAAGATGAGGAACAGTTTATTAATAGTCATACCTACAGGCCTATAATTACCAGGCCATTTCTCATGAGAATAAATGTTGACTTGCTTACTTAAACTAGAATTATTTTCCTGAGGTAGAAAAGTAAAAATCATGTTCTCTCTGTTATTTTTTGACTCTATCTTGTCTATCTCTGTCTCTCTCTGTCTATCTCTATCTCTCTATCTCTGTCCCTCCACCAGAAATAGATTTATACAAAATGATCCAAATGATTCAGTTAGTACAGAAGAAAATATAGTTACCTGTGTTTCCAGAAATCTCCACATATCAAGTGTCACACAGCCTTCTGTCGTTGAGGAAAGCAGAAAAATTTTCAAGTAATCCTTCTTCAGGACATTTTGCTTTGTTAGCAATGAACCAGGGATAAGTCTGAAATTATATTACAGAGTGTTTTTCTTATATTTCAATCTTTAATGCACAACATACTGCATTAGTGCAGACATAAGTCTAAAAACATCATGTAGCATTAAAAACAAAACTATGGTACAACTTGAGAAGGTTTCATGGACATCATGAATAAAAGTGTGCTTTGTAGAATTTTCCCTAACTCCAATGCATTCTCTAAAACTCATCTCCTATTTCATAGGCACATTGAGACCTGTGCTCGTGTATACAGCATTTTCTTTTTTGTGTGTGTTATAGCTGCTTTTATTTTTTTAAATTGGATATTATATTTACATTTCAGATTTTATCCCCTTATCCCATTTCCCTCACCACCCAGGAACCCCTTATTCCATTCTCCCTCCTCCTGTTTCTATGAGTGTGCCCTCACCTACTCCCCTACCACCTCCCCACCCTCAAATTCAGTGTTCAACCCCTCCCACTCAGTGTTCAGCCTTCATGTGACCAAAGATCTCCTCTCCCACCTATTCCCAACAGGACCATCCTCCCCTATATATACAACTGGAGTCATGGGTTTCTCCTTATGTGCTCCCAGGCTGGTGGTTTAGACCCTGGGGAACTCTGGTTGGTTGGTATTGTTGCTCTCCACATGGGGCCACAGACCCTTTCAGCTCCTTCAGTCTTCTCTCTAACTTCTTCATTGGGAACTCTTGATCAGATCAATAGTTAGCTGTGAGCATCTGCCTCTGGGTATGTCAGACTCTGGCAGACCTCTAAGGAGACAACCATATCAGGCTCCTGTCAGCATGCACTTCCTGATATCCATATCAGCGTCTATCTTCGGTGACTGCACATGGGATGGATAAGGATGGGCAAAGCTTTAGATTTGATAATCTCACTCTCAACTTCAAAAAGTAAAGTCAAAAAAAAAAAAAAAAAGAAAGAAGAGAGAAAGGAAAAAAATGAAAGGAAGGGAGGGAGAGAGGGAAAGAGGAAGAAATTGAAACTTTTCTCTCAACTTTCTCTCAACTTCCTACCATTTTTTCCATCACTTCACCTTCTTATCCCTTAATCATATGCATCTCTGTAAGAACAAGGTGAGATGCTTCATTATAACCTAGGCTTTGTTCATACAAGACCCTTACTCCTCTCTCTGTAGAAACTCACAAAATACCCTTGTGTGCATTTGATTCATTCTATTTGAATTATATTTCCCCATTTCCTACCACATTTTGTGCAGTGATTGCAACCTCACCACAGTTTTAGAAAATAAACTTTATATCAATTCTCAGTGAATTCGCACATTTTTTGCACAAATGGGAAGAATAAAACCTATTCTGTGTTTGTTGGTCACAATGTGTCCCTTGTTATAATTTAACGCCACATAGCAAAAGTGAAATCTTCATATACCTCATGTCTAATATGTATTATAAGGCTTATTACTTATTTGATAGACATTTTAAAGTGTAATAAAATGTGGAAAAACATCTCATGATGTGGACCAAGTTGCCAAAAATTATTGTCTATTATTAATCAAATTTATGCAATATTATCATTATTTTGGCAGGAAACTGAAACCAAAGTGTGTGTGTATGTGTGTGTGTGTGTGTGTCTGTGTGTGTGTGTGTGCATGTGTGCACACTTGCTATTAAGATAGAAAAAGTTGAAATTGCAGCTATAACTTTCAAACTAAATTATGATAATTAAACCAGTATGTAATATTTTACACTTTCACTAAAATACTTCTTAAATAGATAGGAAAAAAAAATATCAATTGGTAAGTCAATTACCTTGTCTGACAGCATTTATATACTATCTGGAATATAGTTTCTAAAAGTATTAATATGTATTAATATGTATTTAGCTATTAGAAAACTCATTAAAATACTACCTATAGTCTGGTAAGTATCTTATTGACATTTTACTTACATTTTTATCCCAATCTATTCTGTTTTTGCAAAAAACATGATCTAAAAAATATCTGCAATAGAGGCTGACTTTCCTCAGCACATTGTGGATTCCCAAAGGATACTTTGACAAAGCACCATTAGACTTGTGGAGTGGGTGGTAATAAGAAATTTCTATTTTTCCAAAAGAAATCTTATTTTGTTTTAAAAATGTCATTTTTTTTTTGTATTTTTATATGACTCTTCCTAGATGTACTCATAATTTGCATTTCCCTGATGGCCAAGATGTCAACATTTTATTCAGTTTTATGAGCATTCTTTTTCTTTCTACTTTGGAGAACCTCCTCTTTAGATCTGTGGTATTTTTATCTCTTATTTCAGTGCTATATTTTAATGTCACTTATTATGTTACTTTTACATACATAGTTTTGCTATCATGAAAAATTCATCCTTATTATTTAACGACAACACAAGCTAATACAGATGTTGGAAGGTATTTTGCAGATACCGTGGCACTTGTTACAGCTGACACAGATCTTTGGATCATCATTGACCTTGGGAAGCAAAGGACAAAAGAATGACTTATCCTGTTGTCAGGTAATGATATCATTGGTAAGAAATCAATACCATAACAACATAAAAACAAAGTCATGTAAAAGATTGAGATTTTCTGCCTTTTAAATATTCACGGATTCAAATTTAAAGCACCAGGAAAAACTGAAGGAGAGAGCCCTCGCTACACTGAGTAGATTAAGTGTCACTTAATGTCACTCTTTCTTCCTGCCGCCTGCCAATACAGAACTCATAGCTCCTCCAGTACCATGTCTCCCTGCATGCAGCCATGCTTCCCGCCATGATGACAGTGAACTACTACTCTGAACTAACCCCAGTTAAATAAATGAAGGAACAACCAAAACAAAAAGAAATGATAGTAAAGGAAGAGCTCTGGAAAGAACAGGGATCCAAGACAAAAGAAAGGAGATATAATAATGAGTAACGGGAGTGATTACATTCAAAGTAATAAGCATTTCTCAATATGTATAATTAGTTGCCGTATGACATATTACTTAACAGTTGATTAAACTTTTACAAACTATATATATGGGGAAAAGTTAATTGCAAATTAAATATATTTTTAAAAAGGTTGTAACTGTACTTTGCCTTTGTTTCTCTCTCAAACATGAGCACAATTCCATGTATACATTGCTTGTTTGTCCCCATGTGTGCACTAGTGGTTAATGTCTCTCTTCTCTAAACCATATCTTTTTCTCTCTGGTAGACAATAGGAGCTAGCTGTGCCTTCTGCTAGGTCCTTGGTTCATCCAAAAGTGAGTGTCACAGCCCATATTTTTGTAGGGGTTGGGCTTCTAAGTACTTTTGAAAATGTATCTGACCAATAGAACATTTCTAAATGATAGAAAAATAACATACCTGAGATTTCCTTGATGACTGACAGAACCTACTTTAGGTAAGGCTTTAAATGATAACTGTTTGATTATTGGTGACTACCAATCATTTTGAAGATGTCTAAAATGATGCTCACTTACTGGATATTAGTGTTAGAGCTAATTAATTAGAGCTAGCCTGAAATCCTGGTAAGTTGCTTTTCCTGTGGTACTTTAAGCACCAGAACTAATCTGAAAAGTGATCAGAAGCTATTGTTGGCAGACATAACAAAACCTCTATACAGGATCCTGGAAAGTGAAGCCAGAGACAGAACCCTAACAGCAGCTGAAATGTGTGCTTTGATTGTGATGACCGTCTTGACTGCTCCAAATCACATCATTGGGTTTAACTTTTCAGACAAAAGTTACAGGAACTCTGCCATGAATAATATACAGATGTTCACTCATCTCAAGTGTTAGGGTTCACTCAGCAAGTTAGGGTTCTTGCATTCCACCTCCAAAATGATGTTTCCCCTAGAATCTTAGATGGTAGGTTTTGTAAGTAATGTATTACAGATTCTAAAAGTTCACATATTTCATGAAGAACAGTTGGAAAACTGTTCCCTGTAGCTCTAATATTTTGAGTGGAAATGTTAAGATTTTAGGAATCAGTTGTAGTGGCAATAGAGATGTTTCTGCAACTGGTTATGAGTGTTTCCTGCTCCTCCAGAGGATCTGAGTTCAGTTTCTAGCATCAATGTCAAGTGAGTTGCATCTTGTAACCTCTGAGGTCACTGCATTTGTGCACATAAATGCAAACACGGGTATCTACATATACAAGTAATTTTAAAAAGAAAAATATCCTCAAATATAATCAGCTGTGTTTTATTAAAGCAAACAAAGAGATAAATGCAAAATCTATGATCATTGTTTTGAAAAATTCTTGGGTTATCTTGATTGCTATTATTACTGTGTTTCCTTTATGGAAAACATGTTGGTATTATATATGCCTTTATTACTAAAAATTAACTAATATTCTGTTGATTATTGTTCAAATAAAAGAAGATTTGATTTTAACAGAATCTTAATGTTTAGTATATTGTATCTAATGACCTTCCAGAAACTAGAAAAATGCTATGATTCCATACATGTACCAAAACTATCTCTTCTCTAAATTTATTCCTCTCAATTTTAGATGGATATAAGCTGCATATTGTGATGTTTCGTCTCTCTGAAAATATCTCAGGCAAGTACATGAAGCAAAGTAAAAGTAAATTATAACTAGTTTCATACCAATAAGCTCAGGAGTCACAGAATGCTTTTAATATTCAACTGGGCTATAATCTGAAAAAAATAATAATTTTAAACAACTTTGTTTGCTCATTGTGTTGCATTTTGGGGTTATGAAATTAAAAATAAAAAAAATAAGTGCTTTGTTTCTGATCAGTAAAGTCCATTTGCAGCACAGAATTCCTGGTAGTTAGTGGGGCATATGATCTGTGTGTGTCTAAAGTAAACATATTTTCTGTTTTTGGTCATCAGAGTACCCAGAAACCCTGGACATTTAAACTTCAACATCATTCAGAAGTTTATGGTTCTCATACAATTGGATATACAACTTGTAAAATCGTTTAATTCTTTTTCATTTACATACTATTCAGTAAGAATGACATATTGGCTTAGTGGAAAGTACTAAGCAAGGACACACACACTACTTAGTGAATACCAGCATGCTAGTGTTCTACCTCAGATGCCACTGTCTGTATTACCTATGCTGTAATGAAAAGTATGCCACATTCAGAAAGTCTGATATCTTCTTAGTTGGGGCTTATGTTACTACACCAAAATACATAGCCAAAAAGCAAGTTGAAGAGGAAAAAGATGCTGTTCATCACCAAAGGAAGTCAGGACAGAATCGCAAGCAGGGCAGAATCCTGGAGGCTAGAGCTGATGCAGATGCCACAGAGGGATGCTGCTTACTGGTTTGCTTACCCTGGCTTGCTTAGTCTCCTTTCTTAAAGAACCCAGGATAGCACCACCCACACCACTGTTCACTGACTGAGAAATCCTCACAGCTGGACCTCGTGGAGGCATGTCTTCAACTGCAGCTTTATCCTATCTAATGACTCTAGTTTGTGTCAAGTTGACACTCAAAACCAGACAGTACAGATATCATGTTGCATGCTAAATTTAAAATTAATACACATTGCATGTAATTATACAAAATATAACAAAATCTATCCTGGTCTAAATTTGTAGGAATAGCATGGTCATTTATCACTGGAATCCACAAAGTACAAATATAAGCAAAGACATATATATCTTGAGAAATATGTTAAATAAGCATGAAAATATTGAACTAAGCAAATGGGTTTTAATTGTGCAAACATACTTCAATAATGAATAATTTACATTGATTTAATGCTTATTTTTCATTCAGCACCTTCCTGACTACCAAGATTGTTTCGGTTTTCTTATATGATAGTTTATGTTAATTGCTAACTTGACAAAAATCTGCAATCCCCAGAGGGATGGGGCTCTGACTATATTTTTGGAGGATTATGTTGATTAGGTTTACAGAGGTGGGATCTTCTGCCTACACTGGGAGGCACTATTCCCTTGGCAAGAATATTGGACTGAATGACAGTGGGGAGGTGAAAAATCACTGCTAGGCATTACATCCCAATTCTCTGTTTCAGATAATGTGTCGGATGTGACTGGCTCCTGTAAGCTACTCTTACAAAGACTCCCTGGCTATTATCACCTTTAACTTAGCACTAACTGTAAGTGGGACCAAGCCTTGTCTCTTTAGTTGCTTTGTCAAGACATTTTGTCACAGCTACAGGAAAGAATAGTAAGGGACAGTCTCTCATAGCTAAGACTTATGACAGAGGTGGTTAATACAGTCTCACATTGCAACAGATACCAAAAGTTAAGCACTATGTCAGTAAATTAATTCACTACCTCATTGTTATAAAATATCTTCACACACAATTACTTATATAACATTTAATAATCATACTAAAAGCTAAATTTTTTTGCTCTTATCTGGTCACTAGAATCTAGATTTTATGATGAACAAACTTATTATATCTGAAAATAATAACAAATAATGTGATTAGCAATATAATTCGAAAAATCAATCTCATATTTTAACCATAAAGCTGTGGCATAACCACAAACATATACAGTGCATTTTTAATTTTGAATGAGCTATTGGGGCACTTGAAATGAATGTAATAAATTGGGACCCTTGAAAACTAACTTGTGGTTTGGAGAAGTTGAGCAGGCTGGCCTTAATGTTCCCCTCCTCTTGATCAAGTTTAGAGGGGTTATTATCTCACTGAGCAGTCATTGACCTTGCGTTCCTTGCAAGATTCATATAAGAAAATTTATAATTGCAAATTTTCTCTCTAATTCATTTGCATATAAATATCCTTAAAAGCTTATTTCCATTTTCAAATTCAGAAGTCCCCCCTACCCCCTATCACCAAGGATCTCAGAACCATTTTCTTGAAATGCAGAAGTGTATGAGAATGCCTGTCTGTGTCCTGGTTCCAACAGTAGACTAGAGTCTGCTTTCCGTGATCAACTGGTAAAGGCAGAAGACTCACAGGAAGCAGTATGTGCAGGATAAGAAGTAACTTATACTGCTGTCATATCTTTATATCTGCCTATTATTTACAGGCCTCAGAAAGTTTCATCTAATTCACTGGGCAATTAAGAGGTCTGTAAAGCCCCAGTCTTAGTAAGGGAGACTCAGAATAAACCTTCCTTGTCTAGTTGTAAAAGGTGCAATTCTTATTTTAGATTCGTAATTGTTAGATGAGAGAATGACATTCATTTCAACAGCAGCATCAACAACTAATTAGATGCCTATGTCATTTTGGATGCCATATAGTTACAGTGCCTCTGTTTGTTTAAACGTTGTTGTTTTTGTAATATGAAAGCTACACCCAGGACTTAGGCAAGCATTTCTCCCTTCTTCCAGATAAGTATGTTCAGATATAACATGTTTGCCAATTATATTAAATATTCCATTTGTAGAGTAAGTGAGAATCCCTTTTCTACAGTAATAACCAAACCCAGATTGGAGATGGGGTGTTCTCTTGCAATCCTATACCTTGAGATATGGAACAAAAGAATCCCTTAGTTTGTTAGCAAGTCATTCTATCTAAATCCTGAGTCCTAGGCTTAGTGAGAGGCCCTGTCCCAAAATATTAGAGGCCGACTGATGAGGATACTCAAGTCAATCTCTGATCTTCACACAATACTTAATAAATGTACTTCTGCAATCACACACACACA
This sequence comes from Rhabdomys pumilio, assembly GCA_030674055.1. Lineage (NCBI taxonomy): Eukaryota > Metazoa > Chordata > Mammalia > Rodentia > Muridae > Rhabdomys > Rhabdomys pumilio. The sequence continues at coordinate 63,466,844 of JANHMN010000014.1, forward strand.
AAAGCAGACACACACGCGCAAGCACACACACATGTACACGCACATGCACATACACACACAGGATGCTTATAAGCACATGGACACACATGCACACACACGCAATCAATACAAGCACATAGACATGCATACACACACACACACACACACACACACACACAATGAACCCAAGGCTGAGGGATTGGAGATCTAGAGATAGGCAGAATCTTAAGGCTCATTAGCTGAGTGGCAAGCTCTAGGCTAGAGGGCAACTGTGTTTAAAAATGAACAAATATGTAGAGTCTAGAATAATATAATGAATCTTCTTGCTGAACATGCATGTGCTCACATGTGCATACGTGACTACATGTTAACAGTGACCCCATTAAGACACGTGTACCTTCCCACATGCATCCACCCCTCCACATCTAAACAAGTGAAATCTTTCCCTTGCAACAAGAAAGATGGACCCCATATGAAGTGAATACTTTCTAGCCTGCGTAGAACAGATTTTATCTATAGTCTCCTATACTTTAAAATCAAAACCACTCACATTCATGGTAGCAGAGCTGGATAATGTCACAGTAAAAGATGAACTCACCATTTTATTTTTAATACTGTAAAGCCTAAAAAGAAATGTGTTCAAATGAACCAAACTGAAGAAAGGGAAAAAGATTTTTTCACCTTTCCCCAAGTCATTCTTCAGGGGCTTGTGATGAGGGTAAATGAGCTAAATATAAATATAAATATAAATATAAATATAAATATAGCTAAATATAAATATTTAAATATAAATATTTAGTCATATGCATGACTAAATAGTAATCCATTCTCAACTCTCTCCTGTGAGCCCCTCTGAGCAACTTGTAAATACTTCTCCTCAAAACCAACTGTTCTTCTGAAAACACCCATAGTTTCCTCACTTTCTCTTCCATCAAAGGATTCCTGGGGAAATTCTAATTTCTTTGGGTCTATTCTTTCAATAGCCTGATAGCCACAGAATAGAGGAAGCACATGTGTTTCTTTAGAATAAGCTCATTCCTACCAGACAGGCCCCTTACCTTCCCTATCCCTTGTTTCAATGCCACAATACTGAAGAAAATTATGCTGCATCTTAAATAAAAATAAAAATAAAAATAAAATAAAAATAAACAAAACAAACAAACAAAACAAAAAACCCTCAAGAAAATACAAACAAGAGCCAAGACTAGAACAGCCTCCAACAGCGCCAGTTTAGCTACATAAGCCCCATCCTGCATAGCGTCTGCGCTTTACTGCAAAATTGTCATTTTCTGATGACAGGATGGTGAAGACATTTGAGGGAGTATATATGCAGACTGGGAGAGTTTGGAGGATCAGTTTTGGGTAAACACAGACTTCCCATGTACGCTTTGTTCACGAAGACGGAACTGCGTATGTGGGAGTGCACTTTTGTAAAGTCATCACTTGTCTTAACTTGCATTTCCTAAAGCCTAGTCTACTCTCCAGCAGGCCAGAAACTCAGCTGTGAGTATTTCTAACCAAGCTGACAAGCACAGGCTCTGAAAGGAAACTAGATTCAGATCTGAGAGTTGGAAATTGACAATTTCAGTCCTCTGACTGTCTTCTGTGAAGATTAAAGCAACTTTTATCCTCTGTGTTTGGAGCCCAAATAACAGAGTCCTCACCCTTTGTAGCAGAAGAGGGTGTGTTTTCTAAGCTGCAGATTTACCTCTTTGTGTTCTTAACTCTTGTTGTATAGGCGCTCTGAGAAAGGATTCTGTATTGTGTTTGCCTAAGCTTCAGGATAAGCCCCATAAAGAGCAAGATTGGATGGTTTATGAGACAGATTGCATTGGGTATCAGGCATTGTGGGATATGCTTCTATTATAGTTCTGTACTTGAGTACATTCTCAATTTTTTATAGTTATTTGTGTTTCTGATATATCAGATTTTAATTTACCATATCCATTAAATGTGTCTTTTCCATTCTAGGTTGGGCTTTTAAGAAAATCTCCTCATTTGTAAGTACTTGTTTGGAATTATAAACTGCGAGGCTATTTTCAAATATCAATGGGAAATGCTTCTACTAAGGGTAAGGTCTGTCTCCATTCAGTGAAACAGGCTGTAAGTGTCTTCTTGTCAACCTGGTTCCTTTCACTTGATCTTTTTCTCTTTCTCTCTTTTTTTTCAATTTTCCACTGAATTAATATAACACTCTCAAGGTTTAGTTATACTAAGAAGATGGTTGGACAGCTATCTTTTTCAAAGCAATTTGATAAGTTTGAAAAATCGAACTATGCCCATAGGAAATGAAAATAAATGTCGAAGCTCAGTGAATTCTCAAGGTCCCACAGTTGCAAATCAAAACCAGGTCATAAATTCCCCTATTCTCTGAACACATACTGTATGGAACAAGATATGATACAGAAAAGGGAGTGCATTCTTTTTATTACTTATTTTTTCAGCGCAGAAGTTGAAATCTGTAGGTGTGTCAGTGATATACACCTGCTCTTTCACCCTAGATGTAATTTTTGAAATGGTGTATATACATGGCTGCAAACCTGCAAGTGTTTGAATTCTGCACCAAAGGTTAATCACAACTGTCAAGTATACGGAACTAAATCTCAGCCAACAGAACTAAGAACCAGTGTCCTCTTCTGTATGTGCTGTTTCCCACAGGGATGACATGGAAAAAGAGAACATTAGACCTGCAGGGAGATATGACTCTAAGATCGCATGTTCACATGCTTATCTTTAAATAGGTGTGTATTACTGACATGGTTTCAGAAGTATTTTAATTAGCGACATAGCCTATTGATGTTTCATCTTTTTTTATTTTTAATACAATGACATTTTTTATGTATGATTAAGAGAATAACAGCCAAGAGCTTTTTGTTAAAAAAATATTTCAGTAAATTCACTAACATGTATTAGTGCCCATTCATTCTCTAACTGCAAGTTAATTTGACATTTTTACAATCTGTACTGTATCTATATAAGAAACTAAACATACAGAATTTAATTTTAAGGAAAAAAACCACAAGTGAAGGAGAAAAGCAATGTAATACAGAAGATTTGAGCTAAAGTCTTTGGTCATGTCCCAGGAATGTCTTCGCTAGGCGGTGGGAGCAGAGACATCACTATCGATTTGATCAATATTGATCTCTGCTTAGAAGAGGAGACATTTTAGGAACAAAGATAGTACTTAAAGCTGATACTCTGTTTTGTGTAGCCAATTTATGTAAGCAGTTTCATCAAACTTTCAATTAGAGGACACTACTGCATAACAATATTCATAGACAGAATATAGATTATTTCACTTAAGCGTAGAGCAAAGATTGAAGTACATCCATTTAGCAGGTCTGTTTGTTACAGGAGGAACATGGCAAGACTCCATGTTATTAAGAGAATGAACATTATAGGTTTGTGGTTTAATGTTCAATCCTACTTTTTTTCTGTCAACTTTTCTCTTTTGACCAACTCACTTTAAACTTTATTCACAGTATTAAACTTTCAGATAACCTAGGAAGACCACAGGAAGATAAAGAAAATACTTTCTCCAGAAGAGAGCATTGAGAAACCATTGAGGTGTGTTTTAATCTTCCGGAAGCAGAGCTTCAATGTGAGGGCAAA